>WAAD01034565.1:45906-122308 GCA_013389945.1 Fregata magnificens | reverse complement strand
GCCATTGATCACGACCCTCTGAGCTCTGCTGTTCAGCCAGTTCTTGATCCACCTCACTGTCCACTCATCTAACCCGCACTTCCTAAGCTTACCTATGAGGACATTATGGGAGACAGTGTCAAAAGCCTTGCTGAAGTCGAGGTAAACAACATCTACTGCTTCATCTACCCAGCCAGTCACGCCATCATAGAAGGCTATCAGGTTGGTCAAGCATGATCTCCCCTTGGTGAATCCATGTTGACTACTTCTGATAACCTTCTTTTCCTCTACATGCCTGGAGATGACCTCTAGAATGAACTGTTCCACCACCTTTCTGGGGATGGAGGTGAGGCTGACTGGCTTATAGTTTCCCAGGTCCTCCTTCTTGCCCTTTTTGAAGATTGGAGTGACATTGGCTTTCCTCCAGTCCTTGGGCACCTCTTCTGTCCTCCATAACCTTTCAAAGATAATGGAGAATGGCTTGGTAAGAACATCCGCCAGCTCCCTCAGCACCTCGTTCAGCAGTGGGCCCACAGTTTCCCCAGTCTTCCTTTTACTACTGATGTATTTGAAGAAGCCCTTCTTGTTCTCCTTGACATCCCTTGCCAGATTTAGTTCCAAGTGGGCCTTGGCCTTCCTCATTGCATCTCTGCATACCTTGACATAATGAGGATGTGGGCAGCTTATCTGACACCTGCTTACCCCAGGACAACCCTTGGGCCCTACTCATAAAACAACTGGTGATAGTCTTTGGCAGGGGCTTCAGGAGTTGGGGATAACAGCTCACAGCCCAAACTACTCAGTTCCCCCATTTTCTCTTACCCATAAGCATGCAGTACTCATGGCAGAGCTTGCTCCCTCCCTTCCATGCTCACCTCCATAGTGCGAAGGGCTTTCGCATAGCTGGGTAGAAGCAGAAAGTCTTCGCGCATGCCCGGTATCTGAGAGGGCTCTTTGAATCCCATAGCAGTTCTGGGGTTCGTCTGCTAGGGCTGCAGTAGTGTCTAACTGAATCCTAAGGATTCACTCGCATGCTAATCAGAGTCATTTAGCTTGCAGGATCATATCTCAGCAAGAACCTGAAATTGCTCATTTAGGTTCAAAATTAAACTGTCAGTCACAGAAGACGATTCAGAGGGAGGAAAATGCTAACCTGCAAACCATATCTTCCAGGGTGCCGGGTGCCTTGCAAAGCAACTTGTCAGAGCAGGATATCCTGAGAGAGCGTCTGGGGCAAGGCGGTGAGTCTATCATGGGAGGAGGTGCTGAGTCTGACACCAGTCTTGAATTCATCACTAAGGCTTTGTACTCCCTCTGCCCATCATGTCCATTGTCACATGGTGGTAGAGCATGAAACTCAAGGCAGAGGTTGTGTCAAACCGTGGGATAACAGATAGCAAAGAGAGCATACAACATACAGCAAGGCACAGCGGTGTGACTCAATACCCTCCTGTTTTTCCAGGCAACTCACACATCTAATTTGCCACCTTCTCTGTTTCCCCCACCATTTCATTTTGAGCTTTTATGTATGACATCCTTTCTGATGATTGATTTGAGCTATTCTTATTTTATCAAATTAAAGACAGAAAATACAACAAGAATTAACCATGACTCCTTGTGGATGGCTAAAAGAAACTTCCTCTAGAAACCTGTGAAAAATAAGTGTATTGAGTCACTAAAATGGGGCATCCAGGCATAAGACATGTGCTGATTGAGAAAGGGCTTTGGTTCTCTTTTGTACAACAAAGCATTTCATTATTTGAGCATAGAATAGTCAGATATCTCACAAATGTCAGCAATGCTAAATTAATCTTTTATTGTTTCCTTTCTTTTTGTAGCTGATGCTTTTTCAGGTAGTGTCCTGGACATTTATTTTCACCTACCCAGAGACACCATTCTGTCAGGAACTAAGGAACAAACAGAGATGGTCCAATGCTGCCAAAGTCAATCAGAGATTGCATGGATGACTAAAAAGCCCTCCACCAAAAAATTCTGGGAGACCCAGAACCCCTAAAATCAAACAGTCCGCAAGGTATTTGGTAAAGAGGAATTTCTCCTCCCATTAAACACGTCACTGTACAGCAACACATGCAAAAATGAAGATTAAAGAGTCAGGCAAACAGAAACATGATTGTCATCTATTGAGGAAGGCCCTGAGCCAGAGGAGGATGAATCGGATGCATCTGTGTTCAATATTAGGCAGACAGCAATTTAGAAGAGCCAGCACCACAAGGCACAGAGTCAAAAAGCCCAAGGTAAGGACACTCCATGTGGGAAGTCAGACCTCCCTCCTTTCCCAAAGAGCAGGATGATAACCACAGATGGCTCTTCCTTTCTCCAGCTTTTAGAGAGAACAGATTAAGAATCAATATGGATGAGGCCACCTTATTCTGGGGAAAAGGGGCAGGGCAGAGTTTAGTTTAAGGATGAAAGCCATGCCACACCATTTGTCTTCAAGGAGAAAGAGCAACCCTTGGCTCTGCTTAACTTACTAACAAGACAGAGTCTTGCAAGACACAAGAAGCAGTTTGAGTGGGCACCCCAGTTGCAGTCAGATGGAAAATAGTCCTTAGAACTTCCCATGACCAAGCTCATGGCAGCTTTGGGGGATGGTTTTCTCTAATGACTGCAAGGGAACTCACATTTCCCATTTTGATGTTCAATTTTCAAGACTTTGACACATTTCAAGCACCTAAAGGAGAAAGTTTTGAACTTTTCAGCATTTTTTTACATTGGGGTTGGGAGGTAGAGGCAGACTAGATGTTGCCATGTGGTAGGAGAACAACTCATGACCTTCATATCCATTTGATAGCACCAATAACTTTATTTTTTCCCCTTTGGAATGGTCCTATATTATACAGCAAATTGCTTCAGAATACGTGGCTAATATATATTTTCTGGAAACCTTGTAAGTCTCATATTTTAAAAGGCAGGCAGGCATTTAAGAATCTGAGTTCCACTGAATATCAAAAAGATATGAGACTCCCAAACCACTTCAGCATACTTTAGTGCTTAAGTTTAAAGCCATACTTTATGGCTTTAATTCTACCACTTACATTCTTGGAGTTATATCTTACTCTGGGAGCATTCACAACAAGACTCAGTTGTTATAGAGGCAGTGAGGAATTATTCTGTATGGATAAATGCTACAGAATTGGGCTGCATGTGTTCAGATTCACGTGCTTTTTAAAGAATACTAGTCGATTACCGACATCAAAGTATTACAATGATGATCAAGCATAGCAGGAAATACAAAAATCACAGCTTGAGTACAAAGAGCCCATAAACAGCAAACTATGTACAAATAATATTATGACATTATTTAAACAATGTAATACCAGAGTGAAAAAACTATAGCAACTGCATTTTGACCTTCGTGATATACTGCTGAATGCAAAAGGAAATCTTTCAGTAAGTGTTTATGTGTTAAATTTCACTTTCCCCTGATGAGGGAAATCAAAATGCCAGCCAATAACTCAATAAAGTGTACTTCCAGAGAGATGTCTTAATAGAATAAATCATTAATTTTTCAAAGTCAAAGGAACTTCATCTGTAAGAAAACCATCTGTATTAGTCCTTATTTACTGATGAACAAGCTGTTTGCTTTGTTGTCACATTGCACCCCCCAAGGCACTGAATGCCAATCAACGGCACCTAATGCTTAAGTTGTCTGTATTTTGGTCTGCATTTGGCTCAGTAAAAATAAGTCAGATACCCCGTAATGACAAGCTGGCAGGTGAGACCTGAGCAGAGCTAACAACAACTCTGTAAAGACCTACACTTTCTAAGTTTAAGATTCAGGGAGTTCACTGAGGTTGTGGATAAGCATAAAGCAACCATAAAGGATGGGCTCCCCTCACAGCTACCATTAGCCATCTAAATGTTAAGCATCTATTCATCCACCCACTCATTCCCTCTGCAGCCATCATACCCCATGTGAGGGCTAAGCCATGTGAGATGCCTTCAGGAGGTGCATCTGTCATTCTCCAGTTGGCCACAGAGAGCCTAGACAGGCAAATCAGACCATGGTCCTGGAATTGCAGGACATTAGTCCAGTTTATATCCACAATATCCTACTGTAAATTCATAATTGTTTCTACTGTTGCGATTTGTCAACCTTTTCTGCTGATGCTATGGGCCAGATCCTGTAGTGCTGTTCGTACCATCCCAGGGCAACCCGACTGATTACACGTGGAGTCCAATGCACAGGGGTTTACGCAGAGCTGGCAGGAGTGTGGATGTTTCCGTTCAGGGGCTGAGCATGGAAAGACAGGATTTTTTTTTTTTTTTTCCCCAACCAGCTGAAATGAAGAGGAAAGGGACAGGAAGAAAGAATCATTTGACCTCATTTTGAATCATTTTATTTGAACTGAAATTAAATGTTCCATGAATTTAAGGGGATTAAAACAATTATTTTTATGGTCAATTTTCAATTCAAAACACTGTTCTCAAACTGAAATAGAAAAATGTTTTGTTTAGCAAATCTGAGCGCAGCACTTTGCTGTTCACGTTTTTCTGAACATTTTTCAAGCCAAAGATATTTGCCAAATTTGACCAAGGGCCAGACATAGCTTTAGTCTCTCTAAACTTTATTTTCCAATAAATTTACTGCATAGTCAAAGGAAATATTTGCAAGACCTAAGGCCTCTTTCCTGATGCTTGCAATAATTCTAGTTTGCACAGAGGGTTACAAAAGCACTAAAAAATTGTTTATGAAGACATAAATCAGCTGTAAATTCACTGAAGCCAATGGCTTGGGATAAGTGAAAGAAAAAACCAAAACGGCTCTATGTTAATGCTCAGCATTCACTGATGAATGTTAACTTACAAGCAATATGCTGTATCTCGGTGTTTCTTCAGGTGGAAAGTGTGAGCAGACCTTTTTGCTCTTACACTTCATTTTCTCAAGGGCTATAAAATTGCAATTTATCTCCAGAATAAACCTAACCTCTGAAAAAATTGTTTCTTATTCACTTCTTTATACAAGGTATTAATACTTCTTACTAGCTGTCATCTTCAGCCTGCTGAGCAGTCAATAATTACGGCTCTCTTTACACATTCAACAATAAACATCTATAATGAATGGCAGTAGCAAAGGTTGCCATCATTTGAGAACTCCCCACAGAATCAGTTTTAAATATCGTAATTCCATCTGCTCCCTCTCCTTCTTATGCATTGCAGAGGAGCATTGCTGTCGCTCACGGTGCTGTGCTGGAATCCAAGCAATGTCTTTCTTGTTATTGATGAGAACAATCACGGAGAGGCAAAATATATTTCAATTCCTTTCTGAAATACCTTAATGAACACCAGTGCAGGCAATAGGAAGAGGCTGCCCCAGTGTTTTCATAAAGGCATGAAAGGAAATAGAAATGGTGTCTAAATTAGACAATTGCCTATGGAGGTTTTCCTAATTAATATCAGTGATTTGTTCTGAATCTACTGCTAATGCAGTAATTGCTGCCAAGTCTGTAAAGCCAAAGGGATTACTGACAGCTGAACAATGCATAGGTGATTTTAAAACCTCAGTGAGATTTGAGTCATTCCTGCTCTCACTGAAATCAAATCTTTCCACAGAAGGAAGAGCAGCCATTTGCACTTTAGTGGCTGAAGAAGACACTGGGATGCCTGGTTTAATGACATCCATCCATTCAGCTTATCAGAGAGGACTGACTCCATGGACTTGCTCTGAAGAAGATATCTGACAGTGAATGGTATTTTATGCCATCACAGATCTCCTGATGCCAGCAAATGAAAACAGACAAGTTCAATCATTAAATATAAAATCAGTTCATAACTACAAGCCAATTAATAGTGCTGCCTGAAGTCACATTGTAATGGTTTTTCCTACCTGGGAAATATATTTTGCAAAACCACATTGTTCTCAGTAACATTTGCACTGATTATTTTTCAGGAAAAAACTGCATCTCACTTTATTTTCTACTTCATTCAGTACCACTTGTTTCCTACTTTGCTCCAAGACCTTCAGACAACTGTCTCACACTGCCTAGTGTGGGGTTTGACCAACCAAAAGCATACAAGTCTTCCTCCAAACTATACAGGAAAGGTTTGTGCATTTGCCTTAAAAGCACCATGTATCCCTATTTTTCATGTCAGACAGAGCCAACTCTAAATTAAATTTTGAAGTTTTCTGTTCTGAGGGAGGGGAGGAAGAAAGTTTGTCTGTGTCATCAGAGAGCAGCACAAGATAAATATAACTGTCTATTTTGGCCTTAGAAATGGTGAAGCTGTATTGAAATTCAGCTGTATTGAAATTCACCTGCTCCTATATAAATGCTAACCAGGTTGAAACCATGCCTACCTGCAGTGAGACCGTGGTCTTGGGAGAGAAACGAAAGAAACAAAATACTTTGCAGACAAGCCATAAGAAAAGTGGTAAAAAACTCATTAAAAACATCTGACAAATGCAATAATGGTGGAAATTGCCATTTTCTCTCTGAACCATGCAACTTTTCTATCAAAATAAGGATGATTACTTTCTTATACATTTTAAGCATGTGTGTAGAGGGATGCACCTGGCAGGTAAGGGCCCTGTTATGATTTATTAATGTAATACATCAGGATAATAAAATGAAGCCAAAGAGCAACATGATGAGGATGAAAATAAGAGCTCTTCCAAAGAGCTCTTTCACCTGAGTCACTGGCACATTACTTGGCATTTCAAACAGCATCATTGCCATGGAGTCAATAGTAGCATCCATAGAGTCACACCAGCGTAGAAACAGGGTGGTGTGGACAGAACGTTTGACTGCCACAAGGATGACTACTTGGGGTCCTGTGGGTCAGCCAAACCTCAACCAAAATGATTTAGTAAGAACTGAAACCCTCAGTATTGCCTTCTTGTAACAATTAAAACCCCTATATTCAGAAGTACCTACCACTTTTAACCGTGGCTTTAATAAAATGAGACAGGGAAAAAAAATTAAAAGACATGTTTTACTCACACAGTTAAAGTTGAATACATTTACACTTTCAGAATTAAACACTTCTCACTTCTCGCCTAAGTTTTAGCACGTTTTCTGTAGTGAATTTATGGCTGTGAGAGTGCCTTAGCTTAGAATTACTGAGAGTGAAAAGCAAAGCTCTCTATCCAGCTAGTGCCATGAATAATGTGTGCATGTACTCTCACATATACCCATGTGTGCTGTTGTCATTTTTGGACATTTCGAGATTTATGAAATGTAAAATGCAATCCCCAAATGCTGGCAATTCTCACTAACAATGAAATTGAGGGGTGAAAAATGTATGCGAATGTCAAAGAACAGAAAGATCTTTATCAGGGAACATGTTCAGGTAACATAAGTCATTCACCTCTTAGTCCATTTTAGGAACCTAGCATCTTTACTCATCTAGCATCCTTATAAGTTGCCTCTTTTTTCCTGATCAGAATGGAGAACATACACAATCACAAGACTTCTGTAAGGGAGAATTTCTAAAAAACACCATAAAATAAGATTTTCCCCGCATCTGTGGTACCCAGTAACCACCCATTACTTCATAAGCCTTTTGGGGAGCTAAAGCGGGACCACGTGCCTAATCATGCATGCTGCAAAAGGCTTGTTTGCCACAACTCTTGTTCTTAATATAAATGTTGTGTAACTAAAATAACAGGTATGTCAGAATGAAAGATAGCTTTAGTGGGAGCTAAGATGCGGTATTCACTGAAAGCTGGTTAAAAAAAGCAGCTTAGAAGGCTTACTTGGGAGAAGGAAGTACGGAACAGATAGAGACATTCAGTTAAACTGTTGGCATCAGAGTCAGTTCAAACCATGGCTCTTCCACAGACATGATCTGTGACCTCAGACAAATAATTTAATTTCTATGTATGTTACATCCAGATCATTTTTAACCCAGCTGCTGTCTGTCTAGATGTCTATGAACACAGTAGTTTTCAAACTGTGAAATGGAGACAGAGACCATTCCGATCTTCTACTCCAGTCTGTCTTGGACACACACACACAAAAAAACCAAAAAAGGATTCAGGGTCTCAGTTTCTAGTGATGACCTCTATCTAAGTATCTGCAAAGCTGAAGCTTGAGGCTTCAGTCATCTAAGGCATAATCTGGCTGTTATTTCATCAGCATACACTTAGGACCCAGCTCTTGGCCAAGGACACTACCAGAATGTGAACAAACCACAACAGAAAGGGATTTGGTTCTCTCTAAATTTTGTCTATCTGTGCTAGTAAGTAATACCATTGCATAAAGAGAACATGACTCAGTCTGTAGAGGCTGGATGCCATGGGAAAATCAGGTGGGAAATATCAAGGATGATATCCAAGGAGAAGGCATGCTGGGCTAAATCAAAGTTCCGCATCTCAGCTATTCTTGGTCAAATCACGGTGTCTGACAGGAGAGATGTAATATAACCATTTTTGTCTCTTTCAACCAACAACTTCCAAGCCTCTTTTTACAAGGGGTTTCAAATTTCCTTGGAGATACAACCGAGAGCTGTAAACATGATATGTTTTCAGCAATTTTTGGTGAGGACATCAATTAAGGCAGGACAGTGTCATTATAATATTTAACTATAAAGCCTAACACAAACATAATTCCTGTCAATCACAGTTTACTTTCAAATACATATACTTGCTAGTAAATAGACGTCTGTTTTCTTCAGAGATCTATCACATATATGTCCCATGTATAGCACCAGGTATTAGGCTGAGTGTTCAATCTTTGGATTCCTAAAGGTAAATGGATGAAGTAAAACCTAAATATTTAAGTAGCCACTTAAGCTATGGGTGCTTGAGGCACCCAGTCTTTCATATTTAGCAGAAGCTGGAGCATGGCAGCTTTTGCAAGTGGGAGAAAGATAAATATCAAAATGGAAACAAACGCTTTAAGTGACGCTCCTCCTCCCATCTCCTATCTCTCAGCTCTCCATTCAATCTCAGATGCTGCAGCACTGGCCTCTCCTCACCTCCTCCTCAAATCCCTAATCCTGCAATATCATAGATTTCCCATCTAGCAAACCTCTTTTATCAGCCGTCTGAAATTATCATGAAGACTTCTAAAATAGGAAGATGTTAAATGTTAATATCTAATACTAGATACCTTTTTTCCAATAGGTCAAGACTTCCTGAAATAGCTGCACTCTCCAAGGAAAGGAAGGGATTGGCCAGCTAGCCAGAAACAGAATTTTATCCTGCATCTCCAGCTCCTGGCCTGTGAGCTCTCTAAATCAATGATGTTTGCTTATCCGGCCATATCAATGTTTCATGTTCCTAGTAAAACCTATCACCCTTTAAGCCTCAGAATAGTTTGACCCAGTTAAGTGGAACAATTCTAAAGAGGATTTCAATGTTTCTTTAAATTTGCTGCATTTTTTTTTCCTTTAACTGGCCCCATATTTTATGTGAGCGGGGCAGAATACTTGTTTATTAGCAAGTAGATTCCCATGTTAGTTTCTTTTCATGAATAAAGGATCTCTCTTTGGAGCTATTCATATCTTGTATTTGCCCAGGCCTACTTTCCACTGTGCTGAACAAAACCTTTGAGAGGAATGTATTTTTTTTTAAGTGATTTCAAAAGTATATTAAGGGAAGCCTTACTCTGCAGATTCCTTTGTGGGCTGCTAATGTGTATTTAAATTGTACTTTTCGTAATGGACTGGAACCTCTAATGGCAGATAAATCGTGAACTGCTTCATGTATGGGACATTCTTTATATTTATTGATTTGAAACGCTACTATATTAATTTCTTTAAAAGAACCAAAATAGTCAGAAACACCCTAAATTAAAAATAAAAATATTGTTTTACTATGAGACCCTCAAAGGCAGTATAAGTGACTCTAGGAGAATCATATAGGTGACTGGAGGACACCCTCCACAGGTTTGAGCTCTGGCTCAATAAAAAATAGTTTAAAAAAATCATTCTTAGGGGATCTAACCCTAGCCTTAATCATGCTTAGGGGATGAGTGGGCAGCAGGTCTGGTCCTGCACCAAGACCTCCTGAGCAAACAGGGCAGAACCCCAGAGGAGCAGCTAACACGAGCTTCAGGGTCAAGAGTTGGGCAAGCATTGGGCTTGCACAGAAAGAAGAAGAGTTTACTAGAAATTGAGATAAGAGTGCACTCAGGGACCGTGTGGGGTCTCAGTCATGTAACCCTTGCCAAAAGGAGGGCGGCACACTGCAGAGCTGAGCTCAGCCCAGCATCATCCTTTGCCCCAGTATAATCAGGGGGAGGAGAACAAACCCATGCTTTTTTAAGTCTTGTCCAAAAGTCACGTTGTTTTGCCAGCAAACTTTCCAACCAGCCTTAGGCAGGTAATAGAGGAAGATTTAGAGCCTTGTAAATTTAGCAGAGAGGTAATCTTTAATCATATGAGTGGTGGTAGCGGGGACCACTGGTGAGAAAGGGAGCACAGAGGTGGCTAGGCTGGGGCTTGCCTGGAAAGGCAGCAGCTTCACACAGCTCCATGTGAACAAATCTACATGTTCAATTAATTTAGGGCCAGCCCTGCCTGCATACACAGTTCAGAATTTTTACCTGAGATGGAATATATGATTCCACACTCCCCCTTTAACACTATCACTCAATTTCTTGTGCTGCCAGTGGACTTGATTTGTAAGAACACAAGGTCAAAATGAAGGGTGTGGGCATATTGCTCCGAGCGAGCGTCAAACACACTAACAGCAACATAAAAATAAGAAGCTTTGACCAAAGAGATTGAAATAAAAGAAGCGGATTGCAGATAAATTCCACTTTACCTCTACAAATGCAAAGAAATTTCACTACCGTTCATATAAAACAAAGAAAATAAAACCCAAGTGAGGATCTACATATTTTTTACTTAACAGAAAATTTTTTACTCTTAATAGCCCCCTTATGCTTGACTTTAATTAATGTAAAATGTTACGCAGGTAGATGTAGGTAGACAGCAAAAAGGGCCTGGGTTCAATTCTTAGGTGTCACTAACAAATACCTTCTTGCGGTCCCACCCTGAGCCATCTGGATGCTGGTTGAGGTGCAGTTCCTACTTGCAAACAGTAAATCAAATGGCTGAACAAAACAATGCTTTACTGAGGGAAGAAAAGGCCAACAGGAAGACAAGCAGGCCAATATGTGACAACCACCAGGCATTTTCCAGACTACAATGGTACTTCTTTAAAGCCCTCCTCTCATTTTTAGGTGAGGCAACTGCCAGCTCATGGGCCACGGGTCTTCCCCTCAGGTCCTTGTCTCTGACAAGTCAAAATCCTCCTGCTCAGGATTCCCATCCACCTGGAGCTCTCTTTTAAGGTCTGGTCTCATCACTCAGGACTACATTGTAAACACTGTTCAGGGATGCTGCGCAGTCTGTGCTCTAAAAGCTCCCCTTCCCCTCTCTTCCAGCTATAGTTTCTCATCTATAGTTTACTGGCATTGCAGAACTGCTTTTTAATTACCGATTTAAATGCTCTTCATAATTTGATGACCTTTGCCAGCTCCTCGCTTAAAAAATTCCTTGAAATCTTCATTGTTTTCTATCCCCTGAGAACTGCTTTCATGATGCTTAACACGAAACCATCTTCAACTCATACCACATAGACTCTTTGCTTCTTGTCAGACCCATTGAAAAGACCCTGAACTTGAAACCTTGTCCATTTTCCCCAAAAAAAGTCGGCTAAAAGATAGCCTCTTTCCCTAAAAGCCTTGCTTACCTCAGACCACTCTGGCCAAACAGTGACACTGCCATCAGGTATAATCCAGGCAGTGCTGTGGCTCCGAGGTCACTTGGAGAGGTGGCTGTCTGGGCAGAGAAACATTTGTAGGGTCCTTTTTAGTCTCCATCACAAGCCAGGATGGCTGGAGTAGAAAGACAGCTTCATTACCCTGCTCCCCCCACGAGGATCTCCCGCAGACCTTTAGAAAATATTCCAGATGCCTTTTGTCTCTTGGGATATTCAGTCGTATTAAGGCATACTAGTCAAGGAGTTAGAAATGCACTGGTTTGTTTTCAAGACAAGCCCCAAAATGACCTTTACTTTTAATGTTTCAGTTTGTCATGTGCATTAGCAGCAAACTATTTCCTCTCACTGCACAACAGTCCTTCACTCTCTGAACTATCCTTTATGCCTTCTTTTACCTCACTCTGGCAATGCAGAGGGAAGTTCTGATACAAGACAGCCTGACAAGCTGTCGGATTTTTAATTCATGCTTAAAAAGTGGTAAGTAGAGGCTGGAAGCATTATTTCCACAGCCTGAAAGAACAGAACTGAAATAAACCCATGCTGATAAAACCTCCACCAGAAACGACCCGAAAAGGGATTATTTTCAACCAAATATCAGGCTTGACCTTCAGCTTGGCAAACTGCGTAAGCCTTTCCCCTCCGGCATCAGTTTCTCTGTATCACTTGCCCAAGGACGTGCATTTCACAGTGTTCAAAGTACCCTCACATCACTGTCAGGGTAGCCTGCCAAACCTCTGCCCACTGTCTTCTCAGAAACATGAGTAGTCCCAGGGTGCGAAGGAGCTGTTTCTGCCTCCTGAAATCAGCAGAATTATTTCCAAACGCTGCCACACTGTTCTTCTGCTTTTCAAAGCAGATTTGTTCCTCCGGCAGCCACATGCCTTTCTGACAGGCAGATGTCCTGAAAACCAAGAAGCAGTACCTGTGAAGCCCAAGTTCCTCCAGATTTGCAGCCTGTTTCTCTTACACCATGCCACCACAACTCACCACAACCAAGCCAGCTGCCCCAGTCCTCCCCACCCGCCCCAAGACTGCAACTACTCTGGCTGATCTGGAGTTACATATGTGCCAACTGGAAAGCCACAATCCCTGAAAATAAAGTATAAAGCTGAGCAGTTCCTGTTCAAGACCATTAATTTGGGTTTCTCACACTCAGCCAGGTGATGATTTTCACAACACTTGAAAGAAATTCTCTATTAAACTTCAAAATACTCAGACTTGGGTTCTTTATATTAAAAAATTATTGGAAGGAATACTGACAGACATGTGGACAGATGGGCACACAACCTTAAGAGGCTGAGTTTGTTTAGAGACTCGGCTGAAATACCGCTTGCATTCCAGACCCCCAAAATACATTGAATTTAGCTGGTTTCAGATGATGACAAAGTCTACAATTTCAACATATCTGAACAAGTCTGAGTGGAATCCAACCATTTCAAATACATTTGGGCTAGTGGGTTTGGCATTTTTCTGACCCACGTGTCAATGTGAAACCCTTTGCTACAGTAGAGAGAGGGAAGGCAAATTCACTGGACTAAAACATGGAAGGAAAATGCCATGTGAACATTTGGATTGGACTCAGAGGAAAGCTTTCAAGTGATTAATGGCACTGAGGAGGCTGGGAGTTCCTTCATGGCTGGCCAAACATATCAGGGATGCTCTGGATGTACTTGGTCCTGCATCCATATGCAGGGGTGGATGACAGGACAGAGAGTTGTCACTGCTGTCCCTACATTTCACTGATTACAGATTTCAAATGCTGCTGCTAAGCTTCTCTTTCCCCGGCCCTGTGTTTCTATCAGCTCTTCTCTGTCAGGCTTTTCTCTGTTGCTGTATCTTGAATATCAGAACAACTGCCCTGTCCTCATTTTCATGCTTCTCTGTAGCATATCCTTAATCTGTTAATACTGTTTTCTGCTGTGCCCTGACACTGGAAACATCCACTCTTGTTCCCCATAAGACATAGCTTCTCTTTTGGTGTGTTTTTATCCATGCTTATCATCAGAAGATTACTCAGCTGGTGGGGTAACCTGGGCCTGTCATTTAATCTCTCCTCTTCAGACCTGGCTGTACTGAAGTCTTTCCTCTTGCCATATACTATACGAATAATGTCTATCTCTCTCCTGGTGACTGAAATGTTTCAGTTTTACCCTTGGTGCTGGGCTTAGAGGACACACAACATGGCATTCAGCAGATCAGTCTGTATGACCTAGTGCATCCTTTCTTAGCAATCTGGGAAATCAGAAGCATTATCATTTTCATGCAGAGCCTAAAGCATTTTTTGTCATAAGTACTGTGGAAAGCTGGTTTTAAGTTTATGCCCCAAGCAAGAGGCTGCTTCTTGAAATATAACATCTCCAATGTAATTAAAGTGACCATAGTGTGAACAAACCCACAGAAAGATTGATCTCACTGAAGGAAAACTGGGAAAGTGTCTCCAGCTTCAGTAGAAGCAGGACCAAACTCTACCTGTACAGCATTCAGCTCAGAAGCAAACGTCAGCTTATGTCCTGCAAAAGAGACTCACTATTAAATCTTGTATCACTTTCATTTGTGGACCACTGGAGTATCAATATGTGGAGAATATGTCAAATCCAAGAGAAAAGAAGCCATGCTGTAAAATGATCTCTGAACTTAGCACCAGAAATGTGTGCGCAGAAATTCAAGGCAAAGCAGAGATCATCATGTTACGGAGAGATTGGTCACTTCATTCTTGCACTGGAGAAGTTAAATCTGCACTGACTGTCTTTGCCTTCAAACACCAGTTCAGAAAACACCCTTCCAAAGCCTGACAAATTCATGAAGTATGTGCTATTCTGCCTCAACCACCAGTCTCTACTGCTTGGATTGAATGAAGAGGATTGGTGCTTCTTCCTACTCCTATTTTGGTTTGGTTTTCGTTCTTCCCAATTTTAGCTCTGCTAAGCACAGTCAGCTGGGAAGAGCTTATGTTGCTACAGAAGTGCCTAACACCTAGGAGTGCCTGAGCTGCAATGGTAATTACTTCTTCTGGCATTGTTGTCTTGAATAAGGCTTTTCTTTTTTTCCCCCCCCTGGTGGTTCATTGTATTCTGTGTACTGCTGCAATTACCGAGCTGTTCAGCCTTGAATGGAGGACTATTAGATCCAAATCCTACTTACAGATGATTTAAATCACAGGGTTTTAAAGTTGCAGTTTGTTCTCACGATTAAGTTGTCATCACAACTTGTAAGTCAGTTTGGTTTTGCATTTATGCAATTTGGTATAAGTAGCATGTACAAGTGAGGGCAGGCTGCCCGCCTTTATATCAAAAGTAGTAGTTATCAGTGCTAACTTAGATCCCTCTAACCCTGCTAGGCAGAGAATGCTATGGGAAAAGACCCTGTGAATTGACAGCCCAGCAGGATTTGTCTGGAAGAATGAGAAGGGAACTGGGTCTAACCATCCCTTGTGCACAGAGTGACACTGCAAGGCAAATACCACAGGGATGGGAGGAAGAAAATCAGAAAGAAAAGAGTTATCTAAATAAAAAGATAATAAGCAAACAGAAAGCCATTCTGCAGAGACCAGACTGTATGTGCGGTTTTCAGGAAGACATGAGTTGCTGTGCTGATTGCTAGGAGCTGCCAAATCCAGTAGCCTGGCAGAGGCGAGGCTGCTGCAGCTTCATGTCCCCAGGTCCAGCCAGTAGTGAGGCTGAGTACGTATTCCCCACAGGTACACACACAAACACATCTATACTACATGTCAACATACATATATATACAAACAGCTGGTCACACAGGTCAGTGCAGACAGAAAACACAGCACTCACACACACACTGTTAGCACCAGTGGTCTCACCTTGTTCTTCCTCTTGCTAATCAGGGTGGAAGTATGTTAGTGCAATATGTATACACAAATATATGCATAAAATAGTGGAATATATATATTCATATATATATTTAGTTAGTGGAATTCATACATATAATGTGAATTCCTCCACTAACTGGGCTCAGACACTAAGACACCAAGCAGCTGGTCCCTGGATCCCAGTCTCCCCTGTTGCTGGCACCTGGACCTACAAGCCCTCAGGGTCTGCAGCCCCAGGCCAGCTGCTGATACTCAGACCTATACAGACACACACGCAAACAGTCTCTCCAGTAGCTGGCTCAGACCTACAGTCCCTCCAGTAGTCGACTCTCAGACCCTCTGGTCCTTCCAGTATTTGGCCCCTGGGTCATGGTCACTCCCATACCCAGCTCTGGGGCCTCTTATCCTACTCGCCAGCTAGTCTGGCTCCTTATCGGGCCTTTGTGTTTATGGTGATTAACCCTTGATCACACAACCTAACACTAAAGCTCTGCTGTGGCCCAATGCAAAATGGTTTGGCTGTATGGCTTCCAACCCACAGCCAGGAGAAGTCTGGTTAACTCAGGTTCAACACCAAGGTCCTGACTACGTATGTACAGTTCACTCCTGCCCGCAAAATGCTACAGAGAGAACGTCCCAGAACATGCTTAGCTGCTCCTCAAGGAGATGAACATCCATTAGCCTATACTCTTTGAAGGAGGGCTCCTTTGCTTTGTCTTTACACAGCACTGGGCAGTCTTGATCTGAACACAACTAATAAAGTGTTACGATCATGACCATAAGATCACGTTGGTACCAGATGTTGCCAAAATAGAAAGTTGCTTCTTTCTCTTTTCCTAGGATCTCCTCCTCCTTTGAGATACACTGATGGAAAAGTGTCCTGAGGCAGCAATTTACACAACATGGAAGCAGGAATTTTATCCCCAGTCCTCCCAAAGCCGGCTGTCAGCGTGCATGACTTTTTCTTTGCAATCAGCGCATGCCTCAGCTTTAGCTCTGTCATGATGGAATGGGAAAATCGAAAAGTTTTTTGTTCGTTCATGTCACCAAAACTTTAGTATGGTTACAGGCCTGCTTAGGCATCTGCTGACGGTTAGCTGTACATGTTGCCGCATCCTGAGGTGTGTAAAATTAGGTGGGGTTTTGGCTAGTCTGTTGGTGTGTTGAGCTCTGTTAGGTGGTAGGCAGCTGGGACCTAAGCCAGTGAAATATGATGTTCTTTCTACTCAAGGTGGCAGGCTCAGCCTGGAAGATGTGCTTCCACCTGCCCAACAGCTGGCTGCACATCTGGTGATGTCAGTGAGGATTGGCTTTGGAGACTGTGGGACAGAGTTACCTCCCTGGTCGTTCTGAAGGGCCAAGTCTTTTTATGCAACCTTGTGTGAGTCCCATCAGTAATTTATGGCTTTTTCTCCTGTCTTGCAAATGAGACATTTATTAATCCCTAGAGATGTCCTGGGGTAAGGCTGCTATTGCTCTGAAAAGGTGAAAGTGAATGTTTGGCATTTATCTGGATGACACAATGTCACTGACACAGCGGACTCCCCAGGGGCACTGGAAGAGCTTTCTTGACATGAGTCTGAAAAGCTAGTAAAACCTGTGTAGACACCAGCTTTGTCACCTATCTGCTGTCTGTCCTGGACATACAACAAGACCGAACTCCTTCCACTCCTCATGCTGGCAGGGCTCTGAGCAGCTTGCAGGATGGAGACCTTAAATTTGTAGTCCTGCATATATCGCTGCAGAAAGGCTCTGCAGATCAGTGCTTATGCAACAAGACAGACTGTCATTTGCCCACCATTTGCTTCCACGAAAGGAGACGAAGAATTACCATAAGGGCCAGCAGCAAGGTACTGTATATATTCTCCGGGCATTTATCAGTTGTAAGGTTGTCAGAATCACCTCCACCGCTCTGTCCGTCACTAAGAACATGACTGTATCCCTTATCCCGAGAAGGATATCGGAGGGGAAAATGGCCTCTGAGATAGAAAGGTTTTAAAAGCTGTATTTTAAACAAACACAGAATGTACAGTCAGCTCAGCATTTCATGCTTGGCTTTGTGCTTGAAATCAGCCCACCCTGGTAGTGCTCCTATTTCATATTGCCTATTCCTGATGTTTGACGTTTAGCAGAGTTCTTCAAATCGGCATGTGCACCAGGTTTTTATTAATCCTTGATTTGCTTACTGTGCCAAATGCTGACGGTTCATTAAAAATAACTGGCCCATGGAGAGAGCAGGGCATTTCAAGAAGCCATGAAGGTACCTTTTATAATAAACCCACAGCATGGGAGATGCAAATTTCTTGCCCAGACAGCACGTGCTTGTAGACCCCCTATCACTGTGCTGTATTAGAGTTCCTCAACATCTTCTGCATGTCTCTTCTTGCAACATAACTTGGGAACAGTGAAAAAGTGCTTAAATTATGTGTCAGCACTCACACAGATGGTCTCTGTCAGACCGCAAGCTGCCCGCAGTGTTTCCCTCTCACCTGCTACGTGGCAGCAAGACAGCGATGATATAGCTATAAAGAGGCTCTTGCTTTTAATTCAGCGTAACATATGAGCTCAGCCTCCTCACTGAACACAGTACAGATGGAAAAGGCTGTACAGCATTCCTACTCAAAAGGGCGTTTCCAGCCTAAGGACAGCATCCTAAACACAAACAACCCAATACAAACTCCCTGTGAGAGATGAACAGATTTTATAAAGTCAACAAAGAAAAATAAATGGCATGCCAAGAAGAGTGGCCCAGCTCATGTAAAGCATCTCCACCAAAGTCCCTGGGATCCTCCCATCACTGTTCAGTACACACGGATGTAGTTTAGGTGCAAGCAGCAACAGAATACATAGGTCTAAGCCAGAGACTGAGACATGTTAGCTAAATTTCCAGCACATAGACAGGACACTGAACTGCTTGCTGGGGTTCCCAGACAGAAACCATCTATCACGGCTGTGTCCATCCAGGTCATAACACCAGGCAGAATTTTTTTTTTCAGTGTTTCCTCTTGCCACATGTTTTGCTGCTGGTCACAGCAAATATTCTTCACTACTTGCCCACTTCAACAATTCCAGCCAGTCTGTAGAGACAGAGCAAACCAAGGACAGCCAAACCCAAGATATGCTGTGTATGGGTCAGGAACCTGGGACAGCACATTTGTCTACAGCCCTGCTGCTGTCACAGCTTGATCTTTTCCCCTCTACAAATATTGTTCTGAATATGGGAATAATTAGGGTAATTGCACATCTTTTTTGCAATTCTTTTGATTTTAGAGGACTTGAGTGTGGGTCCCAACACCTGTCTTACTACGCCTCTTCTCCATGACAATCTGTCAGCTCTGGAGCCTCCCTATTCCCCCCTCATGCCAACTCATGTGTGATGAATGATATACACATACATACAATATACATGTGTGCAGATTCATGTACCAAAGCCCTCTCACAAAGACGCCAATATTTCTTATGCGAGGGGAACTGAACCAATGTAACTTCAGAGCTAGCGGTCTGATCACTTTACAGGCTGAAGTTGGGATCCTTTAATCACTAGACATTTTTATATCAAGGATAAGGTAGGGAAAAAACCAAAAACCACTGAGTGTGGATAGGAGCATACAGAAGACACACGGGCTACAGGCCCATAAGCTGAAAGGCAAAGCGTAAGCCATGGCCTATCTGGAGGGAAGCAGGAGATAGTGGTCAGAGCCCTAAACTCCAGGGTTTGAGATCTGAGAGACCACACAGTCAATAAACCCAAGAGGGAAAGGAGCAACTAGCTCTAGAAAGGGTGAGCAAAGCAGACAGGATTGGGAGGACATAGGGTCTGTCTGGTTTTTGTGCAAAATTAGGGGCTGAGTAAGGGATGACACACCAACTGCTAACTTCAGGGAAGCACACAAATAGATCTAGATCTGACTCTGGCATTAGCACCAGCCTTATACAAATGAGCAATCTAAGCATGCTGCTGAAAGCGCAGCAGTCTATGGTATTTTATTCCCTGCCTCTGCCAACAGCTGGTCTTGCCTCTGGCTATAAATGTGTAAGACTCTAGGGACCGGGCAACATATGCAAAATAAACTTATAGTACTGAAACAGAGATATCAATCATTGCTATTTTCACCACTCTTTGGTGTTAAGTGGTCCCAAAGGACTTGACGCTCCTTGCATGAATCCCTCTAGTCACATTGAAACAGCCACCTCTTGGGAGGAACAGCGCTGGGGATTTCACAGACCTCAGTGCACATGAAGCAGGGAACAACATGTCATGAGAACAATGGTGTGATGTCAGCCCTGACAGTCACTTCTCCTCCCACATCACTCGTGTGTGCTGTTCCCAGCCCCACCGCAGCCGTAATGATGCATTGGAAAGATTCATTGCTCTGCCTTGGCGCTGGTACAGGGAGAAGGAAAACGCTGGGAGGGAGGTGAGCACGCTGCTGATGTGAGTTGGGACAGTGGTTAGCTCTATTGTGACATCAACACCCTGCTGCTCAGTGACAACACATTTTGCTGAGGTAATTTTCCATTGCCATGCAGATGCATGCACCACCCAAAGGCAGATCCTCGCTCTAGTCTCCTTCAGAGCTGCTTGAATCTGCAATTACAGTCAGCCTGAAATGACATCGAGAAAACACCAGTGTCCTCAAGAATATAATGCAGTCTAACCCATTCAAGGTGATGCATCACGCTGTCTTCCTTCCTTACCTCTTGGACGTATGTGCACTCTCATAATTTCACATTTATTACCTTTTCAAGAAAAGAGGTGCCTGCTGAGAAGGCTGGACCTAAAATCAGCAGGCTATGGGAAAAACACATTGCCCATGTTGTCAGCACCTAAAATAGCCTGGATTGGATTTTATGTAATGGCATCAACAGCTTCAAAATTTGTATGTCTAGTCACACACAGCATATGCACATTCACCACACACAACATGTCAGCTTGAGGATACATATATATTTCTAAAGTATTTGGAAAACCCATTCAGCTTTGGTTTTCTCAAGGTTCTTACACACAACTGGAGCCACGGAAGGCTGTGTCCTTTTAAAAGTTGAGAAGATGCACATCAGCTCCGTATGTTGCTGTAAATCTGATATATAACCTGGACTTGCACACTTCCTTGCAATACTGAAGTAGTAGGGAACAGAGTTGCAAGGGACACCCTGTACCATTTGGTGTCATGGGTTTAATGAGGGAGGTCCATCTCAGTGGATAACACGCTAGGCAAGGATGCACAGACGCAGAGTCCACTCAGCTGGGTGGTCTGCCCCGGATGCCTCTCTACAATCCCAGATCCACATTGAAACCTATGAACGAGAAATGTCCTATGAGTGGGGCTTTCTTGGAGCGGCTTGGGAACCATTATGCCTGCTCCATCATTTATTTTTTTCTTCATTCAGATTTGAGGAGTAAAATTGCAAATTTCTCTCCATAATGAAACAGTGATTCTAAAAAGATGTGCCTTGATACTACTGAAACAATTGCCATTGAAATATACTTCGTTGCACCACTTCCACCATGCTAAATCCCTATTCTAGTCTGTGTTTGGTATCTGATGTGTAAGACCCAAGAACCCTCTCCCCAGACTCCCTCAAGTGCCAGAGAAGGAAGAGGAGTTCCCCCAACAGGTAGTTCAAAGCTGGTGCCCCACAGAAGCTGCCTCCTGCTCCGCTGACTATGGAGGCAGGTTAAGGAGATGGACTTTCCACCTACCCACCACAGGTTACTATCTCACACTGTGATATTCTCATCAGAATATCACAAGTGGAGTTAAACAGTTTAGCTCTATTGCTGCAGCATATCTGAATTTAAAGACAGACGCATTTTTGCCAGAAAACTCTTTTTTGGAACATGCAGGTTCTAATTATTTTTTATTTCATCATATCTCACTGAGCTTTAGTTTAATTGCCTTTTGGGACTGACACTTTGCAAAGACATTTTTAAAGTAGATAAATCTCTTGCAGTTGGCTCTGAGACTGAAAGAAACAAGCAATAACTTCAAGTCAACTTTAGATTTGGATAACTTTAAAAATGAGTGATCACTACAGATGATACTTTTATTGTGAAGGACAGGATTTGTGAACTCAGAAGGTACTTACTGTTTCTTTCTTGAACATATATAACCTTCAATGACATTTTTATGAGTTGATATTTGCTGAAAGACAATCAACTGACACAGTTACATGTATTCCAAAGGGTCTCATTAGAACCCATTCATTCTCTCTGCAATTTTAATGAGGCTATAACCATGGTATCTATCTGCTATATCTATGCAATCCAGATTAGTAACAGGATTTTCTGACATAAGGAAGTCCACTGGGGACATTTTGTTGAAATCACTCCTGCTTAATGGGATGGGCAGCAAGATAAAGCTGACAAAGAGAGACTGGAAGCAACCAAATTTTTGAGATAGCCCATCAATGTTGAATCTGGGGCAGAATATTGGTTGTCTCCATCCCCTCCTAACGAGACCACTGCCTGTGGCTGACCCCACAGCCATTCTCACTGCTGGGAAATGGCAGTTCATCATGAAAAGAAATTTTCTTGCAAAAACCCTGTTCACTTTATCCTAAACGGGCACATGCTGACGGAACAGGGGGACAAAAAACCCCTGAGCACACGCAACACACTTGGCTTTTATCATCTCATTGAAGCGTACCAAATACTACAGGTTCCCTATCTAGAGCACAGAGAAGATGTAATGACAAACTGCCCTCAAGCAATCAGGTCCAATGTCAACCACATGCAACTTCCGTCTACACACAGATATGACAGAGGCACAGCTCTGAGTATGATCAACTTTTCAGCAAATAAAATGTACATGGCTCTTCCACTAATAATTCATGCATGAGTTTTTCCAAAGAGACTAGGGTCTATATAAGAAAACTGGCTCTTCCTTGGATGAAGACACATCGTATACCAACAGACAGGATCTGAGATAGCTTCTCCCAGTTCTCCAAGAAAGTTGTACTGGCTCTAATTTGCTGCTGTAATTGTTTATATGAGGGCACTTGTTGGCATAAGGGAGATGTGGCCACTACTGTTCCAATTACTGGCAACTGTTTCAGACACATCACTACAACTGGAATACCAGACTCTCAAGCTAAAATTCACCTTTGGGTAATCAAAATACTACTCTCCTCCTGTCATACGCCCACACATTAAAATAGAAACAGTTGATGTGGAAATACCTCACACAGGGTCTACTTCTCCCCGTTTTGAGAATGGAAAAGGCGCATGGGCACTCTGCCAGCCATCCAGTGGGCCAATGTCCCCCCCAGAGATCTGCCCCGACAGCACACAAGCACTGTGCCTTTTTCTTCCACAATATATGGGGATCCATGCCAGATACCCAGGAGCAAGACTTAACACATCACTCCTAGAAGGTAAGATGTGAAGAACTATCTGCGACTGGTGTGATCACTGCCACAGCCTGACACTTCCCTGAAGTGCCAGGAGCAGGCACATCGCCCAAAACATTATTAATTTTACAGCCAATCAGTTTTCAATATAATTCTTTCCTGCTGAACTGTAATTTATTTGTGATAACAACAACTTCATTTCACTGAATGGCTTTTTAATACCTCTAACTATAAAAAAAAATTAATTTTACCACGTCACCCCTCACTGTCAGCTCAGCAGTGGATTATCCTAACTTGGGTTTAAGCCTCCAGGGCCTAAGTGTGGATATGTGATAATGACCAGATGGTTTACCTGAACAATAGAGATTTACTAGAATAAAGGAAGAGAATTACGTTTCTGTACGCTTTCAGTTATCTGCAGGATTGAGGACCTTTTTTGTCACAGCATCCATCACTGACAGGCACAAGAGAACTGGAAATTAAGCATATGGTAATAATAATCACAGCGTAATGGCCTCCTGGCTGGGCTGAGCATCTGTTTTGATCTCAGCTCAGCTAGTGAGAACTCTCTGCTCTTATACAGAAATTCATCTGACTAAATATAAGCATCTCTAAGGGAGCAGTGCCTCTGAGCTAGTCCTCCTGGGCTTCCCAAACAGTGGAGTCCAGGGACTGGTCATGAATCTGCGTGTCCAGGGACTCTTGCTGCCTCTTGTTTGGCATTTTCCCAGGCCTCCCAGAGCTCCCCCTCAGTGAGGCAGCTCCTGATCTGGCCCCAAGCAGGGTAAGCAGGGCCTCCCCTGGACTCCCATCCCGATCCAGATGTTGCAGTGACAAGGCTGCATTCTCTGGTGTCTCTCGTGTGCCCGTGGGCAAATCTTTCTCTACACTAGAGCCCATGATGTGGTCGGATAAACCCAGAATAGGCAGGGTATATCTGGAAACTGCGGGTAAGAGGACTAACCCCAAAGCTCTAGGAAGCCCTGCTCAGCCTTGCTGCAGATAGTCTGCTCTTTCCCTGACCAACCCATGCTGAAGATATTCTGCTCTTTCCCAGACCCACCCACCCATCCATACCTTTTTACCCCAGTTCCTACCTCAAAATTTCTCTTTATACACTTTGGTCCTCATCTCAGGTAGATGGTGTCCCAGGAGCAGTCTTCCCATGGTTTCCAGTCCCAGCAATGGAGAAAAGGCATTGTCCACTGCTTCTTCTCACCCATTCCCAGTTGGTAGTGAGTACGCATGTTTGAGGAACCTCAAGTCTGGGCTGGACCAGCCTCCCCAACAGTGTCCTCTGTGATGAGATGGCTCACTCGATGTCTGACAGGAAATTGCAATGAGCATAAACACACAGTTACATGCTCTCCACTTAGCTGCAAGAATAGCTCAGCTTATATGAAAGTAGATGTCTAAACCAGGTCAGATAAATATTTCTCTAAAGATTTCTTCTGCCCAATCACTGTAAAAGAAGCATAAGGAGATTTGTTTAGGTGTCTAAGGCTACTTGGATCTTTTTTTTTCCAAAGGGACAGTGGCTTTCCTGCAAACCTCAACACCAGAGAGAGCCCTTGGCTCATGTCCATGGTTGGTAAGCACTAAAGCTGCATGTTGCTCACAAAGATGGCACGAGTCCTGCTTGTAGGGCCCACTGCTCCTGCTCTGGGGAAGGCTGGATGTGGGAACAAGTTTTCACTAAAACAAAGCATCCAAAGAGCTGTTTTGCATGAGGCCAGGTGATTAAATGTGACAGCAATCTGCCACAGCAAGGCTGGGCTGAGTTTTGAATATTTTTAGTTAAATTGTTCAGCACACCAGGGCATTTCTTCTGAGAGCTTTTTGACTCAAATATATGCCATGAATAAACACTGAAAAAAGTAAAAAAAGTATTTAAAATCAATTTGTAAGTAGCAACTTGTTTAAGTTACTTATTGCCATCGTGAAAAATAAGATGTTTCATTATTTTCAGGAAGTTTTTTATACATTTTACCTTTTTGATTACACTGAAATGCCATGCATGCAGGTTGTGCTGAGAGACATAATGAAGGAGAATAAAGGCTGTCAGGCAGGTTTCTTAAATGCAGACCCATTTAAAAATGTGATTACCTTTCAATATAGCACAATGAGATGAATAGTTGAAGAAAGTGAAGCAGGTCTAATGTACAAGCACTTCAGAAGAGTATTTGTGATCCGCATAATGGAGTCCTGCGCGCAGCTTGTATTCAAATTGGCCTAATGTCAGTCGTACACTACGGTCTGAAAAACCCAGCTGAAGGGTTGTATGGAAAGCACTGGCAACAGGTCAAGATTTAGGTGGTGTGATGGGACTATATAACCATTGCAGAATAACTAGATGTCTCTGCCAGGTGCAAGGAGATGGGCAAAATTGCAAAGAACTTCAGCAGCAGAAACATTAACTGGGAGTTACCACCACATGGGCAGATTACATCCCAAATGCACAAGGTGCTCCTAAAGGACTGTTTACCAAATAGGCTTCAGTGTGCCACAAAGCTGGTGGCTGTTCCACTGGGGTGGCAGAAAAAGCGAAGGACAGCCGTGTGTTACCTCTGATTGGCACGTGTGCTGGTGTGCCTGACTGCTGCTCCTGCGAGACTCCATGGCACATTAACGGAGGTCACAGCCTGGGAGGATAGAAGTTTTTGGCCATTAGGCTGAGTTAACAGGTTGAAGCCTAAACATTTAGGAAGGCCAAGGACATCTCTGTTCATCTTGGCTCTGCTGAGAAGGACCTGGGAGTGCTGGTGGACAGCAAGCTGACCATGAGCCAGCCTGGTGGCCAAGAAGGCCAACGGGATCCTGGCGTGCATCAAAAGGAGTGTGGCCAGCAGGTCCAGGGAGGTTATCCTCCCCCTCTACTCCACCCTGGTGAGGCCACATCTGGAGTACTGTGTCCAGTTCTGGGCTCCCCAGTTCAAGAAGGACAGGGAACTGCTGGAGCGAGTCCAGCCGAGAGCCACAAAGATGATCAGGGGACTGGAGCACCTCTCTTATAAGGAAAGGCTGAGAGACCTGGCTTTGTTTAGGCTGGAGAAGAGAAGACTGAGGGGGGATCTTATCAATGCTTATAAATATCTGAAGGGTGGGTGTCAAGAAGATGGGGCCAGACTCTTCTCAGTGGTGCCCAATGAGAGGACAAGGGGCAATGGGCACAAATTAGAACACAGGAAGGTCCACGTCAATATGAGGAAAAACTTCTTTACTGTGAGTGTGACAGAGCACTGGAACAGGCTGCCCAGAGAGGTTGTGGAGTCTCCTTCTCTGGAAATGTGCACGGTCCTGTGCACCCTGCTGTAGGTGTATCTGCTCAGGCAGGGGGGTTGGACAAGATGATCTCTAGAGGTGCCTTCCAACTCCTACCATTCTGTGATTCTGTGATCTAAAATGCTCCTCCAAGAAGGTGGAGGAAGATTGTCCTGACAGTAGCCTCTGGGTATCTGGCACAAGCTATCACAGAGAAGAGTCTGCAGAGAGGGAAGGAACAGCACCATTGCAACCTACCATAACTTGCATGGGTTTAAGGAAGAGTAGGTAATAAAACGTTGTGCATTCACTTCCCCTCACTTTAACATTTGCCTCCCATTGGTTTATATCTCAGATCAATTAAATTAACTCTTGGTCTTAGAGAAGCTGCTTTTGGGTCACATCAGCATGTTGGCAAATGGGATCTCACAGAGGAAAAGTCTAACCAATGAGCTATGTAAGGGGGCCACTGTGAGATGGACAGAGGTGGTCTCTGAGTGCAGATCTAGCAGTGTCTGGACTCCAGGGCTCCTTCCTGGAAGATGTGCAAGAAGCCATCAGACTGAAGAAATAAGTGAGATCTGTGGGAGAGTTTGCTCACTGTGACAGTTGCCTTCCCCCTGTCCCAGATCCTGGCTGCTGGAGTAGCCTGCAAGTCATGATATCCCCTGAAAGATGGAACTAAATTGGGGAAGATATTGCAAATGGAACATAATAACGGTGGTGTGAGGATAGCTACAACTACCATCTGATGGAGATGGGCACTGTTAGAACACTTAGAGTAATTTTGGATAGATGTGTCCTGTCACTAAAGTGAAGAAAACGGGATTTTCCTTAGGGGAACCCAAACTGACGTCTGCAAAAAAAATCAGATCTGAAGGGAGATGGTGAGGAAAAACAAAAACAGATCTCAGGACTAGTAATGCTCGAAGAGAACTGGGAATGTAGGTGGGAGCGGAACAGATGGTTACCAAAACCACCATGAACGTAGAGACATCTCAACATATGAAGACAGCGCTTGTTCTCTGTCTGACTCTCTTTATATCATGCTTTATCTTGAGCGCTCAGCTCTGTGCACGGGGGGATGCCCAAAAGGAAGTGAGGAACTCACAGGCACAGGCAAAAAGGTCTAAATACGTACAGCTTGGCTGTGCCACTGCTGCCATTGAAGCGTGACATTAGCCTGGACACAACTGGAGTGTTTAACCCAAAGGCGGGGGAAGAAATTAGTCTGAGGGTCTCACATCATAGAATAAAAATCAGAAAGTTGATTGATTCAATGCTGAATATCAAGAAACACAGTACGGGGCTTTCTTGCAGCAGCCGTATGTAAACCTGGTGGATGAGACTAGAATGAGTGCAAAGTCCCCAAGCTCCAGCCCCAAAACCAGGAGAGCTGAGAGCTCTTCTGGTATCTGGTGGAGTAAAGGTGAACTAGATGGAAGGGACTAATTGGCAGGCCTGAGGCTTGTTTTTTGTGTGCATTGTGTGAAAAGCAATGCTGTTAAAAAGCAGTTAAAAATGGAAAAAAGTTTGAATGATAGCAAGATACAGCAATCTGGAGGCCTAACCACAGGCAGTGACTTCCCACGCTAGAATGTCAAATTAAGGGCATGGGAGAGAAATGGGAAAGGAAAGCAAAAGATTTCAAACTGGAGTTTGAAAAGGTTCCTGTGAGAGCTGGGGGAAGGTGTTAGGACATCTTCTGTGAGTTAAAAGGAAGGTCCCTGGAAGACAGGAGTATCAGAAGGCCATAAGCAGAGCTCCATGAAGACCCTCTTGCAGTTGTCCCTAGATGGTTTGGACAGAGCACTGTCGCGGTTCAGGCAGGAGGAGATGCCCATGTTGCTGTGTGAATGCAGGCACACGTAAAGCCTCTGCAGGTCCCCTGGGATAGGAGCCCATCTTCATTTGTCATTCTAAGTGTGGTTTGTTAAAGGAAGTGACCAGTTTCCTAGAAGACAGGAAAGACTGTGGCTAGGAGGTTTATTGGTGCAATGAGCCCTGACCCTGCTTCTGGCTGTATCACTTCTTGTGTGGGCATACCTACGGGCAAGGCATTCAACAAAGAAATGTAGCCCTCCTCTGAGCCAGCTCCCTGAAAAGGTTATGAGTAGTATTCTCATGGGGAGACAACTGCCTAACGACCCATGTGAGCTTGAGTTTGAAAATTCTTTGGATAATGGCAACAGAGCAGCCATCAGAAGAAAAAAAAGTTTCTTAGAATATGATAGAGGACCCAAATTGGACATAACTCTATTATGAAATTAAACAACTTGGAGAAGAGTACGAGTGGAAGGTAGTCAGGACTCTGACTTCAGAGTCTGCTACCAGCCTGCAGGAAGGAGGAAAACATTCTGCCTACAGCCAAATGCCAGAAGAGCCATTACAGAGAGGTGTAGGTAGAAGAGCAGCGGATACCTTGGGCTACATGAGACTGGCACAAGCCTGAAGAGGAATTCTCTACAGTGGAGTAGTGAGCTAATTAAAGGCATTGGGGAAGAAAGATGAGGGGGATCAGACAGAACCTCAGCAGCTTGTAGACAAAACCTTACACAGCTTCTACTAGGGAAGACCATGTACGCACAGATGATCTCAACCACTGCAGATCTACCTCAAAAAGCCCAGTTCTTCTTCCAAGAGGAAGGCTATTCTGTCTCCTTCACACACTTTCTGCAGATGCCCTTGTCTGAGACATGCATACAATTAAAACCATAGTCATGAACAAAAACATCCACTTCAGTATTGCCCTTAGCAGCAAATCATTATGTGTAATTAAAAATTAATTCCTTTCTTATGTATTCCTCTACATAAAAATTAATTTCAGGAAGAGTACAAGCTTCAATAAAGAACAGGTTGTTATTAGTCCTGATTCCTGTCTTTCCCTTATCTTCTCTTTACACAGCAGATGAAAATGGCTGAAAATTAACCTTGCAAGGCTTGTCTGGTTCTTCCCAGTCCAACAGATAGCCTTTCATCTTGGTTCCAGGCATGGAGCCAGAGTATGATCATTTTTGAAGGCTGCTTAGCTGAGATAAGTCATGCTTCCAAGTGGCAACATTTTCAAAAGAAGTTATGCTTTATAAGACCTTAAATCAAATTTTCACTTGTGACTTACGAACGTGGGTCTGTAACATCAATCGCATAAATGTCCCAGGTCCCCAAAACCCAATGCTATCAGTAGGAGTCAAGTCCCTTTGAAGATCCGGGTCCTGCAAGTATTGATATTCCAGGGCTTTGACCCACCAGCATCAGCTGCTCTGTAGTCGTTCATGTTCTTGGGCACAGCATCGACTGGAAACAGAAGGCAGTTTATCCGTTAGGAAAACAGAGATTCAGATTACCTCCTATTTGCTACTACTGTCTTCTGAAAGGTAAAACCAAACACACAGGCAGTTACTGAGCAGTTGATGAAGAAGTTCATTTACATAGGAGCCCTCAGGCTCCTAAGTGACAGTGTCATAATTAAAAACAAGATGCTTGCTGTTCCTCAAAATTATTTATCTAAGGCTTAAATGCATTTATCATACTGATTTAGTGTGAATGGTCTTAAAATGCTTCACAAATACTAGGCGTTAACTGTGGGCCAGATTAATTTCTGTGCTATGCCAATTTATGTTGGGGAAACTTCCTCAGCAAACTTTGCTGCATCACCTTTTGTTTCAATATTGTTTCTCTTTTGCCTGTTTGAGGAAATTAAATAACATCTTCAAAAAATTGTAGGTGAGAAATGTATACCGTGATTCATTTGAGGACGCATTTAAAGGAGTTCATTTAAATATTTGTGGTTGGTTTGAGAGTCCCGAGGTGTAGATCTGGATATCACAGAAGAACAGACCTAAGACCTCATAACCTCGGGCCTGAGTAGGCAATTGTAAATCCTGGGCAGGTGACAGGCACCTGGGTGGTGTGACTAAGGCATAGAAGGACAACATCACCAAGAAAATGACCTAGTTGTAGTATTTACCTCACAAGACTCAGAGAAAAAATATCGACTTCAAGGAGTTTTTTCAGTAGTTTGCTATTTTGATTATTCCTGGGTGGAAAATCCCCTGCTCTGGATTGAGTTGGCTTCAGCTAGAAATGGCTACTCAGCTTTTGCAGTGAACAGGAAAGGCAGCCACGCACTGTGCTAACACTATGGCTTCTTTTTCTTATCCAGCACTCCACGAATGGTGTCTTTTGACCACGAGGCCAGTGGGCCTGGGTGGTTCTTCAGGTTCGTTGGGAATAAATCACTACTGAATCTCTGTGCTGATCTGTGTGAGTTGTAACTTCTAGAGCTGTATGCATAGACACTGGACCACAGGTCGGAGTCACCAATCAGCAAGAATTTGGATCTATCACTGCTAAAGATGTTCAGTGAATCAGGAAGGAGTGGGTAATTCAACTTTGTGGCTCAGGTCTTCCATGATGGGGCCTAAACATTATTGCTGCTCTGTGCAATCTCCGTCCCCCTTTTTCTTTATTTAGATGGCAGAACTTGGATTATAAAGTCACAAATTGCTCCTGCTAATGTGAACAAATATATCCCATCATACCTAATAATGAAGCCAGTGGGTGGAAATCCTCAACACACTATTGAGAATGCAAGGATGCTGCATCAGCAATACAGCAATGCCAAATTATAAGGAGGACGTATTGACATCAGATGACTTACACCAAGATACTTTTTCATACTCCTCTGTGGGGATAGTGGGTTAATTGAGTATGTAATTAGCCCAGATGTGAAAAACTGCAATAGTTTAGTGCTTCACATTCTTGTTTTAACTCCAGAAATATGAGGTAGAATGAGTTCCAACTTAGTAACTGGTGGAGATGTTGGAAGGAACATGTGTTTAGTAGGGAATGAACTTGTATAATGCAGTACCAGAAGGCTCAGCAGCAGCCCTTCATCTTACTGCTGGGGATGCAAAGCCCCTTGCAGAACTGAGCACAAAGGCCCCCTACCACTCAGCTGGTTTAGGTATTAATCTGCAGAGTCCTACACAGTAGCAGAATTCAATTGCTTGAAGAGCCACTTAGTGTCATCAGAGATAAGCTGGGGTACCCTGACAACAGTTTCTGCAGATGGGTTCAAGTCTCCTGTAGGTACTGTTTCACATCTGCTAGCTCAATGCAAATGTTTCAGATGTCTCAAATATTAGGTGACTTTTCTGATCTTCCCCTAGAACCCTGGTTTCATGTCCATGGAATACAATGGTGGAAGGCTCATCATTTTGTTTCTGAAAAATATTAACATGAATGTTAAAGATGTGGGATGCTCTGACACATCACTGATGTAAGCCTTGGAGGCAGTAACAGAGACAGACCATGAGAACAGTGTGTACTGTCTTCCTCTGGAGAACAACAGGAAAAATCCAGATCCCCTTTTATACCTTTCTTGAACGTTTTGCATTTATTCTTATAAACTAAGACACAGCCTTTAAAAAGTTTCTCTGTTGTCATGCCAGTACTTGCAAAACAGAGATCAATTCTACACCAGGAATTGCAATTTTGGTCCTACTGGATGACAAATAAAGACATGTCCCTCTGTACACCTTCTTTCACATATCTATCAGATACACTGGCTGAAAGATTAGCACTTTTTAATACTTTTTTTTGATCTTGCCTCAAATCACAAGCACTTTGGAAAAAGCAAATGAAACACACTTTTCAAGGCAGGGACTGGGAAAAAAAACAAACCACTCCCATTCCTGTTCAAAACCACAAAGACATCATGCAGGAAAAGCTGAATATTGTTTGTTTGTTTGTTTTTACCTAAAAAGGAAAAGCTAGAGTGTCTCTGAGGTCCAATAAGGACTTTTATGTGGAGCAGATGAGAGTTGGAGTGCAGTGATGCAATGGAAGCTAGAAAGATTAGATCAGCAGCTGGTAGCACACTAACAACTCTGGTGACTGGCAAGACAAATGCAAATCTGATTGCTCTGAACCTTGACTTTCTAAGAGATGACCAGGCAGTGAAACCCAGGAGACTTTCTGTATTAACTAGAAGACTCAGAGACTTGCTCTTTTCTAGATCATCACAGTTAAAGCTTAGCGGTCCCAAGGCACTACCCACAGGCATACTGGCTTTGTGATTTACTGCTTGAGACGACGCTTGCCAGGTTGGGAAAAAAACTTTTTCCAAATCTCTGTGTGACTCCTAGTTTTATAGAGCTGAAGTAAAGTTGCTCCAGCTTCAGTTGCTTTGTGGTTTCGTTATCATTGGGTTTTATGACTGCAGAATGTTTTGCCATTTATTAGCTGCTCTGCCTGGAATGCAGCGTTGGGTGATTTATTACGGGCACAACACCCCCCCTGCAACTGGTGACGTGGTATTTGTCTGGCGATAAAGGATTGTGAGTGAGCCGAATGGGGTCCAGCTGTGTCCCTGGATTCAAACCAGCCCCAGTCTTTGGAGGGGTAATTCCCTTTCCTGGAATATGCAGAACTACAGCAATTTCTATCAGAGCTGACCTCTCCGCTTTTTCTTCTCTGATCTGAAATAAGTGCCCATTTCATTGTTCAGATCTTGGAAGACAGCTAACAGGGTGACGGCTGAACCGCTCCCCATATAGTATTAAGCTCTCCGATGGCAAGTCAGAAGATTCAGCTTGTGTTTCCAACTCCATGTTGTGCAATGCACGTCTTTAATCGTCTGTGTCATGAGCTTCTCCAAGCAACATTTTGGCATTACTTCCAAAAAGCAATTAACTCAGCCTGATCCTGGGGTACATTTACCCATATGATCAAGGGATGTCTGTTCCCCAGCTGTACCTGGAGTTGACACTGACTGGCATCAGGATCTCCAGCTGATGGATGAAACTTGGCTTGGAGCAAGGCAGAACGATTCCCCTGTCGCTTCCTCATGCTGGTGTACGTAAGCTGTAATTCTAGTGAGACCGAATTTTCCTTTCAAGAAAAGGGCATGGTTCTAAGCCAGTCCCACTGCACCTATTAATTTCTAAAAATTGGATGATGCTGAACTCCTTTTTGAAGCAACCCTTTCCCAGCTATAACAGCATATGCACAGCCTTTGCTGCTGAGCTGCATTTTTTCCCTTTTAATTGGCCTACCTAGGGGTTGAGTAATCTGTCATTTTATATTTCCTGTGTTCAAATTCTGCTGGGGGTGGTGAGCAATCATTTTACAATGCGTTCTGTCTCACTGCTGGAATAGCTGGGAAGATGTTGAAGGTCCTCAAGCACACTGGGGAGACAGCTCACCTTGCACTATGGCAAAGAAATAGCAATTTAAGCTGCAGGCAGAAATAATAAATAAATACAGAAAATGGAAAACATGCAAAAGACTCCACAGAGCTCATGGAAAATTTTATTTAAAAGGAGCAGTTTGGTAAAAGAGTACCATCTCCCTCCAGTGCTAAAGAGAAAGAGATAGCACAGCTTAGGGTTTGTAATTCCTTTAGGGCAAAAACCACCTTGTAATTGGGATAATATAGCATGTCACACAATGGGCTTCTGGTCTGCGAGTGCTACATGAGAAATGATTAACAAGTCACCTCCATGCCTGATCCCAGCACACTCTCTCCTTGTACGCAGACACCATGGAGGAATGGGAAAGACACATTGCCTTCTTATGGGATGGAACCCTGCCCAAGCACCACTGGGAGATGACTGAGCCCGATGCCATTTTACTGACCACAACGTCAGAGGTGCAGGAGCAATCCGGGCTTTTCATACCTACCAATTCACCTACTGGAAAATGAGGGCATTACTTAAATGTAAGGAATTTTGTTATGGTATAGCTAAACACAGCCCCTAGGATGGAGGTTGTTGGTTTTTCCATGCTTTTTTCCCAGCAGTATAAGATACAAGCAGCAGTCTCCCAGTGCACAAATGCCCTGTAGGGACAAAAGTCCCTACAGAGCAGAAGTCTGACAGTCTCATTTCTTGACATACTTGCATTTCTGCTGGCAGCCCTGTTGGGACCATGCCGTGTTCCAGGGTGAACTGGCTCCCAATGGCCCTTCAAACATTAGGACATAAGCAAAGGCCCTAGCTCTAAAGAAGCTGACTGTGGTATTAATACTCCTTTAGGAGGAAATTAGAACAGTTACTTCCCTTGGAAATTAGATGCATCTACAAGCATCTCCTAAGGTTTTGAGGGCAGATATCCAGCATGGCTGAGCACTAGTATGTAGCTAGGACCTCAGAAGCACATGCTCATACAAATAAATTGCAATGATGCCAACACAGTCTACAGAACATCTGCTGGGAGATTTCTGACCTCTCTGTCCAGGTGTTGGCTACTTGGTGACATCTCTGGTGAGCAAAGTTTAAATGGATGATATGGACAGACTCTGGACTCCCATACACTACAAACTCGACCTATCTTTCCTCCACCAACATCTAATATAGAATTAAACCTACTGAAATGCAACATTTGCTCGCTGTCCCGAGCAGCAGCTCTGAGAAACCAGCAAGGCTGACTACATTTTCATGGCCATTTGCCACGCAGGTGTGCTCAGGGAAATATCTCTTAGTCTCTACTTCTCTCGTCACATATGGGTTAAACAGAATGGATTCTGTTAAACATACATGGAAAATTCATGCAAGGTCCCAGAAACTAACTTTGATACAGGTGTTGCTGTAGCTGCAGTCTCAAGGCATGCTCTGAGGGCAGCATGTAAGAGCAACAGATGAAGAATCAGGCTGACTTGGTGTCACAAGGTAGCAGAGGGAAATTGCTTGCCTTTAAGCAATGTGAAATCAGGTTTCCTGAATTAAGTTTCATACCTAGTAAAGTGCACCACAGATGGCGGGTCTGCATTTCTCAAGGCAGATATAAATTACGACCTCTTGCCTCATTAAGATTGCCTGGCAATTCTGCTGCCCACTTAATCTATGCCAAGGGAAATTGAAGTTAGGGATGCAACATGCTCACCCTTTCTGCAATTGCTGAGCAATAAATATTTTATCTGCTGGAGCGGAAAAAAAGGTAGAAAGAAATCTGTGGAATTCCCCTGTTTTCACCAGGTAGCGCTCAGGCTTCTCAAGTTCCCTGTAAGATTTCTGGATACGTACTTTGAACGTACTCTCTTCATGAGCTCGGATACAGGAAACAGAGGGGGATTAATTTGTTTGTAGGTATTTCTTATTTGACAGATGCAAAATGTCTTACACGCTACCTCTGGGCAAGGTTCCCAGATAACATCAACCAGTCTAACTGGGTGCCATGAAAGAAAATTAGACCTGTTAATTCACTTTGTGCTCTGAAGCAGATGCTGGCAAAAAAAATATAAGTATGTACATTGCTGCATAATTATTCTGATTCAGTATCTGGAGGTTCAGAGTGACGGAGCAGTGAAGTGATCAGTTCGTAAATAAGTAAATTTTTCATACGCTGAAGAAATTTATAAGTCTTTTACTGAAGAAATAAAATTAATCATCGGCTAATTCTTTCCAGCAGCTTGAGGACCAAGTGGAAAGAGATTCCCATTGGTAAGAAGTCATGGAAGTTCACCGGCATTAAAGGAGCTCCACTGGCGGGACAGAGGATGTGGGTCTCCTATAAATAGTACAGGACGTAGGACTGAACTTGCCGTTTCCTGCAGTGGAAAGAACTGTTCTTTCTCTATACACCACTGAGAAAAGTTCAGCCCACTAACTTAATCAGAACGGAAATTACAGGCAGTATTAGGTCTAACATGAAATCCTGGTCCCACTGAAGTCAGTGGGAATTTTGCCACTAATTTCACAGGGATTTTACTCCACGCCTTTGTACAGAGACACTGGGAAAGCGAAAAGCAGCAGAGAAACTTAGTGAAGTCTTGTCGGGCTTTATGTGAATTTAGCCTGTTAAGTGAACCTGAGTGAGCAGGATTTGGGGACAGCTCTCAAACCAGGGGAATGAGCTCCCACAGCCCAGGCACTGGACTCACTCTCTGTCCTTCTGCTTGACTTACTTGCTCAGGGATGCTTTATCTCAACTAAACATAATCCTGAATCCCCTTCTAAACAAGCAGACAGCAACAGGGACAGACAGATGATAGGACTGAATTCATCAGTCCTTCCACAGTAGTGCTTCAGAAAACCAATCAAGCCTCCAGGCATGTCTGGGCCAACAGCAACCCCAACACACTCCTTCATTCCCTGAAAAATAAAAGACATTTGTCCTTATCTGCAAGGAAAACCTTCTTAGCACAGAAGCAGGAGAGGGATTCAGGTGAGGATGGCTGTCCATCTTGGAAGGAGACCCCTCCTTTGTAAGAGTCCCACTCATGTCATCCTAAAACAGATGCCCAAACTAGACCAAATGCTTCTTTCTCTCTGTAAGTTATAGAGGCACCTAGTTTAGTTGCGCATTTTGGAAATGTCCCAAACCAAATGTGATGAAGCCCTCAAGCACCGTCTTTGTGTTTGGCCTTGCACGGCACTGTGAGAGCCACCCTTTCCATGGTGGGACATCATTCCCAGCCTGGCTGAGCCCACTGGGCTCCGCCCTGCAAGAAAACCTCCCAGAAAACCTCCAGCAGTTGCTCCGGTGGGCAGCATGGATCCCCTTCCCTCTCCAGCAATGTCCCACGAGGTGCCCTTCTTGGCAGCATCAAACAGCCACTGGGAACAGCAATTTCCAAGCAGGAAATTGAGGTGGCTGTGGGATCTCCACCCAGCTTAAAACACAGCTACTTTAGGTGATTCAATTCCTCTTGCCAGGAAGGATATAAGGAGGGCAGGCAGTATTTTGGTCCCGTACAAGGCTCATATCCAGCCTCTGTCAAGCAAATAATAGCTTCTGCCTTGAGAGCTTCATGACCACAGGCGCATTTACCTCCCCACTTGTCTCCACCAGCAGATGCTCAAGGAAGATTGAAAGAACAGGCAAACGCATAGCCAAATACTCACCATCATTTTGCAGCTTAAGGATTTTCTGCATTAGGGGTGTTGTCTTAAAATTGCATAGGCCTTGATGGATTTAATTTTTCCCCCCATCATGAACTTTTCAGTCCCATTTTGAATCTATGTAAATTTTTACCATCCACCACATCTTGCAGGAAGGTGTTCCACAGCTTAAGTACATATGAAGTATCGCTTTGCAAAGAGACCTCACTTAGCACTGAACTAAGGACCTCTGCACAGAATTAGTGCCAGCATCTCAAGTCCAAGGAACAGCCCAACCTTTTCGGTATGGTGCATAGCCTAGGGCTGTCTGCAAGCAAAGATCCACACTATGGCCACAGCTTATTTCAGTTAAAAAAGGTGCCTATCCAAAGAGAAAACTCACCACAGAGTTGGAGGAAATATGCACCTCCAGGAGAGGAACAGGTCTGTCTAAGTCATAGCTCACCCTTGGGAGTTGTTTTTCTTCTAAGGGTGATCCTGGTCCTACATATATTAGGAAATCAAGAGTCCACATGGCACTCCCTTGGCAGAAATTGGTCTAACTGGAGAAGGGAAAGGCTAAAGGGTCCCTAAGCCTTCTGCCTGCTCCTCACCATTCCTCTCAAGAGAAAGGAATATAATAAACTGGAATAGCCTTTGTTAATATTTAGGTCCAGGGAAAATGCTTCTAAACCCAAGTTATGGCTCCACTGATCAAACAGTCTTAATGTGTGGCAATTTCAGTCATGCTCAGAGGGGCACAGAAAGTCCCACACTGCCAGTGCTGTCTCTAAGGAGACAAGAAACGAGACTGTCTTTGCAAACTCTGTTTTTGTAACACAGCAGAAATGAAGATTTTATTTTAACTTCCCTGCAGGGAAGCTCTGATCTAAATAAACTATAGGTGTACATTAAAAGAAAGAACACCCCCTCCCCTCCTACAACTACATAAAATTTGCTTAAATAACAAATCTGCATAGAAATAGGAGATGCTGTCATGCCTGGTAGATGATCATGTAGCTGGCCAATTGCATTACCAGGAAGACAGCAAACATTTTTGTTTAAAGTAAATTCTGCCCTGTTAATACATGCTTTGCTGCCATAGTAAGGCCGACAATGAAATTACTGGCCCTGCATCAAAAAGATGAAAGCTAAATGCACTCATTTTCTGTTGCAGCTGTTCGATGCACCTAGCTCTTCAAAGACCATTTCCTGGGACTTCTTGAGAGTAAGTCACCAAATGTAATCTCGCTTCCCTTGAGATGACTGATAGAAAGCAGAATTTTGGGGAAGCTACTGAGCTCAGGAAAGTTTTCACAGCTTCCTTACATACCTACTGCTGTTATTCCCTCCAAGCTTCAAAGCAAAGATGCACCACAAAGACCATGAGAAGATGTAGCCAGCAAAACTGCTCTGTGGCCTCTACGAGCTGAGGATTACCAGAAGTCCTGGAAAATAAAGTAATTGAGTAGTCACAAATTTTAAAGATGTCTTACGTTAACAGGTCGAATACCCTGAATTTTTCTGTGCGCAGCCCAACAACTCAAGGCTGAAGCGGAGCCTGGTGTGTGGATGCCCAACAGAAGCTGCTCATGTACCTGCTGCCTCTGGTGACAAAAGAGTGCTTCTGAGGCTGTAAAGACCAATCCATTTGGCAACTATTTTAAGGCCAGTGAACAACAATTCTTCAGGCCCAAAAGCATACAGAGAGATGAGCCTCTGGGACATTTGAACATCAATGCCTATCATCAGGCAATGCTACAGGAGAGAGTTGAGGTCAGAGTGCAGGTGTCTAGGAGAGGCCAGAAGAAATTTGTGTGACCACAGATAACAGATCACTTCAAGAATTTTTGTTCCCTTCTCACGGCAGCAGTATGGTGGCTCAAAAATACAAGCCAGACTTCAGGGCTGTAATAATAAAAAACACACAGCATAATAAAAATACCTTGTAGTTAAAACAGGGACTAACCACATCTGTGGAAGAGGCATAGGCTTGAATAACTAGAGCTGGCATCTTTACAGTCTTTCCTGGTCTTTTCTCTTTCCAGAGGGAAAGTATGTAAACAAAAAGTGGCTTCTGTCACTGAAGTCATCTCTGGAAAACCAGGAAGGGTTTGAAGACATTTTAACAATTGCCAAGCCACAGTGTCACTAGGACTCATTATCTGCAATATTGGATCACAAAGATCGCAAAGGCCCACAAACAACAGCAACCCTGTGCAACAAAATACTAATGAACCCTTGAACAAAAAAGCAATCTCAAACATATTTCTATGATACAGTAAGAGCCTTGAATGCTCAACAACAGGAATAAAAAAAAAAAAAAACCCAAACAAAATTTGAGATCTCTAGTCATTCTCTTCTAGCCCACTTTGAATTTGCATTACTAGCAGAGGGAGTGGGGGCGAGGGAGAAGAAGGGAGGAGGAATAATTATATAATCCCTCCCTAATTCTCTGAGCCACTCTGCTGAAGTGACAAAATGGAACCACTTGTGAAATTAAACCAGAAGCCATTTGGATAACAGTGCTGGTCCCAGTTGTACCTTAATTGTGATGGTCACCAGGTGGCATTTCACTCCTCTGAGGCACCTTCAGTTGCATATTGCTCCAGCGTTTCCCAATCAGTAAGAAATATGATTACAAGATGCCTGGTTCTTTGCCTATTTGGTTTCTTTTCAAGGGTAGGTGTAGGTGAGGAACTACGCACGATGCAAGCCCAGAGCAGAGGTAAGGAGAAAATGTATTGCAAGGTCATTGCAAGATTGGAGGAGCAATTTCAGGTGGATAGAGCAGTTATTTGGGTTTTTTAGCTGCTCCTTTGACTTAATACTTGAAAACCATGATCGTTGCGTGTGTTAGCATTTTTGCATCCAATGGCATGATTTACTGATCTAGTCAATTAAGTTGAAATCAGCAAGATGGGAAATTAAGACAGGGATATATCTCAGATGCAATGGGTATTATAGCCAGTAGCCCAGATTTACCTCAGGTGAGGCAGTTTTGAGCTACAGGTACTGGCAGTGGACAATTTTTGGACCTTTCTACATAGGTTGATTCATGATTAGGAAAAAATAAGGTTGATGGGAAGATATCACAATGTCAAGGACTGTGGATACAAAGAGGTGTTCTGTTATTTCTGTTTCAGCATAGTCCAACATCATAAAAAAATTAATTTCCCAGGGAACCACTGGCTGGGTTGTAACATCACCTCACTGGGGACACAGATCTGTCCAAGTGTCCCACTTCATGCAGAGTACGCAGGGGTGCTGCAGCTAATTTCCTTCCCACTGAATGTTTCTGGCTGCATTTTATTGCTCTCTCTCCACCTGAAGCATTTGCAAATGCATAGTGGTTTAGGAAGCTGCCTGCCCTAAGGCGGGTGCACCCATTTCACCCAGCCATCAGGACTCAATAAGGATGGTTATCTCCAAACTGCCTTGTGAGACATGCACAGGAACATATTTCTTTCAACAGAAAGCCGTAACCCTCTCTAGAGAGTGATGCTGTGCTGGTTTTGGCTGGGATAGAGTTAATTTTCTTCATAGTAGCTAGTATGGGGTTATGCTTTGCATTTGTGCTGAAAACAATGTTGATAACACAGGGATGTTTTAGTTATTGCTGAGCAGTGCTTACAGAGAGTCAAGGCCTCTTCTGCTTCTCACCCCCCCCCAGCAGCGAGTGGGCTGGGGGTGCACAAGAAGCTGGGAGGGGACACAGCTGGGACAGCCGACCCCAACTGACCCAAGGGATATCCCACACCATATGACGTCATGCTCAGCATATAAAGCTGGGGAAGAAGGAGGAAGGGGGGGACGTTTGGGGTTGTGGCGTTTGTCTTCCCAAGTCACCGTTACACGTGATGGAGCCATGCTTTCCTGGGGATGGCTGAACACCTGCCAGCCGATGAGAAGTAGTGAATGAATTCCTTGTTTTCCTTTGGTTGCGCGCGCGGCTTTTGCTTCACCTATTAAACTGTCTTTATCTCAACCCACGAGTTTTCTCACTTTTACTCTTCTGATTCTCTCCCCCATCCCACCAGGTGGGGAGGGAGCAAGCAGCTGTGTGGTGCTTAGTTGCCAGCTGGGGTTAAACCACGACAGATGCTTTCATTAGCTGGCTTTACTCAGCTTGACACTCAAACTTAGCTAATAGCCCAGAAAAAGCAAGCAGAACAGGGAGCTTTCAGCTACAGACAGGTTTTCATCTGGTATTTGACACTCGAAGCATGTCGGTAATAATCAAGCTGTGTTAATTTCCAGCAGCTAAAGATTTGACCTTAACAAGGTCTTTTTAGGACTTTTTGCTGTTTCTCATATGGACAGTACTCTCTACCTGATGGTGCATGAACTGCAATTAGGTCTTTCTTGCTTACAGTTGGTGGCAATTTGGACTGGACATGATTTAGACCTTGGCTATAGACTGTGCAAAGCTACTTCAGAATTTCAAGTCAGAGAAAGACAGTTTGGAAATATCCCACCAGGCACCTACAAAAGTTCAGGGCTACATCTCATAAGCAACTTCAAGACTAGTTCACAGCCTTCCTCTGATGAAACCTACAGCCCTCTCCTTGGCACTGTAACTCTTTCTGTAGGTCTGAGGAGACGTATATTGCAATACGTATTTAAGCCTGCAGTAATATGCATGAAACAGAGCCCCTGTTTCTCCAGGGTAGTTCTTAGACTGGCTTACCTCACAGTATCATTCCCAAACATAGTCACTGAGGAATAAAGGACAGTGTGCTGATCAATTTAAAACCCACCAGGTATTAAAGGTTGGTTTCCTACAGCAGCCCTCTGGCTAGGGCAATTCAATTTGCCCCTATGGAGCGATGGGTCTTGGCTGCACAACGGCACGGCTGCAACCACAGGCGCAGAAGTGCTGCACCAGACACGGCCACACAGTTTAGCTTGTCCTACTGTGAGGTGCGATGGCGTATAGATCCAAACGCTCTTCCCCTGGGAACGATTTTGGCCTAGTTCCTGCATTTTTGAAACCTGGGATGGCTCTGGGAATGGTCAGAAGCAGAGGCATGAGCACCTGGAGGCCAGCCAGGGGCTGACCCTACGAGTCGAGGTACCCGGTGATACAGACAGATGCTAAGCAGAGTTTTCAAATATGACCCTTCATGGGACTGCAACCAATTTCAGTAGGATTGAGTCACCCAGCCTGCCTGCACACCTCACAACAATCCCAGGCACATAAATCACTTTGGAAACAGAGCCTAGAGTTTTACAAGTGAAAAGGGACATCACTGGTCCCGGTATCCAACACCTGACAAGATCTATGCATTAGAATTAAGCTGGGCCAGCCTGGGAAAACTGCAGCAAGTAATAAAAATAATCACTTTTCCTGCCTTATAACTTTGATGAATCACCTTAATGTTGACTCTTGCTTAACCAGACATAATTAAGGATGGTGTGAATGTTACTTTTGAGGAATGAGCTGATAACTCAGTGTGTTTAAATTGAAAGAGTCAGCACAGTAATGAGTCTGAGTGCACATACATATGTGTTAATCACATTATCCACAGTGTCTGACTATGACGTGTGCTTTCTGAATTAGTTATGTGTTTCAGATTAACAACAGGATCCTTTACTTAATTACAGCAATAGTCCTGATGAGTTTGTTTTCATATTTGTTAATTTTCCCATGACAGTGTGTTTTGGAGAGTGCACATACATTTTTAATGAGTTGAAATTGCCTTGTATCCGATAAGTTATCTTTTCCCAGATGTTGATATTACATAGAATCAGATTCTATTCCCTGAATCGAATTCAGCCTCCCTCAGTGTTTTGCCACTGGCTTGTTTCCATTATATGATCCTGGCATGTTACACAAATTAAAAAAAAAAACAACCTCCGTCTCTGATTTTCACTCTCCAGACAAAAATTGCCATGGGAAAGATATTTCTAAAAGAAGCTTGTTCATGTTGTACGTACAAGTTAGGCTGCTTTCAAGCAAAGTGGATGGTAAAGTGCCTTGGACTGCAGGAGACACAAGTTTCACTCCTTCCTCTTCCACTGACCCCCTGAGAATCCCTGGTCAAGTCACTTAGAGGACACTTCTCTACCCTAAGTTTAGACTCTGGCCTAAATGAGTTTCCCAGGCAATGGAAAGAGACAGCTGTCTCCAGAGAGCGATTCAGTTGATGCTAAATTGGGAGGGGGAGGAATTAATCACCCACTGGAAGAGTCTCTCTGCTTCTAATTAACTATCACAATAAAAGAAATAAGACAAACTAGCTGGGAGAGCTCAAATAGGTGGCAGAGCTACCATCTCACTTGCTCTTAACTTCAAGACAATTACAGATGAGACACAGAGTTATGAGTGAAAACCAGATTCGGTCAAGTTCTAACCTCCAAGACATACCCTCATTCTGTGGTTTGGTTTGATCCTACTGATAATTTAAGAAAAACAAAACCAAAATCAAACAAACAAAACCCCCTTCAGTGTAAACTTGCTCCCAAACATCTTTGTTCCCAGCCAGATCTAGTTACAGGCTATGAAAATAAATTTTACTGTTACAGGATGCATAAAGTAAAATTTGGCTGCACAAGCTCTGCCTGATTACTGCATGAACAAATTAAGAGAAAAGATGAGATGGGAGGGAAAAGACCTTTTCAAAACATTTTTAACTAACAAACGTGGCAAGTACAGCCCTATTCAACTCTCAGTTCAGCTGCCTAACCGTCTTAGCATGTATTGTAATCTCAGGCACTGTGGGAGTATCCTGCCCAGCCTCTAGAGCCTCTGTTACTTCTCAAATCCTGTGTCATCTCTGCTAGCCACCCACAGATACCTATGTAGGGTAGTGGCACCAGATGCCTGTGTTCAGGCAACTGAATCCTGCCCTGGAGCTGATGGTAATCTGCCCTTTGAGTTAAATGGGGACAATTTAAGGACTATCTAAGCATTCTGGGATACTCAGATTTCTACAAACTTTTAGCAAGTTGCAAGTATCTGTGGGAACATAGTAAGTATTTTAAGCAGTAGAAGAAATTCACAGTGCCAAAGGAAGAGGGAAGCGTCTGGACCCTGAAGCAGATTGTGAAATTTCACTCAGAGCTGAATTAAGTCTAGCATTGAGGTTGAAAGTTGTGCAAATCTCATAACATTTTGGTCCAAAATGAGGGAAACAGGTATTGCAAAACTATCTCTAATTGCCACTCTGATAAATTGTTAAATCTTTCCCTAAGCTCAAACACGTATGGTGCAGTCCAGGTGGAATACACCAAATTAGGTCAAAGCTTCTAATTCTATGCATCTCTCTGGCATATTTAAGACACTGATCAGCCTAAGCATAGATAAGCCTATCAATACTAACAGAAGTTGGCTAGACTTCAGCATTTATCATGTTCTCTACAGAGCGACTAATAAAGCCAAATTCCGTTATGGCATTCAAATACACTCATGTTCACCAGGTAAACAGAGATTTTGCATATAGGGCTTGTTGCAACATTCTAATTTTCATTCAAGTTATCATTAAAAAATATGAATGAGGTTGCTGAGAATTAGAATTTTCATCCTAAAAGAAAAAACACTTCCAAATTTCTTTTCAGGCTGCACTGGTGACAAATATTTCACTCTGACAAAATTGAATGTTATTGTTTTGATTTTGCTATTACTGAGCAGGAAATGTCAACATGAGAGTCAAAGGAAAGCTGTTAATTTATTTTTGAAGTGCTTCATCAAATAGATATATTTCTGCTGCATACCAAATTCCACTGAATCAACATGTTTAACTTAACCAATATTGTCTCAGGTTTAAGACATATATATTATTGGGTAACAAGCCACCTTCAGAAGAGCAGGCACACTCATCATCACCTCTTGACATTAGCCCATTTACTGTGGGCTTGTAAACAGTTAGGGTTCATCTGAATTGGTGATTTAAATTGCAGCAGGCATTCTCTTAGGTGTCACTTTGTCTTGTATCCGCATTTGGAGCTGGGCAGCAAACATTTATGCCTGACATGGGTGAAATTAAGTGCTTTTCTCTAAGTGGAACCAAGGCCAAAGTTGCACGCCATGGCACTGGGTAGAGCAGTCCTCTTGCAGTATGGGTTCATGGTACCTCCTTTAGGAGAAAACATGAGGTCTTCCTCATAACAACCTTATTAGAGAGAGGGTTGAACATTTCTGGGAAGGCCATGCAGCAAGATGGCAATATGCAGACATCACCTGTTAGCTGGCCAATGCCAGGTTCCCAAGAAGAAGCAATCAGTGCCATACAAAACATACAAAATTGCTCTTCTTAAGAGAGTGATGTTCATCATCTTATAATGGGCAGAAACTGGGTTTCAGAAGCGCATTACTACCTTTCTTTTGCCCAGCTGGATGAAGCTTTTTGGATCAGAGGACGCACCAAGATGTGTAGCTTGCCTTGACCTCTTCTGTTTTGGACACAGGTCTGAGACAGCTCTGAAGCACCTGTGACTACTGCCAGAACAATGGATGGTCATGACAAGACCTCTGTAGCAAAGACAACACAATCCCAAAATAATCGAGTTTAGTAGTTTGTGTCAGTATCCACAGTAAATTCATAATTCCAAAAAAACATATGTTGATTATTTACCCTTCTTTCCCATTGTAACACACCTGCGTTCCTAAAACAGGTGACATGCTAGACAGGGAGTTAGGGAGTTAGGTTCAAATGCTACTGAAATCAGCACTTGCAAACGTATTCCAACATTAACAACAGCAATTTCAGTTTTGATGGACCTCTAATTTCCAGTTCCATTCAAGCTCCATCATTATGTATTTGTTGAGTGATTTCTTCTGTTGCAAGCGCTTTGGGGTAATATTCACCCACATCTTTTTGTAATAGATTTGGAGTTTCTCTGTTACCAGAATCAACACAAGCCATTTTCTTCAAGCACTTTGATCTCATGTTGGGTTTTGCATCTATAAAATGTGATTGTCATAAATTGACTGAAAGATGCATGTGCAAAACATATAACTTCACCGATGTCATAAAGTCAGAAGGGATCCATATGTCATCTTTCTATGCTTATACATTGCACAGACTTCAGGCATAATAGGTGCTGGATTAAATCAGTACTTACCTATGTCTTGGTCAGGTCAGGGGAATAATAAGAGGAAAAATAGCAAACAGGATCAAGTCACCATTTGTTGCTTTGTGTGCTAGTGCCAGAAAGCCATGGTGGGAAGATCAGAGTGCCTCCAGCCTCAGCGTGGATACACTAATCCCTCAAGACACCACATTTCATTATAAGTGCAAACCCATTGTTTCACTGGCATGCGACATACAATTAAATCGTACTCACCCATGTGGGAAATTCGCTTGCCATAGGTTCCTGAAAACAGCCTGTCTTTTTTCCCCTAAGTGTGTCTTGCAGGAAAATAACATTTGTACTTACAGATTTATCTTCACGAACCTCAAAAAACCGTCCTTGTCAGGCCAAAAATGAGTAAAAGGCTGAATTCCTTTCTGAATTTTCTTTGTTTGGCAAGACACACCAGCATCGCATAGCTCTCTTGAAAATGAAGAGTGCTATAAAAACAGGTTGTTTGTTGTGAAGTTACAATTGCCCCAGCTCAAGTGATGTTTTCTTATTCCTTCCTGAAATACCCTCTGTCCCAAAGGTGTGTTACACCATTACACTGAGATTCCTTAAAATCTGCCAGATCTAAAAAATCGTGGGATTAATAGAAATACCAGCTGATGGCGTATTAGTCTCTCTCTCCCCATTAGCATTGCATCCATAGCTGAAAAGCTTCCAGTCTTCCTCTTTCCTTTCAAGGACAACAGATTTCCTCCTGGTCCTGTACACATACCTCTTTCCTACAGAGTCTCATTTTATCAGAAGCTGGGTATAAGGGTGACTTGCATTTTGCCTTATCCTCCTTATAAGGTCCACTGCCAACTGCAATGACAAATTGAAACCAGCCTGTGTGATTACATGCCACCATTATCATGTACAAGGATACTATAAATTATTAAATGCCACAGGAAAACATATAGTGAGTGAAAGTCTCAGGGCAAGCCCTTGCAACGGACATATATATGAAAGCAAAATGCATCTCTCTTGGGAAGCTGCTGATCAAGGAGAGACCTACAGAGGGTCTCTCCCCTGCAGGACTGCACTTCCAAGACCTCACCTGTCCCATTTCTGCCTCAATTACAAGGTATTGATCTACACGTTCCAATAACATCACTACTGCTGCTGAAATGGCAAGAAACCACCTCAACAGTGCAAAAGGAAAAGTATCTGAGAGAGAATCAGCTTTTAGAGCATGAACAAATCACCACATAGCCCCATCACAGCCACAGTCTAGGGAAAAAAACAGCATTATAAAAGATAACCACTAAACAGCAGTATAAAGAATGTTATAAGGCATTGTTTAGCTGCTTTCTACATCCAATGCTTTCACAGAGTTTTGGCACACAGGTGCTAAGAAAGAGTGGAGCATCAATTTTTGTGTGCAGTGAGAGAGCGCAGGGCATTTGGGAGCAGCAGTACTGAGATGTGCAAAAAATCAGTCCAAGAACTGAACTCAATTTAGCTCACTGTCACTGTTTAGATGCTTAAGTTTTCACTTGAACAAGCACAGAGCTGCCTCACTCATGTCCTCCTTTTCCCCCCTTAAGTGGAAGGTGATGCCGTGCAAATGGCTACTTGTATGAATGCTGGCCCAGAAGCACTCAAGCGAGTTCAGATTTAAATTTACCATGTGTTGACCATACCACTGCTAAAAGGCATTCCTGACCCTCAAGTGGTCCTTATTCAGTCCTTTTAAATCCCGGTTTAAGGGGATTTTAGGCATCTAGATTACAGAGAGGTGTTTGATCCATTTCCTCTTTATCACCACTTCACTCCTAAAGATCTTACAGTGCAAATCAGGTTGTACTAACTCATATTTGGGCTCTGGTTGTATTGACTGTAATGGAAATGCACCCACTGAAACCTATAGACCTGTTCAGCTCACCCTAAATTAGATCTTTAAATCTGCTCAGCTGAACTGTTCTCTAGGCTCCATGGACTGCATTGACTAAATTTCCCTTGACCACAAAACCAGCTCAGAGAGTCAGATGTCCAAATCTCAAACTGAGTCTCACCTTTAAAATCAAGTAGTACAGATCTGGAGCTCAGATTTGCTTTGGTCCCTAAGCAAAGGGACATATGCTGACCAGCTGAACTATGCAACTATTTCTCTAAAATCCATTGGCTTTGGAGACAGGCAATGATTCTGCATCTCTCACGGAGGCAGGGGGGGAAGTGAGATGGATGGGTTAGGTATCCTCAGACTGCATTTAACTCACCTGAGTTGTCCTGAGTGCAATACAAAGAAGGGGTGAGATTTGCCCAGTTATACTAAGAGTCCACATTCTCCATCTTCCTAGATTTCTTCCTAGGTCAAGATTTCAATTAGTAAGTGTTATACAAAAGGTGAATGCATGTCTTCTTCCCCAACTATGTGTTGCATGAGGCATGATCTCATAAGTGTTAACTACACCTTGGTACAGCTCTGCTCATTTCATGATCAGTTCTTTGCGTATGCAAGAGCAGCACTGATGGCACCCAGGGAGGCAGAACCTCCAGGGTAAAAAGGCAGCTCAACAACAGGTTGCTGGGCTGCAATTGCAAACACTGGCATGAGTGGTTCAACTCTCTTGTCCCCATATAGGTGTCTTGTGCCGTTTGGCATGCTCTAGAGCATCTCTCCCAACTTCCGGAACAGGACAGATCTACCTAGCATATCTGTCAACCCAGGAGGAAAGTAATCAATACCTAAGGTTCATCAAGTGGCATTAGATGCCTAAATAGTATGTGACGGCATGGCACAGCTCTGAGTATCTGTCCAAATCCTGTGGTAGGCACCTGTACCCTTTTCTAGCTCTGTCCCTCAGTGTTCATCATAGGGAGTCTGTAATTGAGTTAGGAAGGAAAGTGAAATGCACTGCTGGCCTTAGCTATAAGGGCATTTACTCCTCATGGCAGGTAACGGCATTTGGGCAGTTCAGTCTCTCCTGCAGAGTCACTGCCTTATTTCATTAGCTGTGCAGAAATGACCCAGGGAGCTCTGCAAGGGGGGAAATGTGCTAGGGGTGAGACGATCACTGCAAAACCAGGCTCCTCCAGGGACAGATTCTCTCCCTGTGCCACATCCCTAAAACTAGACCCAACCATGGCACTCAGGCAACTGTCCTTGGTGATAACAGGAAAGAGGGGACAAGCAGAGGGGCCCCTGACAGACCTCTGGGATGGCACAATTAGCACCACGGTGCTGTTCAAAATAGCCCTGAGACTGGTGTTTTTCTAGCCACTTCACAAAAAATAACCGCTTATACTATTGGGTAGGGGCTGACGGGAAACTCAAAGGTTTGAATAGCAGATTTGTCACGGGGACCAGGGTATATTCCTGTCCAGTTTGTTTGAATGGTTCTACAGTTATTAATAATTAGCTACAAAAAATAAGTACTTAGTGGCTTTTATGTAAACATCCATGTTATTACTTGATTTCTTTGAAGACTGCAAGGTTCTTAGCAGAAAAACCAGGACAGCTTCAGGTTGTAAAGTTTCTTGATATTCCTGTGGGATGCAAGCAGAGTGACATATGAGCTGGCAATGTGCACTCGCAGCCCAGAAAGTCAATCGCATCCTGGGCTGCATCAAAAGAAGCATGGCCAGCAGGTCGAGGGAGGTGATTCTCCCCCTCTACTCTGCTCTTGTGGGACCCCACCTGCAGTGGCCCCTCTGGGGCCCCCAGCACAAGAAAGACATGGACCTGCTTGAGCAGGTCCAGAGGAGGGCCACGAAGATGATCAGAGGGCTGGAGCACTTCCCATATGAGGACAGGCTGAGAGAGTTGGGGTTGTTTAGCCTAGAGGAAAGAAGGCTCTGGGGAGACCTTACAGTGGCCTTCAAGGTACTTAAAGGGGGCTTACAGGAAAGATGGGGAGGGACTCTTTATCAGGGAGTGTAGTGACAGGATGAGAGGTATCGGTTTTAAACTGAAAGAGGGTAGATTTAGATTAGATATTAGGAATAATTTCTTTACTGTGAGGGTGGTGAGGCACTGGAACAGGTTGCCCAGAGAAGTTGTGGATGCCCCATCCCTGGAAGTGTTCAAGGCAAGGCTGGATGAGGCTTTGAGCAACCTGCTCTAGTGGAAGGTGTCCCTGCCCATGGCAGGGGGGTTGGAACTAGATGATCTTTAAGACCCCTTCCAACCCAAACCATTCGATGATTCTATGATTCTTTGACATCCTACCCAGAGTTATTATGGACTCTGGGGCCTGAGCTGAGCCCTGCCATATTGTGAAGGGGAAAGGCCCTCCTGCAGCAATCAGGCTGACTAGATCATGGCGTGGCACTCCTGGAACGGCCGGGAACAGAACAAAGCCACCAGCAGCCACTTGCTTTGCTTGTGTGAAGTCAAGCCCTGTGCTTTTGTTGCTGCGTGCCAATCTCTAAAATTGGCTAGTGACATAACAGAGCACTGTGTGGGTAAGAGGACAAGGCTGATGTCTTTGCCTGCAAGAGCTGAACTTCCACCTCAGAGGGAGAACAGCCAGGACAAGGCAAAGCACTGTTTAAAAATGCAGTACAAAACCAATTAAAGAGAAGAGTCCAAACTGATCGCTTCAGCGCTTTCAATTGCAGCATCCACTGGCAACGGCTGGTGGTGAAGCCAAGAACAATCACAGATAAGATGTCTGAATGTAGGTAACATTGCCTCAGCAGTGATCCTGCATGACATCTTGCTACCTGTGCTTTAGCAAGCAAAGACACTCTAGGTTTGATGGGGCCATCATGAAGCCCAGGTTTCACTGGAGATGCCCTGCTTTTTTTCCTGGACTTTTTGACTGAGTAGAGCTTGAGGTTTTATTACACCTGTGGATTTGCTGATGCTCAGTCTGAGGCTGCTGCACATTCAGAAATATTGGATTTATCTACACCAGGTGAGAATTAAGCCCAATGCTTTTGGAAAATGTCAGACTTCCTACATTATACACAGTGACAACAGACCCACACATTGGCCTGCCTACAGACATTCAAGCTGACAACAACCCAGTGGATTTAACACACCAGACTAGGAGTTAACTCCCACATCTAACACAGATTTTTCTGTGAGACCCTGTGAGACCTCACTTCATCTTTGTGTGTCCTGTATCTCGACAGAGGTAACACCATATCTGTTGCCTGAAATCTGGAAATCGTTGTCAACTCTCCGTATTGTCCAGAATATAATATTCTTGAACTGTTAAACACATGTTACTGTAGTGGATTAATAAGTAATAATATAAAATATTCAAACTTCACTGGATCCCAAAGTTAAAAGCAGGAAGTCTGGAACATGTAAGTTATACTCACCTGGTTTTGGTGTTGCCACTTTCTTTGATTTTTAGCACAAAAACCTACTAGAATTTCCTTTAGAGATAGGCTTCCAAAAAGCAGTGTTAATAAGAATCATGAACTTTCTGTTGAGCTTAACTCCAGTTTCTCGCAAACCTGTTGAACAGTCCAGGTTTACTTCAAATTGGATGCAGATTTCTCAGGAAAGGTCATGAACCTTCATAATACCTTTATAACCATCCCAGCTTTAGAAAGATTTCTGGGGAAAATTAAGTGCCTAAAGGCTAAACTGCATCCTGTTTTAGAGCTCCCATGTTAAGGTCATATTTATAGGGTATAAATTAGCTTTGTCTGTTAGTAGCTCTCTGACCTTTAAGCCTTCAATGTAAAATCCTGTAGTTTTTGGCTTAAAGTACATTAAAAAAACACAAGCCAGGTAGTTAAATGGATAAAATGATATCGCAGCAATGGCACACAGATGTTGTTATGTTCCTGCGAAGACTGTCCTTTGTAACCTTCAAGCTGTCTATACTACTCCTTCTCCAAAACCTGCATTATATTTAACATTGAAATGAGAGCTTGTAGTGACGGGTATCTTTGCCCATATGTTTCTCCTCTGAAGTGCTCAGTATTTTAGGAAACCAATAAAAATAACAGAATGATAAGAGCCAAGTTTTTTCAGAAGGGACTAGTTATTTTGGATCTGTTCTAGGAGAACTGGCCTCTTCCCAACAAGGTGTGCATAAAAGTCCACCATGTGTTGGCTTATAACAATATACAGCCTTGTCTGTGAGTCTATAGAGTCAATAAAGGAACATACTGCAAACAGCTTGGGACCAAAGCTGTGCTTAATGTGCACCTCCTAAATGCTTCTCTTTGAAGTCTTTGCATTTGATGAGTCTCTAAAACTGCCTCTGGCCTGATTCACTGAAATCACTCAAAGCTTTTTCCATTTCCTCCATCCTCTTTTTAAGCTGTAAACACATGCCCCAAAATCTCCTTGGGGGATGGAGGGTATGATTTGGACTTTTCTGAACTTTTATTGTCCTCTTACCTCTGCACTTGAAGGTGCCTGTGACAGATAGTTCGACTGCAAACTGAAGGTCTTGAGTGTTTCTGCTTCAGGCTGCAACCTTGAATGCTCCCAGCTGCAGTCCCCTGCAATTCTCTCCAAACCCATGGCCCTTGACCCTCACAGCCCTTCCCTTTCCTCTTCCTTGCTTGTGCCCATAACAACTTTTTTCTCCTCTTTTTCCCAGCACCAAAACGCTTGATGACTAGGTCCCCCCCGACAGGAGAATGACAAGTGAGAGGGAAGGGAGCAGTTGGTTCAGGTGAAGTGCAATTCTTTGTGCAAGATCAATGTGTACCTAGTGATTTACTAAAGTGTTGCCACTTTATTGGCATATTAATTAAAACAAACAATGTGAAAATGATCACTGAACAAGACATCTCTTCCTGTATCTGCCACCCCTGGGTAGTGACTGTAACCAATTCATTCTTGCGTGGGAAGGGAAGGGAAGGGAAGGGAAGGGAAGGGAAGGGAAGGGAAGGAAAAGGAAGGGAAGGGAAGGGAAGGAGAAAGGAAAAAGGGAAGGAAGCAGGAGACTCTCATAAAAAATTCCAAACTTCATTAGAGGAAAATTGAGGACTTGGTCTCACTTCTCAATACTCCTCATTCTTCCAAGAGCTATGTCACATATCACGGGTTTTTTTTCAGGGCATTATTTGAGACCAGAAAGATGTTCTAAAACAGGAATTCTTGACCTTTTCTGATTAAGAAAGCCCTAGTTATCTCCCAGAGGAGAGACAATTGGAAATCCAGAACTAGATCACAAAGCACAGCCTAAAACCACGCTGTTTCAGTGCAGAGGAAGGACTGGAGTGCCAGACAAAAAGCAGTGAATATGTGGGGGGAACCACTCTCTCCAAGAAAGAGTAACCAGATACCTCAAATAATACCTTTCAGCAGGGACTCACCTCTCTGTTTCCTCTGCATGGATCACTGGAGCTTTTTTATGAACAAGCCCTTGTGGCAATAATGGGTTGTGTGCTAGGTCTCACCAACCATTCAAACACCTGGAAGTTGCTGTAGCCAGTTGAACCTTCATACTGAAGTTCCAACAAACACTGTGGTACCTACTCCAGTGTAAATGTAAGTTGCTATTGCCAGCATCAAAGAGCAGACACTTTAGGCTCCATGACCTGAAGGGGGTTACTTTTGACAGAGGGAGTCATTCCCAGTGGTCCTTCAGGGGAGCGGAAGTGCACTTGAGTGGATGGCTCCAAATTTACCTACAGGATTTACCTACAGGAGTAGGTACAAACCTACTCCTGTACAAAGAACCTTATCCAAAGGCCACTGGAGTCAATGAAAAGACTCTGACCTGAACCACAGTTGTCAGAAGTTAGGCAAAAGAGAGTGCTGCAGCACTAAAGATTGCTTATTCTTATTTCTGACATGTTCCTGTCTCGCTGCTTCCATTAACACTATTTTCTCCCCTCCTTTCCCCACTCCTTCCTGTCTTCTTTTAGCATAAAAACGAGTCTGCTAGACAATGCATTCACAAGTTAACACAGCGCAACAGACTGCGACTACATTAACAGCAACTAACAGGAAGGTTTTATATCTAAGCTCTAGGGAAAGAGTAATGAAATAGAAGCATAGAGCTCACCACTGCTGTGAAGCTGAGCAGCTTCAGCTATAAAAAGAATCCTTTTACACAGATATATAAAATGAAATACAGTCTGAAAGCCTCTGTGCTTGGAGAGGAGCATTAAGCAGCACATAAGTACCAAGTTGATGAGATGGCACCTGGATTGGACGTGTACAGAAGAAAGGTGGTTAAAAGCTAGGTCTGCAGTGTACCTCCTAAAACCAGCCCTGCAGAGGGTGCACGCAGGCATGGTGGAGCCAAGGTGGTTTATCTTGGCAAGTGGGGTCCCAGGTCTGCTTTGCTCTGTGTGGCCAGGTGATTCACACATGGCTTTCCCCATCTGTGAGTCTGGAAGCTGTTTTAGGATATCACAGGATGAAATGTGATCAGATAACTGTTACTGCACTCCTCTAAGCAACTTTAATGAACTATGGAAGCTCTTTGTACAGGCTATAGCTACAGCAGTGGTGACATTGCCCAAAACACCCATGTCACCTTAGGATCCTGGGCCAGGACTGAAAGTAGGGCTTGAAGTGCAAAGGCTCTGCAATTGTGAATGCTAGAAAGGATTTGTCACCCTTCACCTCTGAGCATCTGTTGTTTCACTGCCACCCTTGGTGAAAGCCCAGCAACTTCTGGTAACAGCACTTCTCACAGAGAGGATTTGGAGTTTGTTTTTAGACATTAGGGGTTCAGTCCCTCATCTCCTTGGCTGCAATGATAATTAATTCTGTTAAAAACAGGGGTCTTGTTGCCTGAGTTTTCCTTTGCCATCCAACACTGTTTCTTGCTATGTTGCTGTTAATTTAAATAGCCTCTTAACTACTTTGCCATTTCTTGTGGAGAACGTACTTTTGGGGTTGCAATCAGGTCACCTCTCAATCATCTTTCTGACAAACTGAAGAGACTGAGCTCATTAAATCACTTATCAAAAGTGTTTTCCTCAGCCCTCAAATCATTTTATGAGTTGCTTCTCCTCCCTGATTAGTTTATCCCTATCTGACACCAAACCCCACCAGTCTGGGTTGTCCAATGCTCCCAGCTAAGGTGTTTTTTTAACCAACTGCTCCTCTCCCAATACACCTAAAAGTTTGATCAGACACCCCCGACAACACACACGCACAACTCCCAGTCTGTGACTACCAGCACAGACTGAACTGCTCAGACTTATAGCCACAAGATCATCTTCAGAGTCAATGTTTTCAAAACACTGTCATCTATTCTTCAAGAATTACCCGCATTCCTAGAGGCAGCAGACTGCATTTCTCTGTAATAAAAAGACCATTTGCACAGGTCTAGCTGACAAGCAGTCAAAATTGCCCTCTCTAAATGTCTTGTCTTCATTATTATTTATAGGTGCTTCATCATTTTGACACCCACAAATTTTATCAGCTGTGATTGCATATTTACTTTTGGATCATTAACGACACTGTTGACTAGTGCTGGGCTCAGTGCCAATCTTGTAAAATGCCGGTAAAGCATCTCAAAAAGTCGTTTTGTTAGCTATAGGAATGCTGTTTCCCTTGTTCTTAATCACTTGAAAGTGCTTCTACAGAAAAGCATACCTACTCGTATGATCTATTGCTCATTATCGTCCAAAATATTGCTCAGTACTAATTAAAAGCATTTGAAAGATGTTTTGGTAATTTATTCACAAAGCTTTCCAATTTCCCTTGATCAAGTGTCCAACAAGACCTATGTTCAATAAAGCCATGCTGACAAACATTGTAATTGCATTGCTATCCTCTGTGTCTTCACTAATCAAATCCCATATCAGCTTTTCCATAATTCTGCCCAGGGCTGGAAATCCAATAAACTGGCATATAGTTAACTGGATTATCTGATACTTAAACATCTAAAATTAGTTCCTTGCTGAGTTCTCAAAAATGCTACAACACATCCCCTTGAATCCAGAAAAGATGAAATGCCTAAACATTTCTAATTGTTTGGGCTTAATCCACTTTTGAAAATGTGACATGGGGCTCCAACACAGGGACTCTGGCAGATTTAGCTGCAGTGAAGCTGGTGAGGTTGAATAAAAGGTGCTCTCAGCTCCTCAGCCACTTAAGCGCATTAACACAAACCTAATTTTGTTTAGCTATCTATGTAATTATATAGCCTGCTTATCACCATAGTGACCAAAATACTATACTCTAAGAATAAGATTATCACTAAAGTAACTGCATTTGGAATGAATCTTTCATCTATAAATGTCTCTGCTTAGCTATGCATTAATCCCCACAGCTACTCACTTCACACTAAAGTTGCAAGCTCAAGTGAGCACAAATGTGTGAACTCATAACCATGGCAGAGATTTCAAGAAATATCTGAAGCTTACTGCTTGAATTTATGGATGAGTTAGCCTGCTTCTTTCACTGTGAACAGTTTTGTTTCACAGCTTTAGGGAGCTCTGCTCACAATTCAAGACTTACTCTCTCTCATGAGAGCAGAAACACTTCTTAGGAAATTAAAAGTATTTGTGACCTCCTTTCTCTGTTGTGGTTTTTTTTTGTTGTTTGTTTTAACAGAAAAAGGACCAGATCTAGAGACAGTCAAAAACAGAGTTATACTACTAAAACTGAATTCTGCCCTCCTTAAATCCATGGTTTGCATTCTGCTCCTCTTAGGGTCCTGAACTCTGCTATTTCATGGTCACTACTGCCAAGGCTGTCATAGATTGCCATCGCCCAGACTATGCATGGCTCAAAACCTACGGACTGCATATCTTCACAAGACATTCTCCCAGAAATCCAGATGAAAATGAAGAGCAGCTAAAATCCAACCACAAGGCTTAGGAAAAAGCAGGGGAAAAAAATTCTGTGTAACATACTGTTTCTCAACTCCCTAATTCAAATTGAAGCCAGTGGAGTTTTTAATGTGGCCTCTGGCTAATTAAAGAGGAAAGTGCAAAAATCAGTAGATAACTTTTCAGTAACTCTAAAGAAAGGCAAACAGCACAGACATCACTGCAGTCACAGCAAGTATGAGAATCTTCATCCAGGAAAGGTTCAGAGATTACATGCATTTTGGGTACTATGCTCCTCTCTAACAAACATTAAGAAACGCACTTGCTGCTACATAAACAGGCAAAACTGGAAGTCATCCTCTCAGCTATCCTCCGGTCTAGACACAGACGGCCCACCCACATCCACGATGAAGAGAAGACAAATCCCTAGCTGAGCCAAGACAATGTTGTACTGTGAGTTCTCAGTCAAGGTATTTCATGGTAGAGAGAAAGTATTTGGAACTCAATTTCTGATATCTGTAAAATGTGGATAAAAACACTTACACACTGTGTAACAAATCTCAGAGGGTTAGGCAAGCTTAGTGCCATGCCCTGAAGACACCATGCTCTATACTCTAAAGCTTATTGTGTATAGCCTTTGATTCTGTTTTTAGTACCCTTTCACCTAGCAGTTATATAAATAAATGTCAGGCTACATGACTGTATAATTACACAGAGGAGGAAGAAGACACAAAAGCCTTTAGTAAAAGGAACAGACACTTTAAATACGTTGTATTAGCTTGAGTGCAGTGAAACGTTAAGCTGAAAGAAAAGGCCTTCAAAAGTTGTAATCTGGCCCTAGAAAAGCCTGTAAGAACTAAGAGTTGCACTTATTGCATAAGCAGGACCACAAGAAAGCTGATACACATTCTGACGTGGAAGTGGCGAGAAAACATGTAGACGTAACACGTTTTCCATTGAGAAAGGGCTTCAGAAGAATGATGGATCCACAAGGTCAGGGATATAGTGAGGTCCTTAAAGACAAGCCATTAAGTTATTTCTTTGTATCAGTCCCTGTGGGTAAGGACACTGTGTACCTTGGTCTGGATTTTGACTTCTGGGCAAACTGCTGGTTCTACAACCCAGCCCAGCTCAGTGACTTTTTCTCAAAGGTGCTCTTGGAAAATCAGCGAGTCCTGGAAGCAGCAAGTCTTGGAAAAGAGCAGACCTTTCTGCAGTTCAGGAATCCAGACTAACAGCTAGCTTAAAGGCTTGGTTTGCATGTTCTGAACAATTGTAACTATAAACTATAGTTCTGAACACTGTATCTATAGCCAAAATGAGACATCCAGCAGCTTCAGCCATCTACAGTACTTTGGTCAGGATAGATAGATAAATACTCCAGGTCCTTATTCTTGAGCTTGGAAAGAGAGTTCCACAATAGCTATATTGTGACCCCATTTCTTCCAGTACATGTTTTTCCTCAACAACTTCTATAATTAGTCACTGTTACAATAAGCTACTACGCTAAAAAGAGCACTACATAGGGCCATAATGGTGTGGAATAATGGGAAAATAAGATAATTATAGGGAATAAAGAATTAAAAAGAGGGCTATTAAAAGATGCAGGCATATTGCAAGAACAAGTCCAGATGAAACACCCACAGAAAAAAGAGGGATAAGATGAGGGCAGGAAGTCAGAGCGGCTTAGGAGGAGACCGACTGAAGCCATGCCACAAGACTGACTGCTGACATGTGTAACCATTAAAAAACACTCCCTAGCACAAACAAAAAAGGACATCTATTGGGTTTTGATCTGTTCATTCCCATCAGCAGGCACTTTTCAGGTCAACATTTCTTTCCGTAATGGAAAAAACCTTCTGCTTAATGAGTGATATGTATCAACACCATGGACAGAGCAACCTTCCCACCCCATCCCAGACCGGGCTGGAATTGGAGCTCATTTCACTGTGCGCACATTTCGACACCAACACTGACACCCTCCTCCCGACACCATTTCCACCCCCACCCTCCTGCCAGCCGTAATTTTCAGATCCACCACCACCAACCACAGGCAAAATCCTCCCAGCAGCTGGCAGCTCATTTCACTCCCTTCTGACAGATGGTTCACATCAGAATAGCAGTCAATTCAAAAATAGCACATAGCCCATTGATGACGATGTGATAAGGTTGGCACAGGAGACAGTTCGTGGCTGTCCTTCAAAGTTGATGGCCACTGTCCACTCCCACAAACCTTGCTCCTCCAGACAGACACCCCAGTTCAAAATATTGCCCAGGCAGCTCGAATGCTGTCACCGACAGTGCCATTGCATCATGCATGTTTAAGATAGTTGAGTAGCTCTTCCCCCAGCCGCTCCCCCTGTAGCAACGGCAGGGTCTATTTTGTGTTTATTTCCTGGCTCAAGTCTTTCCATTTGTTACGTTTGGCTCTATTCCACACACAGCTGAAGAGCCAAATAGCCAAGAGCAGAGGGCTGCTATTTCACCTTTGATAGATGGGAACTAAGGTTACTCTTGGCAGCTGACTTGAAGCTTCTATAAAGAAAAAATTGGGGCTCAGTCACAAAAGGGCCATGCTCTGCAGATTCTGATGACAGGTTTAGTTAGGATTACCTGAGCTCGGCTTTAAATCAGCTTGGGGAATATATTGTTTTCAGGATTATTTTGCTGAAGTGCATTTAGAAACATCATGATGGGTTTAAATAGATTATGGTAAGAGCAGCTACAGGCTCTATAAACAAACAAAAAAACCTCAAACAACAATAAAAAATCCTCATTTGATCTCTTAAATATCAGCTCAGATTTGCACTGTTAGGAAATACAGAACCCCACAAAATACAGACAGTCTAATGTGAGAAGACAGTATGATGAAGTCAGAGGTTTTAAATCTTTTGGAGCTTTCTCAGTTACAAGAGCTCTAGTCCCTAAAATGGTTCAGTCTTTCCCCCCTTTATTATAAATTTTAGAAACACAGCAGGTGTTTATGGTACACATATACTATTTATGAAGAGCAACATGAAGTTTTGTAGAAGTGCACATGGTATGTAAAATAAATTATAATGTCATTTAGCTTTTATATGCTATCTTTTTATCAGGAGACCTCAAAGACAACTCACAAGCAAACAGCATAATCTTTTGATTTATACAGATAAGAAACTGCAGCACAATTGCTTTGTGCAGGATCTCCCACCTTGTTCTTGGTAGAGCCATGAACAGAATGGATGACTGTAGGGTTGAGATGTTGCCTCTCATACACATACTGGCTACAAAAACTGTATCCCAGCCTATGTCAAACCTGATTCGGATCTTAGCTGGTGGAAGTGAATGCAGCTCCCCAAAACCCAACGGAGCTATACCTAGGTTTGTCAGCTGAAGATTAGGTCCACTATATTTCAAATTAATGTATCCCTGCAATGCACTAAGTCTATTCTAAGTGTTTCTTAATCTTTTATTATTTCTACATCAAGCATTGCAGAATTTGCTTGCTTTATATAATTTAGACATCTGAGAACACCATAACATTCCACTTTAATTCCTCTTTCTAATGGATAAGTATATAAAACATTCCTAATCAGTTAGCCTTACTTTCAGGGACAATCACTGAATAATTCAACCATGACAAAAATGAGCTCTGCAATACCAAGTGCCATAGATGGCACTGGCATGATCTAGACTTAATGACAGATGAATCCAGCTCCAGTCAAATACATGGGAGCTTGTTTTCATGTTAGCAGTCAGGAAGAATGAAATCCCATTGGAATCTGTGGGTGTTTGAGTGGAATTTTTCAGTCTTGAAGCACAAAGATCTGAAAACTCCAGAATACCAAAGTGACTTGGAAGCTGAGATCTACCTTCAGACAGGTACCTCTGACGAACTCTCTCTCTCAAGCATCAGATCTAAAACTGATGTGTGGAGGTAGCACATCCTGAAACCAGTGTTAGGAACTTGTGTCAGTATGTAGTGGAGGTGTGTGGGGAAAATAACTGCATCTTTAGTCCTCTAGATATCTTCTTAGGTCTGAATGTCAGCTCTGATGATATAAATGTTGGAAATAGGCCAGTGACCCCAGCAGGTCCTTAAGTGTTAGAAAACCCTCATGTGACCCCAAGCCTGAACTCCACAGACAGCCTTTCTGGGAATGTCCTTTCCCAGAGATCAAGACTGTCCATAACCAAGGGGGTTTGTTTTACATGTTATCTTCTGCAACAGTGTCCTAGTACATTGGCCCAGTGAGCGAATTAACACCTCCTTCATGGCTACACAGACAGAAGCACAGTCCTGAGGGAACAGACACAGAAAAAAGGCTTATGATTGTAGTTTCTTATGCTCCTTTGCCTCGAGCTCTTCCCAAGAGGCATGCAGTCCCCATTACCTCTGCATACGGTAAGTAATGCAATATTGAATGCCACTATTTTGAAATAGCTCTGATTTCAGGAAGAAACCCACAAAATTTATTTCGTTCTCCATTTCCAGCTCTGGATGATGACAAATAACAACTTCTCTGTCTGAGCAATGGAGCCAGTGAACCTGCAACCACAAACACCACCTGGAGACAGGACACCTAAGTTACAGAGCAGTCCTCCTAAATGGTGGGAAGGCACAAAAATCAACCCCAGCTAATGAAAGTGTACCATGATCTGCTGATCTTTAGAATCTTGACTTCTCTTCAGGCTGGTGCTGATCACTCAATAGGCTCTGTGTTTAGTCAATGCACTGTGTAGCAAGCAGCTGGAAAAAGCCTGTGCTTGTTAACTCACTTCTGCAGGAGCTCAGCAGCTATTCTTTCCAGCTGGAAAATCTGAATTGTTTCCAAACGTTTTCCCTCCTGAAATACCAGGGCTTACTTTGTCTGGCAAGCTCAGCTTTCTCAAATCTAGCTATTTCCCCTCTGTAGGTCTTCCCTCTCACACAGACCCCTTTTGCAGCAGGACCAGAAAGCTTAACCCAGAAAGCAGATGCACCCTAGGCAAAGTAGGCTGTATGAACAACTATGAGCTGTAGTTAAAAAACAGCGAGTGGTTCAGGCATGCAGAGTATAAATGAACACAGTGACACAGTCAAATAAGTAGTAATAATAATAAATAAATAAATAAATAAATGACTCTTCCCCTCCAGATGTTTTACAAGTGACCTTGCCTGCAACTGGAAGCAATTTCCTTCTATCTGCTAATCCCCTTTGGTTTCTCATGAAGATATTATATCCAGGTTTTCTGGATATATCAGACTTTTTACCAGCTGTCACAGGACAGCGGCAGGATTTTGCTTTTGGCTGCACGTGTGTTAGTTAAACATTGCACATCCAGAAAGATGCCACAGTGATGAAGGAGAAACTGGACCCAGCACAGCATCAATTGTTCCTTTTGAGATGGAGATAGAGATTAATTTCACTTCACTTCAACTGCCTTTGACCTTGCATCTTAGACTATTGGCCAAGATTTGACAGGTATGCTGATAGCAAAATGATGTTCAGGTAGAATACTGGCTGCTTTGGGAAGGCTGTGGGAAGTTATTATTCCTCTCCATGTGGCACTTGTAAGGACACATCTGCAATACTGTGTCTGTTTCAGGGCCTCCTGTACAAGTGAGATGTTGACAAACTTGAGTGAGCCCAGTGGAGGGCCATGAATGTGCTTTGGGGCTACCAAACCAGGGAACATGACATATGAGGAGAGCCTGAAAGCGTTTTTTCAGCCTGGAGAAGGCTAAGGGGGATCTAACATTTCTTTTAATTATCAAGTAGGAGGCAATAGAGACAAGGAGCCAGACCACTGAGGAGTGCACAGCAGGACAAGAGACAGTGGTTACAAGCTGAAGCAAGAGAAATTCCCATCTGAAAAATGAAAACTGGTTTTGCTATGACAGTGGTAAAGCATGGGAACAGGAGCTCTGAGAGGCTGTGCAATCTCACAGAATCACAGAATGGTTGAGGTTGGTGGGGAGTTCTCAAGATCTTCTAGTCCAACCCCCCTTGCTTAGGCAGGGTCAGTGAGAGCGGGTTGCCCAGGACCATGTCCAGCCGGGTTTTGAATATTTCCAGGGACAGAGACTCCACAGCCTCTTGTGGCAACCTGTTTCAATGTTCAACCACATTGCTGAAAAATGTTCATCAATGCGTTTTAATGTTCAACCTCACAGTAAAAAACAGTTTTCTTCTGTTCAGATGGAATTTCCTGTGTTTCTGTTTGTGCCCATTCCTTCTTGCCCTGTCAGTGGCCACCACTGAGAACAGAGCCTGGCTCTGTCTTCTATGCACCTTCCCATTAGTTATTTATAAACATTGATAAGAGCACCCCTGCGCATTCTCCAGGCTAAACAATCCTGGCATTCTCAGCTTCTTCTTATATGTCAGATACTACAATACCTTTATCAGCCTGTGGCCCTTTGCTGGACTTGGTCCAGTAAGTCTATATCTTTCTTGTACTGGGGAGCCCAGAACTGGACACAGCACTCCAGATGTGTACTCATCCATGCTAAGTAGAGAAGAAAGATCATCTCCCTCAACACACCAGCAATGTTCTTGCTAATGCAGCCCAGGAAACTGCTGGTCTTCTTTGCTGCAAAGTCACATTGCTGGCTCTTGTTGAACTTATTGTCCACCAGGACCTCAAAGTCCTTCTCTGCAAAGCTGCTTTTCAGCTGGTCATTCCCAGCACATACTGACGCATGGGGTCGTTCCTCCCCAGGTGCAAGACTGCATTTGCCTTTGTTGAGCTTCATAAGGATCTATCGTTGGAGATTTTCAGAACTCCACTAAAACCCTGAGCAGCCTGGTCTGGGATAGAAGCTTCCACTGCTCTGAGCAATATTTGGGAACAGAGACTCTAGGGATCATTTCCAACCTAAATAGTTTCGTGATTTTACAAATAATCATCACAGATGTGTCAAGGCTCCAGCATACTGGGAAGCTCCAGCTTTATGAATGTGAAAGTACATTAGATAAGACAGACCCCAGCTAAAAGAAAAGAAGTGCCATTTTTATTGCTATGAAAAACACAGAATGCAGAGTTGGGGCTTCCTCTACACTCATTCCTGGCAGCAATAGATCAAGAATTAGCTCAGTTTCCCAAATTCCACTCCAGTAATGTCCCCATCATCATCCAGATTCTTAACTTTCCTTCTTACTTTTTTTATCAGTTTGAGTTCCTGAACTCCAACTTTATATATGCTTTCAGTGACGAGCTGTAAGTGCACAGTATTATTTTTTAAAACGGCAATGGATGAGAAACATGTGCAAAGTAAAAGAATAATGCACAATAGACATTCGAGGTCCTATATCTGACATAAATGTCACATTGTGAGGAATCACCTGGAGGTGTACATGGGCTTAAATTTGTGCACACAATTAGGGTAAGGTTGGGTGAACATCTGGATATGAACTCAAGATGACCCAAAAATACTGACAACCATAGCTACGACATGTAAATGTACTCAAATACTTATAAGAAGTAGGTTTGTTCCTTCCAACCAGGGAAGAAGCATAAGCCAGGATGATGACAAATCTCCAAAGTATAAGCAAGCTGAGCTGTTCTAGGCAGATCTCTTATCAGTTCTACTCTATCCAAAAGACAAAAAAAAAAAAAAAAAGGCTTTTGGAGACATTGCTAAATATCACCAGCCAGCCATAAGCACTGTACAATGGGATTGCTGTGAAAGACTGTGACAAGTCTTAACCACGAGGAAGCTTAACTTCTGGTTTCTAGTCTAAAGCTGCTCATTTTGTATCTGCAGCTGGCTATTCTTGGAAGAACGGCCCAGGTAGCCCACATCTGTCTAGTTGTTTGCTTTAGTACAAGTGCACTTCCCCAGGAACACTGATAAAACCAATCCGGCTTGGCTTTTTAATGATTGACTGTTTCCCTGCTTTTTTTTTTTTTTTTGCTGGTAGGGAGTTAGTTTCCTTCTTTCTGAGTAATTTTGAAAAAAGGACAAGAAATTATACTGGCCCCACGTGTGAATGTTAGAGCAATGAAGGTGTTCATTCCCAGACAATAAGCAATTTTTTTAATATATATATTCAAGTACCTACTTGGGAGAGCATAGGAATGAAATTCAGAGAAGCACAGTATCAACAAGTATTCTTGCTACTAAGGCAAAACTATAGGCATCTATTGAAGACAAAGTCAATGCATTGATTCTTATCCCAGTTTCTAGGTATTTAGCAGGTTTTTAACCTTCCTTGCCAAGATAATGTTATCTGGAATTTGCACTACTTCTGTGGCTGTCGAGTACAGTTCTTGGTAAAAGGACTGATTTATCAGCACCAAGAGCACAGAGGTAACATTGGTCCTTCAAAAAGTGCTTCAACAACTGCTGTTAGAGCTACTTAGAAATTTCTATGCAATAAATAGCACATTTTCCCTGAGAGCCAAAGATTCCCCATTTCCATGCTCATTCAACAAAACCTGAAGGTTTTTCACCCAATCAATACTGGTCCCCCAAGTTACACGTCTTAACAAAAGCTTTTTTGAAGCGAAAAATTTGGTCACAACTAAAACAATTAACAAAAAGATATGAAAAAGGAACCACCTCTGCCACTGCTGCTGTCTGAAGGTCCCTTCCAAAGTGCCCTGCAAAATTAAACACTTCCAGGGAAGGCTGTGATGATTCCTCATCATATCAATTATTTCTATTAATTATGTCAGCATCAGGGGTCTCAGTGAGATGGGGCTTTGTTACACTAGTTGCTGTAGCGTCCTTTGAGGAACAGTCTGGTGCCAAAAGCTTGCAAACTAAGTAGAAAAGAGTCAAGGACAGCAAGAAAGGGACAGTTATTCTTGTTTTATACTGGAAGACTTGAGGGGCAAAATGATTAAAGGGCTTCCTCAAAGGGACGCAGAAAAATCTATGTTCAAGCTGAGAACAGAGTCCAGACGTCTTCGGTCAGACAGCTGGAAGCTATTTGTCCTTGATACCAATCTGGTAAAGCTTTTTAGAGTATTTTTGCTCAAGTCAGACAAAAAATTCCCTCTCTTATCTCCACACTACAGCCTGAAGCCTTCATACAATACGTGAAAGTATCTGACAACAGCGCTTCAGCCACAACATACAGACTGCTCACCGTCACAGTCACAGCAACATTATTACAGAAGCCCTACTTAGACACCAGCCGCAGCCTCATCTAAAAGCCTTCTGCAGAAAGGAATGGCTACCCACCCACCGCCTGACCGTCTAAGTGTTCAGGAGGACTGGAATAGCAAAGGAAGTGTTTATAACTGATTCGGTGCTAATCCTGCCAGTAAATGTGAACTGCCATGGAATTAGTACTGGTAATTTTGTCTCATCTTTATAGTCATTGTTCTCAGGGGAGCCTGAAATTTGATCTTCCGAATTTGATCATAAATTGGCCACCAATTCATCCTTGCAAGAACTACTGATTTTTTCCCCCGTTTTTTTCTTTTAATACAACCTGGGATTTATCACATTTCACAGCTGCAAAATTTTACTGCAATTTGAGTTATAACAACCTATTTCCACAGAACCATACCAAAAATCTGATTCTCCTCTCCCTTATCAGAATGCTTTAAGCAACTATACTCAGGGCCTCTACAGGAGAATATCTAATTTGTCGCCTGATGCAAATCCAATCATTCATTTTCTATGTCTACATTTTCTACATCTACTCAAAAGTGACATACAAGCCCTACAGCAGAATGAAGGTCCACGTGGTATCAAGAGAACTGTGCTTGACCAAACATTAACATCTCACTTGAACAGATCCCAACATAAACATAATTAAAGTGTCCTTTTGTTTTAAACTAATACCACAAGTAGTTCATATGTATTGTAACCCTCTCTACTCACATTAAATCAAGATACAAATTATGCAGGAAACATGTATTTCACAAACAGAAATGTCACACTCAGGGATGAAACAATTTACTGCTGACAAGTAAAGAGAGTCACTTCTCTCCCCAATGTCATTAAATCTTCTCTACTAACGCTGCCATAACTGAATCCTGAAGATGTGCTTTGCTTTACAAGAGGGCCATGCCCTTGGTAACAGACAGGCATGCTCTGGGCTTTTAAAAACTTGCGTTTTTTTTAAGAATTATACCCTAGTTTGGAGCTGCAAATCCCTCCCTCACAGAAGTACATTAGGAATAACCCACTAAAGTCAACGGGGTCAAACCAGTGACCAGGTGACAAGATAATGGAAGAGCAGAAGCAGTTGGTGTGATTTCTACTGCAAAACTGTTATGACCTTGTCCCCGGCCTGGAGTAGGCATAGCACATTATCATGTTTGAATGTCAAGCATTTCCCCAAAAGCTTACATTTCAAGTGGGGGAGAGGTCGAAAAGATGAATGATAAAATGGAAACCCAGAGAGAGAACAGGCCAGACTGGCCCAATATGACATCAGACACTTAACTAGGAACATCATCTTCCTTCCTTCTAAGCAATGTAGAGATGCTGGCACCTCCTGGGGTCTAGTGTATCCTTCTGTTGACCATACAGACCCAATTTAGGTCTCCAACCTAGGTGCCTATGTCAGCTACCAGAAAATCAGGCCAAATAACCTCCCCATATGCATAAAAAGAAGTCACTAGCAGGATGACAGGAACCTCAGTCCACTGGATGGAAAACTGTCTGAACTGCCAAACTCAAAGGGTTATGATCAGTGGCATGAAGTCCACCTGGAGGCCAGTCGCTGGTGCTATATCCCAGGGCGTAGATACCGGGCTCAATACCGTTTATCTATCCATTAGTGACTTGCATGTTGAGACAGAATGCACCTTCAGCAAATTTGTAGACAATACAGAACGGGGAGGAGCGATTGATACACCAGATGGTTGTTTGTGCTGCCATTCAGAGGGCCAGCCTGTGGAGCAGGCTGGAGAAATGGGCAGAGAGGAATCTCATGAACTTCAGCCAAGGCAGATGCAAAGTCCTGCACCTGGGGAGGAAAAACTTCATGTACCAGGATGGGCTGGGGACTGACCAGCTGGAAACCAGCTTTGCAGAAAACGCCCTGGAGGTCCTGGGGGACACCAACCTCAAAATGTGCCAGCAATGAGCCCTTGCAGGAAAGACGGCAGGCAGCATCATGGGTTGCATTAGGAGGAGCATCACCAGCATGTCAAGGGAGGTGATCCTTCCCCTTTACTCAGTATTGTTGAGACACATCTGGAATGCTGCGTCCAGCTCTCCTCAGCATCTCCTCATCTCTACCCAGCTCCAACAGCTCTCCACTGACAGTTGCCCTGGGTAGTTTTTCAGTCACTTATACCTACAGTCAACTAGATTTTCACCAACACTTTTGTTCACTGTGCTGATAAGACTATCCCTTGGGACATGTCAATAAGCCTAACCCAGAAAACATCTCCCTTATCTAAAAAGGCCTTTCTCCCTCTCAGAAAAGAACATACACTCTTGTGCGTAAATGGTATTGACAGAAAAACTTTACAGCGAAAGAAAATTGCTACAACTGTGATGAAACCTGATGTTTCAAAACATTAAAAATGTAATTTCAATAATTCATAAGGTCCAAGGAACAAGTTTTTGTGTTTATGACAAAACTGATGGTAGTTATGCCTCACAAAAGAAATAATTGATAGGATGAAATGGTTTTACTCCAAGTTGTTGCTTTCAGTGGAGTGCTTTAAAAGGAGATGAGATCCATTGAGAGAAAAAATAAAACCATTACACGGCAATGAAAGTGTACCTAAGTGGTTATTTACTATTAAAATAATTCAATACTAATGACAGAATGAAAAAATTAAATTCAGAGTGAGAGAGGCTTGCTATACTCTAAAACAGCATACCCCATTCCGAGGCTCCCTTTGCAATGCATGGGTTAACAGGCTACTTTTTTGCACGTGTTGGTAGGCTGGGATGCACATCAGGTTTCTGCAGGGAGAACAGCACTTGAAAGGGATGCCCAGCAAGGGATGCCCAGCCCCAGCCTGCCCAGAAGGGCAGCTACAGACTTCAAAACAACCCTCCCAGGACAGTGTGGGAGATGATAACTCCCTACACCAGGAATCGCCCACCCTCTCCAAGGGTGCAGCTCAGTCTTGGCACCATGTTCAAGTGTGTCACAGCCCTCCCAGGCATACCCTCGTGGTAGGCACATCCCAAAGAAAAGCACAACCCAGGGAGATAAATGCTCCAGCCACAAAACGACCCAGGCCCCATGCCTGCCCCACAACCACGAGTGACAAGTGCAGTGTGAAGGCTATTTATTTTGAACACAAGGCACACAGAGACCGTTTGAGGTAACCGATTATTCTCCCCCATTTTCCCTGCATATGGATGCATTCACACTCCAGTTAGCGTGAAAAACAACAATCTTACTCACCCTCACACTGTCACTTGGGTTGAACAGTTATATTTCTGAAGCCTCCCGTGGCCTGCACAGTCTCCCAGAGACTCTGCGTGTGTGCAGAGCACTGATGGGTTTGGGGGAAATAGAGGCAAACATCACCCAAGTGACAAAACTACCGTCAGCTTGGCTGAGAGAAGAGCAGTGTGGAAGGGGGCAGACAATCCCTGTGCTAGGGCAGGATGGCAAGTGGAGAAAGAAAGAGACCAACAGGCTGTCTTTGATAGTCTGTGGTCCTTGCAGCTGCTTAACAGTGTTGAAGAGCATCTTTCTGCATCCTGCCCAAGCTCCAGGGAAAGCAGTGGTGCAGCATCCATTCTGCTGTGCTCCGGCAAGCTACATATTAGCAGAAACTTCATTTAATAGATTTTTCTTTCTGCACTTGCCTTTTCCTCTTTGTTCCCACTGAAAAGTCATAGGAAGGGCAAGGGAGCATAATCTACAGTATGACTTTCTCATGCAGGCCTGAGAACTGTTCTACCAGTGAAACCTAATCTTACAATTTCTAGTCCACTGTGCCATATCACAGTTTGAGAGAGTGATAAAGAAGTGCAAGTCTCAAGGAGAGAGACTTTGTTTTTATGTTAGTGCATCTGAGGCTGGTTTATTCTTCCTTTTATTTATTCTTTTCAATTCACTTGCTTCCACGTCCTTCAGCTCCCATTGCGATCACCGTGCTCAGCTGTCAGCTCCATGGGGCAGGCAGCCCTGAATCTGGGCAGTTTTCACACCAAATAACAACACATCGAGAATGAGAACACGGTTCCTGAGGCATCGACTGTTTTCTGTGTCAGGCCCTCCCAGAGCTTCTCACCAGGGCATAGATTGGAAATTCTCCGTCATCCCAGTCCCAATTATTATAAAAAAGTGGCAGAGAGAGGAAGGCCAATTCTGATAACTGAGTCAGGCGAGCAGAAAAATTAGCTGCTCTGAGTGATTTATCATCTCAGACCACTGCTGTAATCCTTTCCAAATTCAATTACAGCTAATTAAAAATAATTCCCTCTTCTGAGTTGATCACTTACAGTTCCAAGTTACAGTTAAATCCTGCTGTAACAATGACCACAAAAACTAACACTCTAAGGAAAGTTGCAAGGTTTGCTACTGATGTAATGCTAGGATTGTTCCATAATATACTTAGTTGGTAGCCCTCTGGCACACTGGTTGGTTTTGAATAAAGCAAGACTGGATTACAGTCCTGAGTATCCTAATCTCTCTCCTTTTGTTTTACCTGTCCCCGGCATTGAGGTTGGATTGCCTGGGAGAAGCAGTGCTTGAGAAACTGCTGTTGTACTTCACACACAGCTTCACTTGGAATTACATTTGTAAAGAAGCGGTGTTCTGGCTCCTGTCCACTCGTTTTTTGGTCTAGCACCAGCAGACATATAAATATATTATTATTAGAACACACTTAGTCCGAGGTCAATTTCTGGTGACCAGCTCCAGCATTTGGTCTGGTTAAAAATGCTCTGTACAGTCAGCAAGCTTCCTCTGACATTTGGGATGCATATAAAGCTGCTTGTTAGAATAATAGTAAAAAGAGAGGTAGTAACTTGGAGCCATAGGCTCAATTCTGGAAAGGGTTTTAAAAGCCAAGCATCTCTTTTCCTCACAGAGCATTCAGTACGATTAGATCTCATCCAATTGCCAGGAATTAGACGTTCGTATTCTTCTATCAATCACTGTAAAACCAGGGCTTGGGAAGCAGCTACAAGGCATAAAGCACCTTCCTCTGCTTACCGCCCTATAGCAGTAAGTGCTTAACTCCTGGGACTCTCTATTAGCAAGTCTTTTATCGTGTTATCTAGATAATAAACCAACTGCTTACACAGCTTTTACTGACAAGATCAACTACGGGATTTGCAGTAGCAGAACAAAGTTGCTGTTTGCTTTCAAACTGCCAAGGTCAACACAAGCCAGACCACCAGTCACAGCAAACATATCGCACACAGGAAGGACATGGTTCAGGAGGGAAAACAATTTTCTGGTGTTTTCACCCTCAACCAAAGCAAGACTTGCCAATGACTGATCCTATTACAATATTTGAAAATGGATGTTTCATCACACAGGCTTCAGAACAGAGTCCGGTGATCATTTTCAGAGTGTATCACACCCGCTGTGTTCATCAGGGCACAGAAATGCATGCCAAAAATATGATTTGCCTAGGAGGATTCCTTGCTCTCTGATACATCACCTCTTGAAGGGACCAGAATATGATACTCTGAAGAAAAACAAAATACCTGACTAGACCTCCAATTCAAGAAAATAACTCTTCACGGGGGAGGAAATTTCCTCTGGCTCTTGCACATGATGTAATTATCCACATTTTTATTACATAGATTCATGGAATCACAGAATAGTTTGGGTTGGAAAGGACCTGTAAAGGTCATCTAGTCCAACCCCCCCGCAATGAGCAGGGACATCTTCAACTAGATTAAGTTGCTCAGAGCCCTGTCAAATTACCTTTTCTGTCTTAATTACTGTTACAGTATGCTTGGCAAACTGTCACTCAACAGCTTACAATCACAGTCTTTGACTACATTATTTCATTCATTAGATTACAAACGCAGCCAAAGAAAGCTGCAACACAGATGCTGGTTTCTGTCCAGCTACAGTCCTCTAAGTTCACACAGCTGACTGTATGGGGAGGCCTATTTACTAATTTTAAATGAATTGCCCTCCAGTTAGGCTGCACTGCATCTTTTTGGCACATTTCTACAACAGCTGAGAAACTGCAAGTATTAGTCCCTGGGTAGACGGTGCTATCTCAATTTTTATTTTTTGCATTTTGAGAATGGGAAGAGAAAGTTATTGCACAATCTCAACATGCTGTGTCTTCAGAGCAAATTTCACCCCAGAAGAGAAAGAGTAGTTTGCAAGTAGAGGGTCATAGGAAGCCTCATTCGGTATAATTTTTATGTCTTCTGTTCAGGTTGTCCTCCTCCAAGCAAGGCTCAGCTCTGACCAAAGCTCTTCTGCTGTCAGGGCATTTGTAGTGTTCCTCTCTCGCACAGGCTCTCTGGAAGCTGGTAATGGAGCTGATCTCCCGCACCAGCACTGGGGAGAGCAATTGATGTGGGCTAGGTCCTTGCCACTGACTTTCACAGAACTTGTAGGAATGCTAAGATTTCAGATCTCTTTCTTGCATCGTGTTCCAAATCATGTAATTCTATTAAGGATATTAAGGATTAACAGATAGGAAACTGGAAAAAAAAAAACATTAAGAAAAAATTACCTTTCCCAAATTATATACAAAATGTTGTATAAATCATAGAATAGAATAGAATAGAATAGAATAGAATAGAATAGAATAGAATAGAATAGAATGGACTATTTCAGTTGGAAGGGACCTACAATGATCATCTAGTCCAACTGCCTGACCAATTCATGGCTGACCAAGTTAAAGCACGTTATTTAGCAACAGGACGAGAGGGAATGGCCTCAAGTTGCATCAGGGGAGGTTTAGACTGGACATCAGGAAGAATTTATTTACTGAAAGAGTGGTTAGACATTGGAACAGGCTGTCCAGAGAGGTGGTGGAGTCATCAACCCTGGAGGCGTTCAAAAAAGGTATAGACGTGGCACTCCAGGGCCTAGTTTAGGAGTCATGGTGGTGTTAGTTGATGGTTGGACTTGATGATCTTAGAGGTCTTTTCCAACCTTAATGATTCTATGATTAAGGACATTGACCAAATGTCTCTTAAAAACTGACTGGCTTGGGGCATTGACCACCTCTCTAGGAAGCCTGTTCCAGTGTTTGACGACCCTCTCGGTAAAGAAATGTTTCCTAATATCCAGTCTAAACTTCCTCTGCTGCAGCTTTGAACCATAAATCACTACTTTATCACTAAAAGAAGCATAATTCTCTCAAAACACTTGACAGTCTCTGGCACGTATGGTCAGATGAGCTCTTCTCCTGGAATCATACTCATACATCCATCTTCCAATTACTGTCAGTTTATTGTGGCGATGAAAAAAGCAACGAAAAGAAATTCAGTCAATGCCACTGCAATACAAAAAGCATCACAAAATGAGCTTGAGCCAGAAACATCATACTTCTGGAGTACAATGAAAGAGAGGATGGTACCTGGCTGCATCTTGCCTACAAAGTATATATAATCATCTTACCAAGACCCCTAGCAGTGGTGAGGTAAGGTAATCCAGAGAACGACATAGGATCAGAATTTCATAACATATTAAGATCCTATGGCTAAACCTTTCACCAGGTTGCTGATATTACAAAATATTTTCATGTCTCAGAGGGCAACCTCAGTTAACACCTGATATGTGACCTAGAAAACACACACAAAAAAAATGCTCACACTTTCTGTCATAGCTTTTTACACCTCTCTACTGTCCTCGTCCCAGAAATCGGTCACTGGGTAGTTTTACCTTTCCTTCTTTTTGCATCATTCAACCAGGTGAAAGAAGGAAAGTGCAGAATAAAGCCTGCCACTTACACTGAGGCAATGCAGTTAGGGACAGATAAGTCTAGGAAGTCCCAAGCTTGCACTGGCCCATGGCTATGACATAACTATCATGTATATAGATGATGCAACTGCCTGCAGGCCACAAGCATCCAAGCCAACCTATCTGTGAGTAGTTCAGAAGGTGAGAAGCCAATGGCACAACTCATAAGAAGTTATTATCTGTTGACATCTTTCAAAGGAGGTGAGAAACCCAGAACAATGGTCAATGAACAGACTGGCATCTCCCAGTAGTTCAGCCAGGTCCAGGAATGCTGGAAGCAGAAGAGGTGGGATATCTGCTGCCATGAATATGTCATTAATTTATATTTGATTAATTTCCATTGCTGGATGTAGTAACTTTTGCTGTTCAAAACAGCAACTAGCAACAGGATGTTGTTCTTTCCATGGACCAGCAGGAACTTATCAGCAACCCAGCAGTCAGATGAAGCAGCACTCTCAGGACACACTAGTGAGAAGGTTGTTGAACTCAGACTTATATAAATGTTCTTTTGTAGTGATTATCTTGTTAAAAAGTCTTTCTTTTCTGATGGATGGAGCTTTACTACAAGCCCAGTGGCATGCGTCTGATGTTGCCATTTAGATTTACGACATTCCTTGATGAGCGTATCTAATTTTGGATGGAGGGGTCATTTCATTATATATTGCACCTCAGAAATAGCTGCTTCTTCCATTCTCTACCCATCTTCAAAGCATCATGGAAAGCTTCCTCCTTTCCTCCCAGAAGATATTTTCACAGCAGAAAAGGCCCTGTAAAATCAAATCACAACATTTTTCCATTCTTTGTTCCAAACTGTGTTTACGTATGGTATAAATTCACTTTCCAGTAAACGTACAGGCCACCATCATTGCTCTAGTGATTGGGCTGTAAACTACAAGAGTTTAGACTCAGACTGATTTCTGAGATGCACTGCCAGAACAGAGATTCACTTGTAAACAGGGAAATTTAACAAATGTTTCTTAATAAATAGTTGAAAAAAAGATCTGCAGTTACTGGTCTGTACACATGCTACAAGTGATTGATTATGGACATATGATAATGGTACTTCATCTTAAGAGTTTCCACGGAGACACAAATCAGCTTTAATTAAAAGATGATATGAAAAATCACTTGTTGAGATATGAGTTTGTTAATAAAACAGTGATAAATTACATGGTGGATTTAATTGGAGAGAAAGTGCTTTATCACACTTAGTTCTGTTCTACTTATTTTCACACAGAATGTCTACACTTAAAGCATGTTAAGTATACCTCTGTTAAAATGATTTAAGGAAAGAGAAGCCTCAGTCTGTGATTCAGTAGTGGCATTCAGACAATATCGGGTGATTTAAAGGACTTAAAGTAGCGCTGAGGAAGAACATCTAAAATATAGTAGTGTATTTTGAAGGATTATAATTTTAGCAATAGCATAAATTTATACAAAACAAGTCTTCTGTTTAAACATTTGCACTTTAAGAAGTTTGAATACACAAAAAGGTGTCATTTTGGGTGGGTTTTTATTGTTTTTTTCCCCTGTTGCTACTTCTATATTGCTAAATGTATATACACTAGGGAGCAACGGCAGGCTCTCAGAGAAGCTTCTGCCGAATGGGTGGGTTCACGTCAAGAGCGTTTGACTCAACTGTGTGGCACCACTGGGGCTGTTAGACAATTCCTGTTGTAGTGAACGGCTTTTCACCACTCAAAATATTGATGGTAACAGACTATGCAGCAGCTGACCAGATGTTTTTAAGATGTAAATTGGAGGACACATGACGCAAGGTTGAGAACGCAGAGCTTGCTGGGGCAGCACTGGAGGACAGGAAGAGCTCAGGCCTGTCTCTACCGATCATGGAAATCCTGGAATGAACCAAACCCAAGCTTCACTCCAGAAGGAGCTGATTTTTGTCTCCTACAAAGGGCCTGGGAATTAACTAACATGGTAAGTCACAGACCCTAGAAAGCAGGGAGCCAAGTTAGTCGACAGTGTAGACATGTCCTAGATTAGTACAGCAGAGTCTGTAGTGATCCGTTTTCCAAGAAAGTAAATTAGCCCATCAGGGACTGAGTGGCTTGTTGTCACTGGAAGGATCCATGGTTTCTGAAAGATGTAGAATACCTACTTTCTGCAAGTCAATCCCCTCAGGATAACTGGGCATCTAGGGTCTGTCATTTTGTCATCCATGTTTTTCATATTAAATGCCGGTTTTTTTATTCATTCTGTTCTGAGACTGATACCCCAAAAATATTCATGAGAAAGTATGCAGTTGAATTAATGTGGGTAAATAAACCTTTACATGTTTGGGAAGGATTGTTTTTGTGCTTGATTTCTATTGCCATAGCAATTTGCAGTGGGATGGCTGGTACTGAAAAAACACTGGTTCAGCAGGGGAACCACAACAGTAAGCAGTATTAAAAGAGCAGCAATGTGAGAATCTTAATGTGTAGATATATCAGCACCCTGTATCAGAGCAATAGCAAGAAGACATACGAGTTACTAAATCAGAATGGTTAAATCAAAGCTGTTAACTTCTGCTTGTCTCCTCACCTTTCCCCACAAAGAGAGGGCTCTGCCAATGTTCCTCAACTGTCCTCATCTTCCAGAGCCTGGACTGAACAGAGCTCAGGTTCTCTTGCTTCCACAGTCTTTTGAAAATTGCAGGAGTTGTTAGACCAGACAAAAAAATACCTGTATTAGACAGTCACAGTAGGAAGGAAAAAAACCCAAACAAACCCTAACCAACACACAATTCTCTTTTACAGGAGGCTGTCACTTTGAATTCACTGGTAAACAATAAAAAATATGGTATGAACAGATACTGCAGACCTTTGTATCTCTGAGAGTTTTGTCACTGTAAGTGCTACTAATCACTACTTCAACATAAAGACAATCTCTTCTTTGAGTAAGACAGGAGACCAGCTGTTAATCTTACTTCTGCAACAAG
>WAAD01034565.1:15365-43289 GCA_013389945.1 Fregata magnificens | reverse complement strand
TTATATCACTCAGAGAGGACAACACCTGGGCTCAAATCTTGCTGTGAACACAGCATCTGACATCACTGAGAGCTTGTCTTCAACAGCGAAGCCTGCTGTTGCAGGAAGACTGCTTTCTTTCCCAATCTATCACAGAAGCACCATGCCTAGCTCCACACTACCATCCACACATATTTCAAAACGTCCCCATTTTCACAAAGCAGATGTACTGTTTCCCAGCCAGTTCTACTTGAGAGAGTCCCTATACCTCCCTCCATCTGCTCCCGGGCCTACGCAGGCAACAAACTGTGCAACCTTGTAATGATGATCTTGGCGTTATGCCTCCACAAAAAAAAAAAAAAAAAAAAAAAAAAAAAAGTCCTCCACTTCAGCTAGTTTTAGTATCTATAATTAGCTTCTATCAAAAAACATGAACATAAGACTGTAGATATTTTTGATAAAGTTTGAGTGATGATCCTAAAGAGAGCACAGGAATATTTCACAGCCACAAATGTTTCAAAGCTACCTTATGGACATTTGTAATTTATAACAAGCTTCTAATATCAAAGGCATGCCTTCAGTAAGAACGGAAACAGAATGATAAATGCTTGCTAGGGCTGCTGGAAAGGCAGGATACAATTTCCATTGGAATTTTACCTTTCCCTTTCCCCAGTGAAAAATTCTAATCTTTCTCCAGAACAGCAAATTCCAATACCTTTGATGGTTGGACAGACCTCAAGGTCTTCATTCAAATTAGATGAACATGTGAAGCAGGAACAGCCCTCAGGCACAAAACATTTTAAATCCAAATTTTAAATACCTCTGAATTTTGAAAGAGATTCAAGGTTCAGAGTCTGTCTGTTACAGGAGGGAAGAACAAAACTGACATCGGAATCAAAATACAAGTTTGATATTACAGAAGATGAACCCTTTTAACACCTGAAAGTTTTAATTGCAGGTTAACTGTAAATTACAGACTGTCTGAAGTGGAAAGATTTGGCCTTACTTTTTCTACAGAATCTCTATTAAAAATCATTTTTACTTCCCCTACCTTCTCCTGAATTTCACTGTGCCTAATTTCAACTGAATGTTCTTGTTGTAATCAATTATTTAATCCCTACTCCACTTTCCAATCCAAGGCCAATTCTATGAAGGTTTTCACTAAACAATCCTGTAACACAAACAAAACCTCCCCACACACCTGGATGAATGCTGGGAGAAGCAGAGGCTCTAACAATTAGACATTATTGTTAAACAACATAAAACTAATGAGAACAGTTGTTCAAAAAAAGAACAGCATTGTTAGAGGGAAACAAATGCCCCGAAAAACAGAGCAATCAAAAGAACTGACATTCAAAGATATGTTAGTAACAACTGTAACCTTATAGCCTCTTACCCATGCTGGAGTAAATAGATAATTGCTCACGCATAAATATAAAAAAGGCTTAGGTCTCAATAAATAAAGGATTAAACTTTGAGAACAGCCACAAACAATAGGAGAAAATAGAAAGACTATAGACACCTCTTTGATAGCAAGTATGCAGTATTATGCTCTCACCTCCTGCACTTACAGCCCAGTTCTGTGAAGCCTCTGTAGTTGAAAGCTAAAGATCCACTAGGCTTTGTCCTTCAGTCCGATGTAAAACATGGGGAAAGCAATTGGTAAAATGGTAACATCCAAACTAATCATCTCTTCTTGAGGCTCACTTGTGCAGCAAAACCTGTGTGATCCAGGCTGATGCATGTGAGATGGAGACAAGCTGTAACTTACTTCTCCGACTCAAAACACTTGCCATTCATGGGCTTCAGTAAACTCACTCCTTACTGGAAGTTTCCTTGAACCTTTGTTTTTAAACTCTTTTAGGCATGGACGGATTTCCCCACCATCAGAACTATTGTAAATATAAGAGAGAATTCAATCAAAGTGAGGTCTGCTGGGTGCCATTAAAAGTATATTTAAGAACAGAAGGGTTTGCCAGACCTACCCTCTGCAGATTTTCTTGCACCTTCTTTTGAAATATCCAGTATGGCCTGGATCGATCTAGTCTCCAAAAGTTGGACTCCAAACCCTGCAGTAGGGTCTGGATCAGTTAATCCAATTCTGAGTCAAACAGATTTAACACCACCGTTTGGGAGCTTGCCGTAATCCAGGGTTGTGGTGCAAATACACAGTACAGCTGCCTTGTATTGGACAGTAGCAATGCTGAGGGCTGAAAAAATCGCCAGGACAGCAGCCACAGAAACCATATGATTGTTCTTAACATATGCACATACACATGACTCTAAGTAAATGCCTGCAAACCTATGGCTAGCTTCAGCCTTATTTTTCAATACAAACGTTAACCATTTTCAATTCCTGTGTAGTTTCTGCAGATCTCAATAAACTTCATTTTTCACACAGTCTGGGTACAAAACCCAAGCAAGTTTGTAAGCTGCTGGACTCGAAGTGATTCATACTACAGTGTAACAAATGCAACTAGGCTTGAAGTCCTGCAGGAGCTTGGGACAGATATCCTTTTACATTGGCTCTCAGCAAATACCCAAGCATTCCTTTTTTAGCAGAAATACTCATAAGAAATTAGTTTCAGGATCTCATGGGTGCATATTTGAGGCTCCAAAGACTATATCTGTACACACACAAGTATGCTATTCATGCCAGAACTGCTCATCCAATCAAGGAACGGAAATGCTACTACTGTTTGTGGTTCATTTACCCAAATGCTCCCAAATACCACAACGGAAATTTAGAATAGTTGGGACCACTACGACAGTGAAAATATTCAAAAAATGCATGATAAAAATTCTAACATTACCCTAAAAATCCTATGCTGGTCTCAGAAGGGAAAAAAAGGAAAAAGCCTATGTTAAATGTGTTCCAAAACACCTGGAACTGTTACTGGCAAAAAAAAAAAAAAAAAGGATAGGCGGGGGATAAGGCTCTGTACAAAATAGAGTTTTGCTAATTCATTATTGAGAATATTATTTGTCTTGTATTAAATTACATTTCAACCTCAATTAGCCAAAAAAATTTGCTACAATATGGAGTAAAAGGCAATAGTTTGTTTAAAGTTTCTCTTTTATTTATGTTTAGGAGAACATGAGGAGGCTCAGCTCTCCAAACAAGCATCTGGAAAAAAAGAAACCACGAATCTTGAGCTCGCCCTAGTGTTTTAAAGTAAGACTGCAATGAGGAACTAAAAAATCCTTCAAGTTATACTTAGCATTTTCATAAATCATTTTACTTGTCTACCTTTCCTGTATTAAATCCCCAAATTACTTGCCTAAACTCTGATTTCTTTTGTTAGTATTTAACAAATGCTTACTTATCTGGATCTCCCACTTTACAACAAACTGAACATACTCAAATGTTTCGATGTGCATTTTGAAGTCAGTTAATCAATTAAGGTCAAAGCAGTAAATTACTGTTTATTTTGCACACTATAAGCATTGCAGCATTTATCACGGAGAATCCCTAATCCCAATCCCTAATTGGTAGTTAATATTTTACTCTATAGCTTCAGCATAAGACACAAGACAGAAGAAAGGAGAGGGAAAAAAAGCAATAGCTAAAAATCTGAAGCATTTCACGTGGGATTTATAAGAAATTCCCAATTCATTCATGACCTGGTTTTCAGAAACTAGTCCATTTACATAAATACAGTCTGCATGCAGCTACTTGCAGTCTTTCTATTTTTTCCTCCTCTTCCTGCCTTTTTTATTTCTAATTCCCAATAAATAATACATTTCAAGCATACAGTCTGATGCCATTAATGATGATGCACTCCAGCTTAGAGGAAAAAAACATACACAAGGTTTTTGCAAAGCAATACCTATCACCTGTAAACTGGCAAAGCGACCCTCTTCAGTCTCCCTACGAACAGGAGAGCAGAAAGTATCATGAGGAATGGGATGGCATACACTTCAATCTCAACAGAACTGTGCAGCAGGCTGCAAATTGTGGGAGAAAAGGAAAGGAAGGAGATGTCAAGCCTTCGAAACTACAAAACAAGCCTTTGAAAGCTACAGTAGGAAAAGCTTTTCAAGGACTGATGCAAAACCTTCTGCAGTTTGCTTAGTGCTGAGAAAAAAAACAGGAGGCATGTTGCCCACAGCAGGCAAATTCCTTAATAGTGAGAAGCTGGTTGCACGTTTTAGGGGAAGAAGAGAGTGTTTTGCAGCATGCAGAGCATTGTTCTCAGTCACCTTGCAGAGATGGCAGGGAAACATTGTAATTTCCCCGAGACAGAAATGTGCTCCCAAGACATGCAGTTATTTATGATATTTTCCCTTAGAAAAAGGGACAATAGGATGACACCAAGAAGAAAACTGCTTGATTGTGCAAATGCGTCAGCATAACTGTGTATAAAAGAAACAGAATAGCAACGATTTGGTATGAGATGGTGGTGATCAATTCATACCTGAAGTCAAAAACCACTGCAAACACACAGCAGGAGGAAAAGCTTGAGATCGACTGAGAAATCTGAGGGCAAAACTAAAGGAAGTAGAGCACTTCTGTTTATACTTAACAGCTTTAAAGGTGTCTGAAAGGGCTAAGGCAGCGCCTTCTGGTTGTTCCATCTTCTTCTTAGCCCCTTCCTAAAATCCCCTCCCAAATCAAAAAAAAAAAAGAAAGAAAGGGGATCTCAATCTCAAATCAAAATCTCTTATTTCTATCTCAATCAGAACAACTGGATTCTGCAAGAAGTGACTGCTCGAGGGTAAAGGTTTTAGAGAGGAGATATAAGAGCAAGGTTAGTCTGGAGAGGAAGCCCTGCAGAATCCATAAAAGCAAGCAAAAGCATGATAGAGTCAAGGCAGCAATTTATTTTGCTGACAATAATATGCAGAGAGAAATGAAACACCTCCTGTATTTGATTCATATTCTTACATTAAACACATGTTGTATCTGAAGGGAAAAAATCTTAAAAGAGAAAAAGGATGTTTGAAAACTGACTTGACAGTCAGAGCATGTATTTCGTTCCTGTAATTTTATTCTGCATTTTGTTTATTTCTCAGTCTATGTGCCAAAGCATAGCATTGTTTACTACTGGTCTTGAGTTAATTATTTTCCTGCCAACAGTGCCAATTCCTATTTAAATAACAAAATATACTCTTGATTTTCCACAGAGTCATACTGCAGTTACTAGAGATAATTCAGAAGCAGTGAAATCTTCCCACAAAGCTTATCAGTTTCTCTGGATCTTTGAGAAGCAGAACATTGTAGAAAAAAACTATGTGAGCCACCGAACTTATGGTGCTTCTGTTAAGGTCTGCAAGTAGCTGACTGGGCACTGGCTTGAGGTTTAGTTAACTGAACAGGCCATGAAAAACTACTGGACACAACATTAGAAACTGCTGAACATAAACAACAGAATGAAAAGCTGAAGAAAATTGTACATAGCACTGTGAAGGACGGCTGGATTTCACAGATGACGAAGGGGGATTTATGTGAGAGATGGCCAAATTCCAGAGGTAATCAGAGGGACCATTTGGGGACCAGGATCTTACCAGGCCAACAGGACCCAGGTAATGTCATACCATATAGGGCCCAGATGACCTAGGTAACAGTATAAGAAATACCAAATTTGGATATAGTAAAAGCATGAGCAATGGTGAACAGGTAATTAAGGATGAGTTGTTCATTTAGGACGCCATAGGAGTGGAGAAAGGAAGAGATCAAAGTGCATGGGGAAAAGAAAAGCACGGGAAAATAGAGAGAAGGGGAATAAATGGGGATAGCCATGTGTAAGCAGGTCAGTATCTTTGTCTGACCCTGTGCCCGACCAACGCAGTCTACCCTATCTCCTCGTTAAATCCTAATCTTAACTATTTTGTGTGAGATCTCACTCTGTTCTCCGTGTCTGAGGGTGATCTAAGTGTCAGCAACTGAAGAGCAGACTGTCAGCCACAGGGGTCTGTAGGTCTTGGTGCAAGCAACTGGAGGCACCGGGGCTATGGGTGCTTCACCAGGGGGCTATGGGTGCTTCACCAGGGAACGTCAATTCTGTGTGCATGTTGAGTGAGATTTGCTAACAAACTTCAAGTTGGACTAGCTGGTGATTAAGAGAAGATCCACATCTGGTAAAGCCCAAGGTCTCAGCTGACACCTTGTTAAGGTCCTTGGGCAAAGCCCAGGCATGGATATTAGATGAAAGAGCCTGTGATAGTATTTGAGAGATCTGCCAATGTGGTGTGCTTGTGAATCTAGAGAGGCAAGGCATGTAAATGTCTTTTCACTAGTGAAATTCAGTCCAGATCTGATGGAGAAGGGTAAAAGCACTGGGCCATCTATGCTTATGTTTATGTGAGTGCTGTTGGTGTTCCCGTGGGAGCTGCTAGGAGCTCACGTATGCTGTCTTAGGGCACCCTAAGATGCTCTGTGCTTATCACCTTCTATCAGCTGCCCTCTTCCGCTGCCATTCTCCTCTTGATGGAATCCCAGAAGAGGAAATCCCTTATGAATACCTGAGTATGCCTTGGCAGGAAGAACACCCTCACTGCTTCTTGTTGCTTAATCCCAGGAAGAATGTATATATTTGTTCAGCAGATCTGGTGCCCTCTGTATAGTGGAGCGATTTGAGTTCAGAATGGCACATCGGTCACAGCAGCCCCTTAACTCCTGTCCAGAAGAAGGTATCAGCAGCTTCACTTACTGCACTGCATGAACTGCTAGGAGAGACGAGGTGCCTGTTCCTTTTGGACACAAAGAGTAGCCCTATTCTGATTCTTTGACTTTTGGGATGGTGGCAGGTCGACCCAGCAAAGGAAGAACGGTCATTACCAAAGTGTTTCTATGCAGGCAAGTAGCAACCATTCCTATGAAGGGTAGAGAGAGCACAGAGAAGCTTGCAATGGGGTGGGAAAGATGCATTTACTGAGCGTGCAGCAGCCACCTAGATGAATATCTCCTCATATGGACCAGAGGATTTGCTATCTTTATATGTGTTGTTTACATAGCCAAGACAAATGGGCAATGTTTTAACATAATGCAGTTTGTAACGGTGTCGCGCTTGCAAACACTGCACAAGAGCTTCATACTTTCAGGATCCTAAGCAAGCTATCTAAGTTACCACAGTATGAAGCCAATGGAGCTTGTTTCCATGGTAGTATGGGCTCAGGAGTACTTCTATGCCCACACAACTGCTCCAGCAAACAAAAAATGCATATCACAAAAAGGAAAAAAAGTTTGAAGTACAGCCATCTAAAATAGACTGCAGTGAAGGGAGTTTGGCTGACATGAAACGCATCCATCCATGGCCTCTGTGTTCTCTCTCTTCTCCTGCTTTATAAATTGTAGGACAACGAAGTTCTGTCAGAATCTCAGCAGACGTCAGGACAGTCATCCAGTAAGACAGGATGGAATAAAAAGGGGAGAATACAAGAAAAATAGGCTATCAGCTACCATGTGAGAGTTGCACAAAGAATGAGCAACAAAGCCTACTGTTATCAGACGCTGCATGAATGCTCCAAGTACAGTCCCGCTGTTAAGTTGTATTGCTTCCATATTTCCAACATGATAATGATGAACATTTGTTTATAACTATTTTCTAAGCATTAAGGTAAGACTACCGTCTCTGAGTCCTGCTGCTTAACATCTTGCATTAGCAAATAGTCCCAGAAATTTTGACAAATCAATTTTTAACTATTTAAAATGCAATATTCACAGGAGTATGACAACCTGATATTAGGAAACTAATAGCAGCATCGTACCCAAAAGATACATGTCATTACACATGCGCATATAGTTAACAGTGAAGTATGCTTCAGGATCTCCAGCAGTCTCTTAACAACAGGGCTGATGAAGAACAAGGCATCCATCACATTCCTATATGAAATATTACAACAATATTAAAAATTACACAGCTGCTTACTCTCAAGGCCTCAGATGCAATTATAAAACTCAGTGGTAGAAAAATACATATTGTTTGCTTTCATTAGTGTGCTCCTAAGAGAATTAATTCTTACCTGTGTTTCATACCTTTTCTATAACAGAGAGCTGAGGTTCCCATTAAACCCTCCCTTTTCAGAGAAGCAAGACAAAAAGATGGAGGAAGTTCCAGACTGAAACAATGCCATAACTCACACTTCATGAGTTATACAAAGGATTATATTTCTGTACTTCAAACTGCATCTGGCATCTCTGTGATTACTTGCTCTATGTTTGTAACTCTGAAATACGCAGAACTGCACAGACCTTTAGAGAAACAGCCAAGGCTACCATGCAGCACAGAAATAAAGGCCTTTTTGAAGCCCTACCCTTTGTTCCCAATCCTCCTTAAATTGATGGGGAGTGAAGAATGCTGAAAAAAAGGCACGGTGCCATGCCTTTTCTTTTTACAAAATGAAACAGCTTTTCAATCCCACATCAAAAAAGTTCTTAAGAAAATATTAGCCAAACCACATTGGAGGAATCCAAACCATCTCCAAAAAGACAGTTATTAAAACAAATCTTTTGATTTAATATACTTGTTAAAAAATACATAGCAAGATAAGCAGAATCCACTTGTGGACCAGGCAGATTCTGCTGGTTTCAGTCAACAAAACAGCAGAAAGCTACCTTGATGCTTTAGTGTTCAGAGGGTGGTGTTTTAGCATGTTTTTTCTTAAGAGTGCATTCTTCATGTATCATTTTTGACAGGCTAATTTTTGCAGCACTGATTTACAGCAGTAGTCCTGAGCGGAAAAGCAGTGTAACAGCTTTTAAGCAGCTAAATGTAACATCTCATCCTTTAAAAGCTTTTCAAAATTTCTTGCCTTTATTGTTTTATTCTTCCAGTCATTTCTACCTTTGATTTCTAACAGTTAAATGAAGATAGTTCCGATAAACACAGGCAACAAGATGCTACTTGTTTCAAGTCTCCTCTTTAAATGACAGATACTCAGTTGTCTGGAGGGAGATGACAGAGCAGGCTCCTATCAGACCTGTTACTTAACTTACACCCAGAAATATAAAATGGCCAGGGTGTGCAGAGACTAACTGGTTAGCATAGCAGGCGGCCCAGAGGTGGAGCCCAAGAAGGTAAGTCAGTGCAATGGTGATGTTCTACATGAACGGAAGAGGTCTTGACCTAGACTGGAGCCCATGAGGAAAGATGTGGCTGCATGGAGCACTGGGTCCCCCTTCCTGAGTCCAGGGCTGGGACTGCAGCAGCCTCAATAAGGCAGGTATGCTCTGGTCAAATTACTGAATCTGGAGACCTGGTGGGAGGTCAAATGAAATGCTTGATATCTAATGACCACCCCAATAGTGACAGACATCCCAAAGATCCAGTGAAAACAGGGTCTTTCAACAATGGGAACACTAAGTTACCAACTTTGCAAGAGTAACAGAGCCACACGTATGGGTGGGTGTGTTCCAATACATTTAAAGAATTACATACGTTTGTAGTGTAACAGCATGAAGATGTTATAGGAAAAGAGAAGCACGGAAGAATCCTTCAGGTTAGGAATCCCATAATCTCATTCCAGTTTAGCACTGGAACTGGACACTACTGACCCCCATCAGGGCAATGACAGTGATCATGAAATGCTTAGCACAGAAACTGTAAATTTTGGACTGGTAGTAATAGGAGGAGTTAAATTACCTACATACAGAATGGGTCGGCGATTCATCAGGATGAGATGCAGAAACAAAACTCCTAAAAGAACCTTTACAGGAATCCACATGGAGATGTTATTTTGGATTTAGACTCAAGTGGTGCTTGGGAACCAGTTCAAGTGGAATCACTGGAAGAGCTGTTCTTTAGTGGTGATCACAGCACAATTAGGTTACTATAGAAAAGAGCAGGTCAGTGAAGAAAGCACTAGATAAATATGTGAAGAAATGGAACAACGTACAAACAAGGCTATTAGTCAAGAAAAAGATTAAAAGAACAGCCCCAAAAGCAGGAACAATCAAATCTACAATCAATCTAAAAACTATACAGAATACTGGATTAGAAGCCCAGATAAAACATGGACCAAAAGGGAAAAAAGGAGGAAAAAACCCCCCCTATTAATTCTTGCGTGGCTCAACAGGGAGTTAAGAAGGCTGTCAGAAGCAAAAGGTCAGAATTTAAAGAAATGGAAAGCTTGCCCACATGCAGAGAACAGAAAAGCCATAAAACATGGCAGGTCAAACGTAAACAAGAAATTAAGAGGATGGAAATTAATTCAAACAGCACCTTACAATGGATATTCAACTTCATAGTAAAAAGTTCTTTAAAAACATTAAAAGCAGGAGGCCAGTTAAGGAATCAATAGGACTGCTTGATGAAAAAAGTGTAATAGGAGCACTCGGGGGTAGGCAAAAACACTCAGTGAATTTCTTGTACTGATCTTTTCAGATGAAGACCTTGGGAAGATTTCTGCATCTCCGACATCATTTATAGTGAATCAACTTCCATACACAAGATACACCAAACTGATAATGCTAGTAGAACACCAGAACTGGGTAGCATTCTCTCAAATGTGAAATCTGCAAAACTGGTGGCAAAGGCATGCTACCCACCCTTACAAACAGATGCTCTGCCGGAGGCCTGCAGCGCTGCTAACATAATTCCCATCTGCAAGAACGGCTCCAGAAGGTATCTTATAATTATGGGCTCATAAGTGACCTCCTTGGCAGTGACAGAGTCCATAATAAAGAATAAATTTTGAGCAAATGCACAAATAAACTCTATTTGGAAAGAATTGGTGCAGATTCGTAAAGGGAAATCCAACCTCACTAGGCTGCTGCACTTGTATGAGTGTTATCAGTCAGTAATTGGGTAAAGGAAATCCCATGGACATAATATATTTGTATTTTGAAATAACTTCTCATTCTTAAGCTATGTTGCCTCAGGGTTGGAAAGAAGATATATCCAGGACATGACCAAAGAACATCCATGCTCAGAAACATGCTAATACCACCTCCAGGTGATGATCAAAGTGCAGTACTGTGCTTCCTAAAGCAACCGTCCTGGGGACATTTCAAAAGCCTTTCAAGTTTTCTTGTGCAATACCGTTTCCTACTATGTATTTTAACACTTTTCCAGCTTATCAGCAGTAATTTCCTATATTCCAGTTCACAGCAGCTCTAGAATAGCATACAGTCAACACAAACTACTTTACATTTTTAAATAAAATGTACAATTGCAGAACTGAAATGAAATTATTTCTAATGAATATCTGCACTAATGAGCCAAGTTCAAACTAAATGCATCATTTTGCTCAAACCCAAATTCTATAAATTGAAGTGGGTGTCATAGCCTTCAAGAGCTTAAGCACTGCTTTAAAAGAATCTGTCAATTATTTAATAGAAATCCTTTCCTAGTACAATATTGCTGATCTATGTCTCACATCCAAGGTTAATTTAATGCTTAAAATGTAGCATTTCAAATACTGTTGCATGAAATAATTTATCTTGGAAAAAATGTAGAGAACAAGGAAAGACAATTATTCATGTGAATAAGAGAACATGAATCACAAAGGAGAGAAAATTATATCTATATAATGCAGGCATGCAAAGATCAATCCGTTATACTAGGCGACACAAAGAAAGGAGATTTAAATTGTAGGGTAAAATTATAGCTACATACAGTACCTTTTTCTTTTTCTTTTTTTTTTTTTTTTAAAGCAGAAAGGAATCTGGTTCACCACAGATTCTGGTCAAGTCAGTCAAGGGGCTACCATGCCATCGAGAAAACCTCTTTAAACCCACTCAGGTACATCTGTACTGTCAATACGCACTCTTCCTCCCAAAGGTCTCAAATGATCGAGAACACACACAAACAGTTGGTAGTTCCACAGAGGAACCCACACCCGTGACATTTAGACAAAGGTTAGTCCCAAGGCAAATCCAAGGAGGGTATGTATCAGGGATAGGACCTGCTTTCTCAGCAGGGAGAGGTCTAGACACCTGACTTTTTCTTTACCAGTGAGCCTAGACGATGACTGAAAAAAAAGAAAAAAAAAAAAGTGAGACCTCCCACGAAGTCTCAAAGGCCAGTTTCATCCTGTTTCCAAGGGCATTTCAGGAAGTGGCCAAGAATCAAACCACTCCCCTAGAGCAGGCTGGTACAGCTGCCCACTTGTGACCAGGACTCCAAATCATTTCAGAGCCCGTACTTTGGGGTCTGGCACCTTAACGTGGAGAACCCCAGAGCCAGATGACAAGAGGTAGAACCACCGCCCCATCCAGGGAGATTTGCTGCTTCCCCTGGGCTTGGATCAGGGATGCTGAGGAGAGACTCAGCATCTAAGGGCTCATCCAGCCCTTAGACACTTGCTGGTCATTCACATGGGCAGCAACGATACAGTCAAGGGAGACCATGAGCACATCAAAACAAAAGGCCTGAATGACTAGAGCTCTGTGACAGACAGATTACAGGTTACAATGGAGGAATTTAGAAACACTGGCAAGGCGTATGGAGATGGTGTTTGTTAGAAAAGCCAGAGCTCACCCACAGTTCATGCTCATAGCAGACTTTAAGGGCTAAAAGAACTGCTTCTTCTCTCACATTAGTGGTGAAAGGCTGACTAAAGAAAACGTGGGCCTGTTGCTCAATGGGGCAGGTGACTTTATAATGGCAAAGACACATAAGGTTAAGTTAGCCAATTTCTTCTTTGCCTCATTTGCCCCTGACAAGGTCTCCTAGGTCTCTGAGATTCTCTCCAAGGAGAAGATGAACTACTGGCAGTGGATATGGTTGAAGTCAGGGATTACCTGTGAGAGCCTGACTCATCCAATTCCATAGGACCAGATGGGCTTCACGTGTGGGTGCTGAGAACTGACTGATATCATAGCAAGGCTGCTCTCTATCATCTTTGAAAAGTTGTGGATATCCAGGGGGGTCCCCAGTCACTGATGAAAGACAAATGTTGCACATGTCTTCAAAAAAAGGCTGAAAGTTCTACCCAGGGACCTACAAGCTAGTTAGCTTTCCTTCAGTTCGTGGGGAAATGACGAAACGAGTCCTCCTGGAACATACTTCTGAGTGCATGAAGGAGATGGTGGTTATTTGGAATAGTCTGTGGAAAAGGACGTGGAAGTCTTGGTAGTCAGCAAGCTGCACACCAGCTAGCAGTGTGCCCTGGCAGCAAAGGCAACGGACAGCATCCTGGGCTGTATTGAAAGGAGCACGGCCTGTTAATCAAGGAAAATTGACTGAGGGAAACGATTAACCCCCTTGGCTCTGTACTCAATAGATCACATCTACATGATTTGCAGACGTGAAATGTCACATACAGTTTTGGGACCCACGGTACAAGGAAGACATTGATCAACTGGATTGAGTTCAGTTGAGGGTTGCCAAGATGGTCAGGGGCTGGAGCACATGTCCTGTAAGAAGCGGTTGAGGAAACAGGGCTTGTTCAGCCTGGAGAAGAGAGAGCTGCAGGGAGGAAGAAATCTGTTAGGTTGTGTGAGAAAAGGTTCATCTTCACAAACACAAAGAAACACAGAGAGATAGTGGTAAATGGGAAAACCCGAATAACACCCTGCTCTGACTATTCTGGGCTATCACAGGAGTCATCAGCTTGAAGGAGCACAGAGGAACAACAGGCAAGGGAACCCCAATAACTTACCCAGAGAAAAAGAACTCGGGCTGTGCTTCTTGCAGGGTTGTGACAGGACAGCCATCAACAAGACAATGAAAAGACTCTCCAACGCATCTTTCAGACTGAGGTGGAGGGTTATACAATGCAGGGAAGAGCATTACAGGATTGTTCAGAACTTTCTAGGGATGTTTTGCGAAGGAATCAAAGGCAGGGAAAGGTAGGGATCAAGGTCATTTGGGAAATACTAGATACATGAAAATAGAAAGGTAAGGAGTTAGAAGGGGCTGGATGCGTGTTAGCCAGGGCTGATCAATATGTTTGTCTTTCTGCACCTGGTCAGCGCGGTCCATCCTGTCTTCTCATTAAACTTTATTTCTAACTACTGTCCTGTGTAAGCGTGTCTCTGTTCTGCAGCTATGTGTGTATACGGAGGTCTGAGTCATCTGTTTCTTTCTCATGCTTTTAACTCTTTTTTTCCCCACACCTTTGATTGAGCTAAGGCTGAAAAAAAGACAGGCAACAGAAAAAGAAACAACGGTGGACCTAAAAAATGCTTTGGCAACAAGGAGCTCAGCCAGCTTTCTTGTTTAGCACCACAAATACCAGTCAAGTCCTTTCCTGTACAAATCAGTCACTGTCCAAACCCCTTATTTGCAAAAATGCCTTTTGTTCACAAAAAGTTTACGCATTTCACATTCAGAAAATCTTTATACTTTTCACTTTCTCGTTTAACATACAATTAAATGTTCTGCATTTTTACAAAAAACACAGTAACATTAACTAGACAAATAAAGGTCATTTTAAATAGCATATAAAACATCAGGCTTAAGTGCAGTTATGTTCTCCACAGCACAGAGCAGAGAACAAGGGGAGTCAACAGACTGCAGCACATACATAATTGTGTGCAATTATACAAGCAATACATAACTTGTTCTAATTACTTTGCATTGATATCAGACTCTATTGTATTCCAAATTCTGCACCAAAACAATGTCAGCTAATTCCAGGTGCCTTTTAAAAGCCAGATCTATTCTACTTATTGTGCATTACTCACTCTGGAAAATAATGGTATTTACAGACACGACAATGTTCAAAGAATATTTTAAGAAGTCTTTCCAGACCTCACATTTGCTGAATTGCTGAAACTGTCACTCACATTACTGACAGTATTCCCCTTAGCCCCTAACCAGAAGAATGTTTCTAGACCACATACATTCAGTAGCTAGTGGTGCTGAACTAGCCAAATTAAACTACACACCATGCTACCCCAGCTGCTATGTGAACCGTCGGTGAGCTCAAAGTGTCTACCATGATTGCCACCAACTGGGATCCTGAAGCTGGGATAGTGATATCTGTGAGTTTGATGATTAATTAAAAACAGAAGCCTATAAGGCAGCCCCAGTTACTGTTGATTAACAGACCTATACAGACAGGAGTGCTATTTCCCCAGAGTGTGACTACTCAGCAGCCCTTTGCTCAGACAGAGACTAAGGATATGTGGGAAATTTGCAGTTAACAGCCTCAGGAACCCCTCTGCAGCAGCTGTGGAGATGCCAGGAAACTGGAGCAGGTGGGATGCAGCTGATGGCTTAAGAAACAAGTAGTTAAGTGCACAGGGGGAAAGGTCACAGCTCAGTTAAACAATTGGAAGCTGGTGCCCCATCTATGTATGGGTTACAAAGCATCCTGCTGCCAAACTGGACTTGCTGCATTAGGGGGGCTGCCACTGACCTGGCAGCTGATAATAATGATCAAGTTTATGGCACTATATGGATGAGGTGGCCAGGCACCCCTATGCCTCGACAGCATCACACCATGGAAGACACTATGACTCAATGCAACCAAAAATCATTCTGAAGACCTTGGGAAAAGGGAATCTCAAGGAGTGGGGATCTCAGCTCCAAGAAGCTATGCAGTTAGTTAACACAAAGCCTGTAGTCCATCATAGTAGCTCTGCAGAAAATCAAACACCCCAGGCTCAACTAGGTCATACACTACCAGCCAGCCTTGGACTTAGCTTGGACCAAGAGCTGAGGCTGCATGTCTCCATCGGCAGCAGTAGATATCCCTAAGGAGGGAGTCCCTACAACCTGAGGACCAAGATTTACCTACTGGGTGGCACCTGACAACAATGAAATGAATACCTTTACACATAACAAATAGAATGGAGTACTAACAAAGTTATGTTGATACAGAAGGGAAACTGCTGGTGCTGAAATACCTACGCTGTAATTAATTGACGTTGTTTACCAACCACTTTAGTTTCTCATGTAGCCTCATTGCTGCTAGGCTTATCAACCTAGGGATACACCGCATAATGGTGTTGCTCTTTACCTGTATATTGCTTACTTTGCTGTACATTGCTACTATAGCCCTTTGGTTGCACAAGTTATGGCAAATGACTCAAACTCTTAGGATGAGTCAAGAGCACAAGTCTTATGAGGAGCGGCTGAGGGAACTGGGGTTGTTTAGCCTGGAGAAAAGGAGGGGAGACCTTATCGCTCCCTACAACTACCTGAAAGGAGGTTGTAGCGAGGTGGGTGTCGGTCTTTTCTCCCAAGTAACAAGCAATAGGATGAGAGGAAATGGCCTCAAGTAGCGTCAGGGGAGGTTTAGATTGGATATTTGTCACGGAGGTGCACAAAGTTGAATTAGGAAGATGATATAACCCAAAATAAAATCTATTCCAACCAAAAGTGCTTTGATACTCCAATGAACATTAATTAATCACAGGTTTAGGATGTCAGGCAGGAACTATTACTACCCAGCCGACTTAAGAATTCTTGAGGGTTTTAGAATGAGGATCCAAAATGCGCACTCACCTAAGAAGATGAGGGCTCTCAACCTTGAGGAGTTACCTTAGGTGGTGTCCCAACCCAAGTGGAGAGTCCCCGACTGCAGACCTGCTGCTCCGAGGAGGACCGGCTCCATAGGCTCCCCGGCAGGGCTCCATTTATACCCTAGTTGAATCTGATCTGTGGTCATAGATGGTCATGTCCGTTGTCTATTGGCCGAGGGCTCCGACTGTTGGCAACAAGGCAGCGAGGGTGCGACAAGCAAGGGTGCGAAAAGCAGCAGTGGCTGCTCTGGTTCAACAGTTGGAAAGCCCTGGTGTCTCTAAGGGTGGGTGCACCTGCGACAATATTAGGAAAAAATTCTTCACTGAAACGGTTGTCAAGCATTGGAACGGGCTGCCCAGGGAAGTGGTTGAGTGACCATTCCTGGAGGTATTTAAAAGATGTGTAGATGTGGTGCTTAGGGACATGGTTTAGTGGTGGACTTGGCAGTGTTAGGTTTATGGTTGGACTCGATGATCTTAAAGGTCTTTTCCCACCTAAATGATTCTATTCTACGATAATCTCCACAATCTAGTCTTCAGTATGTAGTTCACAGGGGGAGGGATGGACTTTGCAATGTTGTAGGCTGTAAGAAGCAGTGGGCCACAATAGTGACCTGTGAGAGGGGACATCACAAACCACCACATCTCAGGCAAAATCGCTTCCAGGCTGCCCTAAGACAAACCAAACAACAGTGGAAAAACCCACTGTGTCCCAAAACATAATCAAATCAGAGAAGTACTTGAGCTTAAATATATTTAACAAAACATCTGGAACTCTTTAGGGAACTCTCAAGGTGAAAGAATACACCATGCCCAGTCAGGTACGCTACTGGGAGAGCGCCAGCCTGTAGCTGACACCATGCTGGAGCAGGAACCACTGCGCTTCTTGCCTCAAACTCCCACATTGCCCATCTATTCATCGGATGAATTTTGATGGACTGAATGTATCATTTGGTGAAAATAAGGGAATATGAGACTGGGAAAGGGGAAGATAAAAGTGTTTCTCTAATTTTTTTTCCCCCCTCAGTGCTGAAATCATGGTCAATGACTGGTGGACAACAAACTAGCTCAAGTAAAACATCCCAACTATCGACTGCTTCTCCTTGCAATGCCATTTCTCAAACCTGAGGAGTGCCGGCCATGCAGAGCCCCAAACTCTGTTCTCTGATCAAACTGGATTGCAGAGCACACCATGAGTAGTGGTGACACAAGCTACTACACTGGTAACACCAGCGATGACTCAGCTTGTCCTGCTGTTGCAGAGAAACATCTTGGCATTATCACTACTAACGACCATGATCAGAATACGCAGTTACAGAGATCCAGAAGGCTGTGACTACTGTACTCCAGACTTGGCAGTAAGTTTGGAGAAACACAGTAAAAATAGTCTAGCCAATGTTTTTAAGTAATTCATTTTCATTAATATAGCATTTGGGAACAGGACTTCCCTATGTCTGGACTCTCTGTCTATAAATAGTGCATTTTCCAGATAGATCTGCCCTGTTCGGGCAATGTGGGACTGCACCCTTCCTGGCGGTGTCATCACCCCTTACCTGTCATATGGTAACCCTTAACACACAGCTCACCTTCCTCTGCAGAGCAAATCTGCTCTTGCTGCTCTCTGATATTGGGAAAATGGACAACATCATCAGAGGCTTCTAATTAAATGTTCTCCCAACTGTGCTCATGCTGAATCATAGAATCATAAAAGTTGGAAAAGACCTCTAAGATCATCAAGTCCAACTGTCAACTAACACCATAAGACACAAATCCCCAGCAGGTGCCCTCCAACTCCCATCGCTGCTGATCAAGAGGAACCCAAGAGACAGAGTGCGGGTTTGACACCCAGTGTCCCTTGTCCCTCCACGTTGCACAGAAGTGATCCTGCCCAGACCACTTGAACACACAGGTTTTGGTGCCTCTGAGCATGTGGGTAATAAGGTTACTAGCAGAAAAAGTATGTAAAGCAAGAAAGATTTTGCATAGTAAAAAAATCCCCTTCCATAGGATTTTACATTGAATTCTCTTACATTAATTTTCTGCAGAAATAGCACGTCCCCATTCCCACTGCCTGACGCAACCTTATTCAGCTGAGGGACCCCATGACCCCAGGGGTGTTTGCCTTGGGCTGCAGGGAGGTGGAGCATGTCATTGGCACCTAATTTTGCAGTGGGGCTACGTTGGGAGATCTGCCACACGCCAATGTGGCAAATGCTTTAGACCTAACTGAGCCTGCTGAGTACTTCTTAATACACGTGGATACTGGAGAGACACTGTCCCATGTGCTCAACAACTACCCAGTTTGTGTAACAGTTATGTTCACTGTATACCATAACCACTGCAGCTGACACATGAAGAATGAGACACTTCATGTAGATTAGTTAGTGATAAAGGTAAAACTGATAAAATCAGTATTATAAGAAAGACGTTATAGAAACTGTTTCAGAAGCCCACTATTCTTTGGCCTAGCTTAATAGTAAACCTTCCCCAGCTTTGAAATGCAGTTTCCTGATTTCTTTCTGTTTGTATCCCAGCTGAAATTGCTCTCTGTGTCCTTGCGAGACCTTGCGTCACAGCACATGTGAATACCCACTGTTAGGAGTACCCCAAGAGCTACTTCAGGGAAAATCAATCCCTGCATCACCACCTCACATAATCTCTTTGTCAGGTTATAATCAACCTAATTTTACTAGTAAGCGTTAAATGAACTGCAACAGAGAGTAACAGCAACACCAGACGATACAGAGGGTACCAAAGTCACCCTCTCTGTACCAAAGTCGGTAGCTGCATCGACAAGAGCTTGTCTCGGTGCTGCAACACTGACCTCTGGGCGCCAGAGGGCATTCCTGACACTTGCATTCAGCTTGGGAAGAGGGGGGAGAACTGTGCTGTATGAAAAGCAGTGGCCTGAATGCACAGAGATCTGCTATGCAAAAAATGATGGGCCAGTCAAGAGCTTATGGGTCAGGACCAAAAGAAATGTCAACAAAAGAGCCATTGCTGTGGGGATCTGCCACAGTCTGTTCCATCAAGAAGAAATGACTTCTTCAGAGAACTGGAAGAAGCATCACCATCACCAGGTCCTGCCTCTCATGGAGGACTGTAAGCACCTCAACATCTCAGGGAAGAGAAACGTGACCTGGCACAACCAACACAAGAGACTTCTAGAGTGTGTTGACAATAATGTTTTGATGTTGTGCTGGATAGATAAGTTGATGAAGAAGGGTGCTCTGCTTGATCTGCTACACATGCTTATGGAAAAACTGGTGGGTGACGTGAAGGTCAAATGCAAAGTCCTGCAATAAGAATGAAATAAACCCACTCAAAAATACAGCCTAAGTGTTGGTTATGCAAGAAAGCAACTTTGCAGAAAAGGATCTTGGAGAGCAGGTAGACAAGCCAAAAAATGCATCAGTAGGATGCACTTGCAGCAAAGGCACCTAACCACATACTGGAATGCACTAGTAAAAGCACAAATGCCCCTCTGGGAAGCACTCCTGAGGTTGCATATGGAATACCATGCTTTATTTTCCTTCCCCCACTACTCAGTTTAAGGGAGAGATGAATGAAGTAAAGCAAGTACAGCAAGGCACCTGTAAGGCAATTAAGGGGCTGTGAGAGACTGGAATAACAACTAATTGTCTCAGAGCTTGCTTGTATATGCTTATCTGATAAGATACAGCTGGAATGCAAGGCCTGATGGTGCTGCAATTTGCAAGGTGGCTTGTGTAAACTTGCTGAAGCAACAAATCATTCTCATGCTTATCAAGCACCGCTAGACCATGGTGCCTGCCGTTATCTCAGCTAAGCCAGCTGTCCGCCAAAATGTATACTTCTTCCCGCCAACAATCACGCGAAGGCCACGTGATAAGCGAGACCTAAGGCGTGTGGACAGTGCATGGGACGTTGTGTGCGCATGTGCCAGACTGTATAAAAAAAGACCATGGAAACAAGCTGCGGTGTGCACCCACCACCGAAGACCTGAAGACTTAAGACTGAGGACTGACAGGACACCGCTGGATCCTTGGTGGTGACCATCCTTTGCTTATCTTTCTAACTGCCTGCTTAGTTTCCCCCTAATCTTTCCTGCCTCTCCTAGCGCTTTATTCTCGTTTTTCTACTCAATAAAAAATGGCCTGAGTGGCGGCATTTGACCTCGTTTGTGTCTTAATCTCACTCCTGGGATCATTACGAACCTTTCCCAAGCCCGAAATCAGACCGGGACTTTACAAAATTGGCGTCACAGACAGGATCCATTGAAGTGAGAGTGCCCCACTTTTTGATCCATTTTCACTTTTGGCTTGTTTATGTGCGGACCTCTCAGGGACGATAAGGGGTGGAACTTTGTATAGAAGTAATACTTGTGTGCTGCTTTCCTGAGATGATCACCACCCCCCCTTGCTTGCTTGTTGAAGATGATTGACGAAAATGTTGTCCCTGTGGGCAGGGATGTGCTGTATAACTTCTTGGAAAACCATAACGCAGGTCCTTCGGTACCAGGTGTCAACTGGGCGCGAAACAATTGGCATAATCTGCAGACTGTTACTGACCGGACCAGCACCCTGCAAAAGGACGCTAGACTTTGGGTCGGAAAAGGGAAATCAATCATATGCGCCATTTTGGGCGCCAGTTTAGTTGCGGCTGTGGAGGCAAGGGACCGGCAGTGCAGCGCCGAATCTCAAACTATTCAGTCCCTACAAGCCCTTGTACGGTTCTTGCAAGGACAAGTAGAGAACTTAAAAGGGCAATTAAAGCAAGAAAAAGCCCGGGCAGACTGTCTGCAAGCCGCTCTCAAAGAACAGCTCCTCACAGATGGAGTCACGACAGTCATTCACGCCCCCCCCGCCTCCCAAGGGGAAATATATATCCCAGCGAGGAGCTGGAAGAGGTGAAATCGAGGTTAAACAAACTAGAAATGCCTCCTCACTCACTTCGACCTTTGATTAAAACTGAATTTGCGTATGATGATGGCCTAGACGACTCCCCTCAAATCACTGCTAAAGAGGTGCCGTATACTGCCACGGAACTGGCTAAATTAAAAAAGGAATTCAGCCGCTCCCCTAAGGAGTTGGAGACAAAATACGTTTGGAGGGTGTCGCTGTCGGGTGGGGACCAAATACTGTTAAGTGAAAAGGAGGCAGAAGGATATTGGGGGCCCGGAATGTTTTTAACAACCGGTGATTACCGTACACCCTGGTCCCTGACCCAAAGGGCAGCATACTGGGCTGGAGGTCTCAATCCCTTAGAACGGGGAGACCCTCTCGCTATCACAGGATCAGTTGATCAATTAGTGGAAAATGTACAAAAGGCGGCATGCTTGCAAATGATGTATGATTGCGAGCTCAGACCCAGATGATACCAGTGGACCCGGAGCGAATTACTCCCGTGATAAGGGGCCTCTCTGAATCTTTAAAACCTATTAGCATACAATTACAAAGTACAATCAATTCGGTGACTCCAGGCGAAAGGGCCACGGCTGCGCTAGCAGGACGGTTAAGCCCTGATCGCAGGACCCCAAATTTGAAAGTATGAACACAGGGAGAGGTTGCTCAGGAATTAATTAATTATGGGTGTAAATATGGCCCAGTTAACCCCCCCTCCACAAAGTCAGACCCGAAGGGTTTAAGACGTACTGAAACAAAACTGCCTCCTCTGTGCCTTGGTAACAATAAGAAAGTATCTCTTGTTAAACCTCCTGGTGGGAGCGACATACTGAACAGGTGAAATAGCCTGTGGACTATGGGGTGGCAAAAAGGAGTCCCTCGAGATCTTATGGATGGGTTACCAACTGATAAGCTCGAGAAATTGATTTTAGGACGGCCCGAAAATCTGGGGGCCAAGATGGAAACGCCTGAGATTCCAGCTCCCAGCGTGCTCCCACCCCTAATTGATCTGACTGGTTTGATTGCCTCCCAGAAGCTGGCGGGAAACCAGCCTCTTTGCCCCTTTGTAGTGAGCTGGGGAGCGAAGGATGGATGTACGTTAGACAGCTCACTATAAGCCAGCAAGGTGATTTATTAATTATTTGCTTTGTAGGACCTAGACAAATACCGATAACATTTTTGGTGGATACTGGTGCTCGAATTTCAGCCATTAAAACAGAGGACACAGCTCGTGGTGGCATATCATTGTCTAAACGACATTTGTTTGTGGCACATGCGTTCGGTAATGTTCAGGCACAGGCACTGGCTACGGTCAAATTGCGACTACCACGGAAAGAGGTAACCACTCCGGTGGTGATGGTCGTGGAGCCGTTCCCGCTTAATCTCTTAGGACTCGATGTCCTGAAGGGTAGAGTGCGGACAGATGACAGGTGAGGAAGCTGGTCTTTTGGTGCTACACCGATAGACATACGGCTCCTACAAGCTGCGCCTTTACTCCCCCCTTCAAAATTAACAAATGTTAAACCCTATCCGTTACCTTTATGGGCACGGGAGGGGATAGCCCCAGTGCTGGAAGAATTAAGGAAACAGGGGATTGTAGTTTCCACCCACTCCCCCTTTAATTCCCCTGTATGGCCGGTCTGGAAGCCGGATGGCAAGTGGAGGCTAATGGTGGATTACTGGAGGCTCAATGCAAACACGGGCCCATTAACGGCTGCCGTACCGAACACTGCTGAACTCATAGCCACTATCCAAGAACAAGTACACCCTATTATCAACTATATCGATGTCAAAGATATGTTTTTTATGGTCCCTCTCCAATCTGAGGACCAAGATCGTTTTGCTTTTACCTGGGAAGGGCAACAGTTTACCTTCACACAGTTACCTCAGGGATATAAGCACTCCCCCGCGTTAGCCCACCATGCCTTAGCGCAAGAGTTAGAACTAATTCCCTTAGAGGAAGGGGTTAAGATTTACCAGTATATTGATGACGTGCTCATAGCAGGGAATCAGATAGAGAAAATCCAAAGGACACAGGATAATATTATCACCCATTTGGAAAATTTGGGATTAAAGATCCCGCCCGAGAAAATCCAGACCCCTTCGAGTGAAGTTAAATTTCTGGGGATTTGGTGGAAGGGAGGGATGACATGTATCCCTAAAGAAACCCTCTCCACACTAGATCAGATAAAAATACCTGACTCAAAAAAGGAGTTGCAGCATGTGCTGGGAATGCTTGTGTTTTGGAGAAAACACATTCCAGATTTCTCCATCATTGCCAGACCCTTGTATGATCTATTGCGAAAAGGTGCATTATGGGACTGGACTCCTGTCTATGAAGAAGCCTTGCAGCTTTTAGTACTTGAATCAGCTAATTATCAAGCTCTTGGCCCAATCCACCTCACCGACCCAGTTCAGATTGAATGGGGACTTGCCCAGTCAGGATTATCGATACATTTTTAGCAAAAGGGCCCTGAAGGACCCACTTGACCTATCCGGTTTTATTCCTGCAGTTTTAAAGACATGGCAAAGCGATATACTGCATGGGAAAAGGGACTGTTTGTAGTCAGTCTGGCCTTGCAAGAGCCAGAGCGCACTATTCGTCAGCAACCAACAGTGCTCAGAGGTTCTTTTAAAGTGATTAAAGCTGTTTTAGCTGGGACACCACCCCAGGACGGGGTGGCGCAAAGACCTTCAGTGCGGAAATGGTATGCACAAATAGAACACTACTGTGACATCTATAAAGCATCCGAAGGCGCTGCCAAGGATTTAATTATTCAAGACGAAATAACCTCAGACGGGGAGAGTATCACACGCCCTCCTATTGTGCAAGTAGCCCCCCTATTTTCAGAACAATTACATAATGTCTGGTTTACTGACGCCTCCACTAAACGAGAGGGTAAGACTCGGAAATACCGTGCTGTCGCCCTACAAATAAAAACTGATCAAAAAATAATTACTGAAGGGGAAGGCAGCATACAAGTAGGGGAGTTAGTGGCCGGATGGAGTGTCTTTAAACATGAAGCCCAGTCTACATCCGATTCCCTAGTCTGTATCTACACTGACTCTTTTGCTGTTTTCAAAGGGTGCACAGAATGGCTTCCCTTTTGGGAACAAAATGGGTGGGAAGTCAACAGAATACCTGTATGGTAGAAGGAAAAATGGCAAGACATTTTAACCATCGCTGAACAGGGAGACTTTGCGGTAGCATGGGTAGCTTCTCACCAGACTGATGAAACTCTGACTAGTCGGTGGAATAGCAGGGTCAACGAATTAGCCCGACTCGCCTCCTTGCAGAGTAAACCAGTGGTAGAAAATTGGGAACAACTTTTAGAATGGCTGCACCTAAAAAGGGGACATACCGGAGCCAAAGATCTCCACCAGGAAGCTCAGGCTAGAGGTTGGCTGGTTACCCAAGAAAACTGCCGGACCTGCATTTCAGCCTGTGGCCAATGCTGCAGTCGCTTGGACAGACACCCCCCTACATCTTAGACAGGGGAAAGGGCTTTGGGAAGCTTGGCAGATAGATTACATCAGTCCTTTTCGAAAATCAGAAGGGAAACATTACGTGTTAGTAGGAGTAGAAATAATATCAGGACTAGTTCAGGCAAAAGCATTCGCTCGGGCGACAGTGAAAGCTTTAAAATGGTGGTTTAGCGTCTTTCCCAGACTGCAGTCAATCCAATCAGATAATGGCACACACTTCACTGCCAAAGTTGTCCAGGACTGGGTGGCTGGGGAAGGAATTGTGTGGGTTTTCCATACTCCTTATTATCCACAAGCCAACGGGATAGTGGAAAGGACTAACGGCCTCCTCAAATGCTTCCTCAAACCGCATGAGTCCGGATGGGCAGAACACTTGTGGGATGCCATTACCCATGTGAATAACCGGTGGGGGTAAACGGATGCCCAAAGATCACAGCATTTTGTCCAAAAGCCCCTACCATAATCCCAGCTCCCATGAGTCCTGACCACCCTGGAAACCCTTCCCATTTTCCCGGTCAACCTGTGTTAGTGAACCTTCCCACTGTGGGGAATGTGCTGCTAGTACTTGAAACCCCACTGAATAAGTATGCCTCAAAAGCAAAGGATGCCCATGGAAAAGAACACAAAATTAATACCTGATGGATTATCCCATCTTTTTAATGGTAATAACCTTTGCTTCCGGTTCCACAAATGAACCGAGAACCTCCCTCTTTTCCCCTTTTACAGACAAACATCAAACACCTCAAGCCAACAAGTCCAAGAAGAAAGGAAGACCAGAAAAACTCTTGAAACATATATCTGTGTTATACAAGGAATTAGAATCCAAAAAAAAATTATGTGTGGATGTTGATCCCTTGTATGACATTGGTATGTGGATTACTTATAATAGTTGTTTTAGTATTTATTAGTTTGTTGGCATTTTTAAGATGTATCATATACCATCGCAGAAACTGTATTTGGGTGACCGCTCTCCTCACCTTTGGTCCCTGAGGGGGCTACCGCTCCTTACAGGTCAGCTGAGAATGGGAAAATGAGTTTGTGACTTTAGGTTATTCCGTGGCCCGAATGTTTAATCTTACCAATTGTTGGGTGTGCGGAAGACCATTTGGTCTGGAAAGCTGGCCGTGAACCTCCGTTCCTCTCTCTCCTGAAAATCTAGTGAGCAATTATAGTGAGGTTGAGAATGATACCTATTGGGAAGAGAGTACACCACCGCCCTGGTCAATACGATATCTGGCCCAGGGCCAATATTGTCTAAGTCGACAACAAGAAAAGGGGGTCTTTGTAGGGAACAGCAGTTGTAAATATATCTATCAAAATGCATCCGTGCCTGTCCCTATGGGAAATTATACCCATTTTACTTATATGTACACATGGAAAAACGAAAACGGGTGGTAATGGATGGGTTCCCTACTTTCTGGTCAAGAACTAACGAAAGTGGGTGGGACTGTAGGTTGGAATTGTACCTGAAACTCAGAGGAAGGAGCCTTTGAATGCAAATACTGTACCAATCTTACCCACCTCAACCAAACCAAAATATGTAACCCTTGTAACTCCTCCAACAACAAATTGTAATCTTTGCCAAAACTCAACAAAGGGAGACCCAATATTTTGTGGGGCTTCTGGAGATCCATTTGGACTCGGGCGTACTCCCTATTTTGATGATGGGGAACACGTGAATACGCTCGGCCCTTTCCCAAATGGCACTCGAGCCTTGAAGGGCCACTACTGGGTGTGTGGCCAACAGGCATACAAACTACTACCAGTAAATTGGACTGGAATATGCTACGTTGAGGGAATTCGTCCCTTGTTTTTTCTACTCCCCGGGAATGGAGACAAAGATTTAGTTATCAAGTTATATGATGACCTTACATGAAATAAACAATCCATTGATATTGCTATAGCAGGTGGAAGCAGTCAAACATGGGGAAGAGACGATTGGCCCACTCAAGGAATCATCCAACACTATGGGCCTGCCACCTGGAACCCCAATGAAGTGATTAGCGGTGCTCGAGACCCTGTTTATAATTTGAATCGCATTATTCGGTTACAAGCTATTTTAGAAATTATTACTAACGAGATTGCTTGTGCCCTAGATCTATTGACAGACCAAGCCACACAAATGCGAACGGCACATTTGCAACACTGCATGGTTCTTGACTACCTGCCAGCTGCGGAAAGGGGTGTTTGTGGTAAACTAAATGACTCGAATGGTTGTTTGAAAATCTTTGACAACGGCCAGGTTGTTAAACACATAACCTCTGGAATAAGAAAATTAGTCCATGCCCCTGTTCAAACCTGGAAGGGTTGGGAATTTGATCCCTTCTCACGGCCCCCAGGTGCCCCATGGGTTAAGCGTATCTTGTTTTATTTGTTGTGTGGCGTGACAATGTTGTTATTTTTGCCCTGTATCGTTCCATGTTTAAAACAATTAATTCAGCACGTTGTAACTAATACGCAATTTGTAACCACCTCATCACCATATGATGTTAAATATGTCCGTGCGGTGTATCGGCCAAAACCTTCAGTTGTAAAAATTGTTTGAAAACAAATGCTCTTTTCCTACTTTACTATCCTCTCCCTCTATCACCACCTTCGATCATGAAGATAGCAATCTGAAAGCTGAAGTCATAGAATCATAGAATCATTAAGGTTGGAAAAGACCTCCAATATCATCAAGTCCAACCATCAACCCAACACCACCATGCCTCCTAAACTAGCCCCTGGAGTGCCACATCTACACCTTTTTTGAATGCCTCCAGTGATGACGACTCCACCACCTCTCTGGGCAGCCTGTTCCAATGCTTAACCACTCTTTCGGTAAAGAAATTCTTCCTAATATCCAATCTAAACCTCCCCTGATGCAACTTGAGGCCATTCCCTCTCGTCCTATCACTAGTTACTTGGGAGAAGAGTCCAACACCCGCTTCACTACAACCTCTTTTCAGGTAGTTATAGAGAGCGAGAAGGTTTCCCCTCAGCCTCCTCTTCTCCAGACTACACAACACCAGTTCCCTCAGCCGCTCCTCATAAGACTTGTTTTCTAGACCCTTCACCAGCTTCGTTGCCCTTCTCTGGACACACTCCAGCACCTCAGTGTCCTTCTTGTACTGAGGGGCCCAAAACTGAACACAGTATTTGAGGTGCGGCCTCACCAGTGCCGAGTACAGGGGCACGATCACTTCCTTACTCCTGCTGGTCACACTATTCCTGATACAA
>WAAD01034565.1:0-15008 GCA_013389945.1 Fregata magnificens | reverse complement strand
CACCCGGTCATAGAAGGAGATCAGGTTGGTCAGGCAGGACCTGCCTTTCATGAACCCATGCTGGCCGGGCCTGATCCCCTGGTTGTCTTGCACCTGCCTGGTGAGCGCACTCAAGATGAGCCGCTCCATGATCTTCCCCGGCACTGCGGTCAGGCTGACTGGCCTGGTCAGCAACCTTTGAGCCACGGGGTGGTGTGAGAGACTGGAATAACAACTAGTTGTCTCAGAGCTTGCTTGTATATGCTTATCTGATAAGATACAGCTGGAATGCAAGGCCTGATGGTGCTGCAATTTGCAAGGAGGCTTGTGTAAACTTCTTGTGCTTATCAAGCACCGCTAGAGCATGGTGCCTGCTGTTATCTCAGCTAAGCCAGCTGTCCGCCAAAATGTATACTTCTTCCCGCCAACAATCACGCGAAGGCCACGTGATAAGCGAGACCTAAGGCGTGTGGACAGTGCATGGGACGTTGTGTGCGTGTGCCAGACTGTATAAAAAAAGACCATGGAAACAAGCTGCGGTGTGCACCCACCACCGAAGACCTGAAAACTGAAGACTGAGGACTGACGGCATGCCGCTGGATCCTTGGTGGTGACCATCCTTTGCTTATCTTTCTAACTGCCTGCTTAGTTTCATAGAATCATTGAACACCAGGTTGGAAGGGACCTCAAGGATCATCTGGTCCAACCTTTCTAGGCAAGAGCACAGTCTAGACGAGATGGCCCAGCACCCAGTCCAACTGAGTCTTACAAGTATCCAGCGTAGCAGAGTCGACCACTTCCCTGGGGAGATTATTCCAATGGTTGACTGTTCTCATTGTGAAAAAATTCTCTCTCGTGTCCAGTCGGAATCCCCCTAAGAGTAACTTATACCCATCACCCCTTGTCCTCTCCATGTGACTCCTTGTAAAAAGGGAGCCTCCATCTTCTTGGTAACTTCCCTTCAAGTACTGATACATGGTGATGAGATCACCTCTAAGCCTCCTTTTCTCAAGGCTGAGCAAACCCAGTTCCCTCAGCCTATCCTCATACGACAGGCTTCCCAGTCCTTTGATCATTTTGGTGGCCCTTCTCTGGACCCCCTCCAGCCTGTCCACATCTTTTCTGAATAGCGAGGACCAGAACTGCACACAGTACTCCAAGTGTGGCCTGACAAGCGCTGAGTAGAGTGGCATTCTTTATCTCTCCTGGTGATGCCCTTTTTGATGCAACCCAGCATCCTATTGGCCTTCTTGGCTGCAGCAGCACACTGTTCACTCATATTAAGCTTCCTGTCCACCAGGACCCCCAGGTCCCTTTCCACAGAGCTGCTCTCCAGCCAGGTGGATCCCACTCTGTGCTGCACTCCTGGATTATGTTTTCCCAGGTGCAAGGCCTTACACTTGTCCTTGTTAAACTTCATAAGGCTCCTGTTAGCCGACTCTTCCAGCCTATTGAGATCTTCCTGCAGGGTGGCTCTCCCTTCCAGAGTGTCTACTTCCCCACTCAGTTTGATATCATTGGCGAACTTCATCAGGCTTCACTTGATCCCGTTATCCAGATCACTTATGAAGATATTGAATAACGTTGGGCCCAATATCGATCCCTGGGGGACCCCACTTGTGATGGGGTTTCCCCCTAATCTTTCCTGCCTCTCCTAGCGCTTTATTCTCTTGTTTTTCTACTCAATAAAAAACGGCCTGAGTGGCGGCATTTGACCTCGTTTGTGTCTTAATCTCACTCCTGGGATCGTTATGAACCTTTCCTGAGCCCAAAATCAGACCAGGACTTTACAGGGGCTGAAGCACACAAGATGCAGTGAGCAACTGAGAGGGCAGTGTCTGCTCAGCTTTAAGAGAAAAGGACCAGGTAAGGGTCTAGATGCTACATACAACTATTGAATGGGGGTTGAAAAAAATAGAGAGCCAGATTCATCTCAGAGGGCACGTTAAAGGGGTAAGAGGAAACAGAAGCTGTAGCAAGGGAATTTTTAACTAGATAAGGAAAATAGTTTACACACCCAAGAGTGGTCAAATATTGGAAGAGGTTGCCCACGCTGCAGAATCTCCATCCCGGGACAATACCCTGCTTTGAGCAGGGTACCCTGCTATATGACGTCTCCAACCTAAACCAGATCCCCAAGCCCAAAGTGTTACTCACCACAATGCCTCCCATTAGCATATTGCATTACTGGCTAACGTAGGTGCAATCTGAAAGGAAAGGTTCAGTTGATGAATGCTCCCACCCTAGACGTTGTCAGTAGGAGAGATTAAGCTTAATTTAGCAGCCGCATTTTTTGTTTGTTTTATACAAGAGTGTAATTTTACTAAAGAAACATGTATGGGTAAAAGTTGCATTAGCGCAGCAGTAATAGGTTGCAAATAACTATGTAAGCTTCTTAAAAAAAAAAAAAATCAAAAACTGTCCCCTCTCTCAGATTTGAACATTCCTTTCTCAAATTTTATTATTTAAAGCAATTACCGAGATGCTTGCTGCAGTGTTACACCATTAGCTCTTTCAATTTTAAGTCTATCATCGGCTTCCTTCCCAGGGGGAGGAGTTCTCTCTGCTTCCGATGACATGGTCTCCACAGCAACACACCTCCAGCAACTGGATTGCACGCAGCCCTGCCACTGCCATCCAGCCCGCCGCTGCTTCAGGACTGCAGTGGTTAAAAGCCGCACTGAGGAGCTGCAATGTCGGCAGACTTGAATGATTTGTTAGATGAAGTAAAGCATACGCCCCCTAAGCACACTTTGGGCTAAAAATGGACAACTCCTTTGTGGAAGAAGTGGCTGCATCACTGGTGAGAGAATTTCTCAGTAGAAAGGTAATTTGTCTCGATTTTCTCCAGCTAGTACAAATGAGAACGACACATGAAAAATGTGAAGTGCTAAAAGATTAAGGAATACTGGGAGGGGGGACTTCTTCCAGCCTTAAAGCAGCTAGACCTGAACCGTAACAAGCCTGCCGGGTAAGTATCTGCACTACATTTCCCACAATGCCTTTTTATTGCTGAATATGGAAGGCAGCTTCCTCCTCATTTGAGAAAGCCCGATTCTTACCCACACGCGCCTGCAAAACCCAAGAGTAAATCAAGAAATGCAGTTTCAGGGTTTTTTTCTCATTAATTATCTATCTTGCTATTGCCCTTGTGTTTACAAGAGGCATAAACAACTTTCCAGGACAAATACTTTAAAAAAAAAAAAAGGCAAAATGTACCAGTGCTGGAGAAACCAGTAACATGCTTTTTTCCCCGTTTTCAGTAATAGCTTGGCAGACAGCAGATTTATCTGGGGGGAAGGGGATGGGGAGAAGGGGAGGAAAGAGGCCACTGTACTTTACACAATACTGTAAAGGAAACTTTGTATTGTACATAGGTGTGGGGAGTGTGGGATTCAGCAGAAGAAAAGGCACCTTCACATTTCCAGGTGAAAGTACCTACCACCCCCTATTTATGTTCAATCCTCAGGAAATATTGCTGATGTCCAGCCCAGTCAGTCCCTCAGTGTCAGGAATGAGTTAGCTTGTATCAGAAATTAAACAGCCACTGTCTTATTAAGTGCTACACAAACCTCAATTTTCTTAATCTGTTTTGCATCCAGTCTCCAAATGCACATTTTCAATGTTTGTGAACAAAGTTGAAACATTTGCCAGAATTTCAGATGCAGAATTCATTATTTGCCATTTACTGCCAGAAGTATGAGGGGCTCAAGTTTGCCTGTTCAATTGATTGCAAATATTTTTCAAATGAAAGACATTTACATTTCTCAGTTAGATACGTGTAAATGGAAAACTGAATAAAAGCATAAAAGGAAAGGGAATGCCCTGCTTGTAAAACAGATCATACAGCTTACAACAGTAACTTCTACTTGAACTGCCGCATCTATTTCATACTCTGTACTCTGGAGTCAAAAACAAGGGGCACTGATAATCCTTTATGCTTCTGCACAAGTGTTCCCCTGCCTCCCCCAAATCTCTTCAGAGCCAACTGTGAGAACCATCCTTTATTTGCCACAACTCGTCCACAGTTCCCTAAATCTGAGCCAGACAATCCATCTGCAGAAAAATAAATCCTTTCTTGTAACAATAGCCCTTCAGAGAAGAAATCAGGACTTTCTCCCTCAAAATGGTGGTCTGCTGCTGTACCACTTGAATTAGTTCGGGATCTGACTCTGACATTTCACAATAAATCAGTCTCTCCCTCCAGAAGGTGACATGCCCATACATTTTGTCTCTGAAGTGCCCATGTATGCTGACTACAGATACGAAGTAGTTGAGGAAGTCTGAAGACTCCAGACCAGCTGATGCCATGCAGATCTGACTGATTTCCAACCTGAGACTGATCAGAATAACCTCAAGTCATGATGAAGGTTCTGAAACCTGTTCTGAACCCACCAAGAGATAGCGTACACCTGATGTTCAGACTTTGTAATTATTCAAATCAAATCACATTTATGAAAAGCTGTATCACATCTTGATGGAAAAAGCAAATTCAGTATTTCTTTAACTATTTGAACCAGAAGCCCAGGTATTAGCAGAGGCCTTAATACAGACCAGTCAGTCTTATTAGGCTGTTTAGCAGCTGAAGTCACCTGCATGGAGGTCTTTTTTTTTTTCGTGTTCAATAATTTCCACCTCACAGGCAATACTGCCACCTTAATTATTTTCACATCTGTGGCCTCTAGTAATACAAGATGGTACCATTAAAGTATAGGTTCTAAGGGTTAGCTTCTTACTAATTACTGCCATTTTAATGCATCCAAAAGTTTCAGATGACATCCAACAAAGTCAAGAATAAAAGGTTTGATAAGTTGTACTGTCTCAAGTAGTCTGAAATCTGACACTTTTCCTTCTCAGGGTTTGAAGAAAACCATCACTACCATGGACCGAGAGCTTCCACGTTCTGCAGTTAGCATCAATAACAGGAATGAACTTCGAAATGTCCTACATCTGCATTCCTTGTACAAACAGAACAAGGTAAGGAAACAGATCGTGCTCCCCAAAATGTGGTATCAGATACCATGAAACTAGGCCAACCAGATCAAGACTGTAGTGTATGTCCAAACTGCAGAGAACTCAAACTCATGTCTGGTACTGCATCGCTGCGGACACACTGACAGTTCTCTGACAAAAGGAGAGCTTAACATTTAGGTGAGATCGCAGCTCACGGGAGAAAGCTGAGAACCTGGGAGTTCGTGAACCCTTGTTACAACTTCCAACCTCCAATAAATCAAGAGCGGTTATTCACTTTAACACCTTTTCCATCATTATGGCTAGATTATTCAATTTTGGAAATACCCTTACATGCCCATTTCTATTTGCAACTTTATATAAGGCCTGGCAAATAAAATTACACTTCTAGCATTTACTCTTCTTTGAAATGTAATATAGACAGCAATATTTGATGACAGGGACATCAATGGATAATTTCTATTTCACTCATGACTTACGGCACCATGATGCTTCTGGTAAGCGGCATGAGGCTATCCTGTAGTAACTAATTTCAAAAATATTTCCCAGTGTAGTTGCATCACAATAGCAGACATTTCAGCATTTTTTACTTAAGCCCTAAACTTCTGTGGCGTTTTTATTTTTTTTTTTTTTTTTAATGAAATGCTCATGTACACAGGACACATTTTCCAGAGTACTGTTGAAAAACAGTGTAACAAGTGGGGTGGGGTGCTGCCCTATACTTAAAAGTTATCCCAAGCACACAAATAGCATTTTAGAGAGAAGTGTTCTTGCTTCTCACCAAGTTCTGATAAAATGAACCACAAATACTGAAGTCAGGTACTAAAAATACTTGCAGTTGATTCTATGCTCTTCTGAAGTTGACCAGGTAATATTAGAAAAGGTGTATTCTAGCATAGTTACCATACTTTGCAATGTTTAGCTCAAATGAGAATAAGGAATGCCTGTAACAGGTTGTTTCTTCTGTATCATGCTTACTTCATTTAACACAGCAACACCTTTGAGCTCCTGACATTCTCTAGCTGACATCCTCCAGTTTCCCAGATTGTTTGTACAGTCACATCTGGGATGCACCCATAGGCAGCTAACTCTAGAAAGTAGTTAATATGTTCAGCTACTGTACAGTGTAAAAAGAATATCCTGTCTTAGGCTGCAGCAAGACTAACAAAGGGTTTCAATAGTCACCAAGAACTTTCTTTTTCTTTTTGGATAGGCAAAGGAGAACCCACTGAAAACCCTTCTTGAAATTATTACTCATTACTTCCTTGAGCATCATGGGACTTCCAGAAGCATCAGTTCAAGTTCTGCTCTGTCAACTCCTCAAAGTAAGAGCTCAACGTCTCATCCACCTGACTTCTTGGATGAAGAGCATGTACGTGGGAGCGCCATTATGCTCAATGAAAGCGAAACTCAAGCCTACAGGTACAGTCTTACTTCTCTTTGCCCTGTCTAGTCACTGTTTTTTTGTATTTAAATAAGGGAAATAGTGTTAAAAGTTTTATCATTTATACCTTCTGCTAAACTACCTTTTATTAGTTATCCTTGTAACACAAAGCTTAGATTTCCAGATTATTAAAATCTCCTATGCAAGCCACCCTTCAAAAATGCTTTTATGTTCCCTATCGATTACCAAGATTGATAATCTCAATTACATCTTTCAGTCACTGAAGCACATAGAAATCTGAGCTTTTATACCTTGTAAATTGGAAATATTCAAATTGAAGCACATTCTGATGAGAAACTAACCACCTGCACTCGAACTACAGGTATACTCATGCCTTACATAGTCAAAAGCAAGGCCTACTGTCTTAAATTCAGTATTGTTACAAACAGTATAGGTTCAGTTATTTCCATCTTGCAAAATACCTGAAAACAGCACGTAACCAAGTCTTTCAACTGCATTTATTAGTGCCTCAAGGTGGAGTAACAGCCCTAACTGTGCTTCAATAGAAAGCTTATAAAATGGGCACAAGAGAGTTATTCCCCTTCCCAGCCTTGACTCTCAGGGAATTAAGCTAATTTTATTCCTCATCCTAAACACAGGATACTCAAAGTACTTAAGTCTGAGCATCAGTACTTACAAAACCCCAGCAGTACCTTCCTTATAGGGAAAGAAAGCCAAGATTTTGAAAGTTGATGCTACCAGCTGAGAACTAACACTTGAAAAGGACACAGTACAGAAGAATTAGTTGCTTCTCTTCTTCAGATACAGGAGATTTTAGCATGTTGTCAGTGCTCATCTCTCACCCTGTCTGACACTACCCCACCTCACGCTGCCTCAGCGCTCGTACCTGCCTCATTTTCTCCCCTTGCCCTAGACACTGCAAGTTCTTCCATTTCCCCTGCGAGCCTCTCCAGTGCCCGCAGACCTTCCTTAGTGCAGCTAAAAGTTTCCTCCTCCAGAGAAACCCACTAACACCCGCTTCTGACACCGAACAGCAGGACCCAGCAGAGTTAACCGGCCACCGGACCCCCCCTACCGACCCCCAACAAAATGGCGATCCCGCCCACGTCCCGCAGCGCCTTACAGCCCGCTGTGCGCATGCGTATTGCCAGCGGAGCGCTTCCCTCCCCCGCCCGCCGCCAAGCGAGTGCTCGGCTGCTGGCCCAGAGTGGCCGTCATTGCTCAGGAAGTGGTGCGTTATGGGGCCGCTCTGCTTTACACTGGAGGGCACTCCATGGTTTTAGTCCTCCACTGGCGGGAGAGCCACAACCCCCCCCCTCCCCACCCATATACCAGCACACACGTGCACGCTCCTTACACACACATACATGAACACACAAATGCAAGGAGACAAATAAAGCCCCACACGCAGAATGTGACAGGAGAGGGTGGGGGATGGCGTGGTGCTGTAATGAAGGGCCCCTCACCAGCATGGCGGGGCACCGTCCCTCAAGGGGCGAAGTGTTCCCCTTCGCTGCCTCAGCCGGTGGGCGGGGGGGAGCCAGAAATGGCAGATTGAAGGAAAATCAGAAAGAGACAACCAGAAATGCCCAACCTTTTGTGTGTATGAGCTTGGGAACATTACCCAGCCACATACTGAAAGCTGCCAGCTCTGGAGAGGGCAAAATCCTGCACTGACTTGCAGGTTTCCATCTAAATCCTGTGTGATTTTGTACCGATTTTCATGCCTTCATATGCACCAAACTCACTGGTTATGCCTTCCTGAGGTGGGGGAGTTGCCTGGAGGTGCAAGGAAGGAAAAATGGGTCGACTGGGTGTGCCAGGAAATGTGGGGTTTGGGGCCCATCCTGATACAAATCAGTATTTGTAACTGATTTTTCTTTCGAAACCAGCTGAGAGTCTGACCCTTGGACACAGGTAGGCACTCCCGGATGGGTGGCTTTATTTTTCCCTTGGATCAGGTCTTGTCCCAGCCGTGCAGTTCGTCTGCGTTTCCGCAGCATGGCCGCAGGAAGGGGCTGCAAAGCTGCCGTAACAAGGACTATCGTGGGCGGGTTGCCAGTTTGGTTCAGCCACGTCCTATTTCAGCCCACAAAATGAACCGGTGAGAGAAACACCATGGCAAAGTGCAGCTCTGTGCACCTAGCCATTTCCATCCCCTCCGGCCAAGGAAAAATCAGGCATTACCAGGTCAACCGGCCAATGCCTGAAATTAGTTTTAATTTCAACTACCTGGATAATTTTTAACAATGCTTTCAGGAGTGGAGAGTATAATTAGACAAGTACTCTTCACTGGTTCCTTATTAAAGAGTCTTCTTTCCTTTTAACTTACCTCTTGAAGTTTTTTTGGATGTCTGTAACTGTTAAAACAGTCTCTAAGCTGACACACTGTGCCCTTTGGCCATGAGGGGTTACATGGTCCTAGGTCAGGAGTAACAGTCCTCAGATTTCCTAATGCTCCCAGAGACTGATCACGCTTCCTTCAGTTTACATATGCAGCATGTCTTCACAACATGAGACGTACTACTTCAAAAAACAATTTTTAACTGGTTAAATAAAAGGAATGTTTTTTGTGGCACAAGATGCTTCAACTCATGGAATTGCTTTTGGAGAAAAACGTCCTAGAGTGAAAAACAAGTTCAAGGACAGTTATCGTAAAGAAGGCTAGCACTTTCAGGTTACACAGAACATAAATTTATCAACTGACACAAAAGAGGTCTCAGCGAAGTGGGAACTACTCAATAAAAGAAATTCCATTTAACAGTGATCTCATCTTATGCAGACACTGGAACAGATCCTGATGAAGAGAATCAGACTCGTCATGATTTCTTGCAAGCTCAAATGTCGACTTTGTTTTTAGTAAGAACATGATTTGTTAAAAGATATTTTTAAGAAGGAAATGCATATAGTGGTGTACAAACAGGGTCACAGATCCAGGTGAATCTCACTTGCATTTCAGAAAATCTTGTTTATATAGCGTATAGGTGTAGGAAAACAGATGCAAACAGTGAACTACACCTTGTGTTGCTACCTGGAGGACCAGGCTGAAGAATATGGAAGAGGTCAAATGACAGCAGTGTAGCAACCTAATATCAAGGAAAAGTCCAAATACAAAACTACCTTTCTTTTTGAACTAAAGTAAGTGTTCTACATTTCAACAAAGAGTGAAAGGAGTAAGTAGAGTCAGTCAAAGTTATATGACAACAGAGGATGTTAGCAAAAGTGTTAACAAATTTTCAAACTGCCAACCAAGCAGATGGAGAAGCAATGGGAAGTCCTGGTGGTAGCTTAGGACCTGTCCGGTATGATATATATAGTTTGTTTTCTGTTATGATATGGTACATATCAAAATAAGTAAGCATAAGATTAAAGTGTTATACTTATTAGAACCAATTGTGACACATAATAATGATATTGAAATAATGTCCTGAAGACCTACATATAGATGTTTAGGTGAAAACTGATTGTATTTGAGTACCATTGCTAGATAATAAGTAACTTAATTTGACAGCAGTGCTTTAATTAGCCAAGCAGATATTTTCATTGATTTCAGTGTGCATTATTTTGCTGTTTGAAGTTTTGCCTTTTTCTTCCTTGTAGATATGATGTTGGGAATCCACTAGATAAAATCCTTCCATCCAGAAAACATCAGCACAAAAGTGAAAAATGCCACACAGGGACAATACACAACAGTCACTTACCCTCTGATGGGGATAAGAAGTTAAAAGATAGTCGAGAAGATTTAAAAGCAGCAATGATTTCTGAGGAGCTGAAATCCACAGTGAAGGAGAAGCCAAGGCCCAGGTCTGGTCTCATTGTCAGAGGAATGACAGCTGGACCAGTAGCAACTTCACCAGAGGTGATTTCCAACACTTAGAAAGTATTTGGCTTGGCCATGGATTTTATATCTAACCTTCTGCAAAAAAGTCATTTGCAAATAATATTAAAATGACTTCTGCATGCTAACCCATTAAATCTGCAGTTTGACAATATGTGGTAAGTTAGGGAAGTGGTTCTGGTTAATTCAGAAATTCAAACTTTCAGATATAACCACTACATGCAACAACCCCCTGCATGTCTGTGATCTTAGGTTACAGAATTTCTTCATAAGTCTTTTCCATTCTTGATATCTCTTGACAGATGGGATTTTCCATTTTCCTAGGAAAATTGCTTTTTACCTTAGCAGTATCTACAGTTCTCAAAGTTTTCTTAGCCATGGGTATCGGTTCTACTCAGGTTTTTCTGAAACCCCACCTTTAATCAGTAGCCGTTTGGAATTGAAAATTACTTTCAGTTAGAAATATGTTTCTGAATTGGTCCAATCAGACCATATTCCATCAGTAAGTGTTTTCAAAACACAGTTCTAAACCCCTTGCCTTTTATTTTTCATTCATGTTGCTTTTATATAGACAGGAACTTTCCCTTTGTAAAATTAGGCTTGTAATAATGAGAATTTGAAATAATTTAAACATATCATTTAGATAATACTGAAGAGAGTATGGAAGTTAAATGAATTAGTTAGATTTTTCTAAATATCTCTGATTTGGAAATAAAGACTAGATACCTGTAGTGGGCAGTCTTTCCAGTAAAATGTCTCATATGTCTTGGTATCCTGAGTTGGGTACGATCCCAAAATGAAGCTTTAAGGAGGTATTTTGTTGATGCTCTTGGGTAAAATAAAGCAGTTTTTAATGGTATAGAGCGTCTTTAATACTGTTCAAATTTTAAATAAAAGTGTATGTCTTTCTTATTTATTATCAATTTTTTAAAAATCTGATTTACTATGTAACCTGATGCCTAATAACAAACAAATTGCTTAGCCCAGAAATTAGTGACAGAGCTTTCCTTTGCTTTTCATGTTTATTTAAAGATGCTCAAATTTTAATCTATGGTTTTAATGGCACTTATTTCTAGGATCTGCAAAAAAGGAGGCTTTCAAAACGATCCACTAGCATGAGCAGCACAGCACCGTTCAAGGGTGAAGAGCATAAAGAAAATGGCCTGAGTGTCCCAAGTACTGATTTTCAAGAAAGCAAGGGATCTTCAACACCAGTAAATATGGAGTTTGCATCAAAGACTATGTCAAGCTCACACACAAGTTCAGCCTCTGAAAAACTAAGAAACATCCCAAAAGATACAGATGGTTCTTTTGCCAAAGTGCTGTCTGAAAGAGAGAGGACCAAGACAGAAGAAGGAAAATCAGTTCCAAGCTTTGGTACAGACAGCAATGAAAAAAGCCTTAAAGTGAGTGCCCCTCACAGACATTCACCGGCTGGAAGAGAGAAGAGACAAAAATCCCTCAAGAAAAATGAGAGTCGGTTGTCAGGCCACAGGTAAGAATATTTGTAAGAATATTATACTAAAACATTGAGGAAAACTGATGGAGGACTAGGAGTGACTGAGATATGCCTTCTCATTTCATTGAGGGGAAGTAGCTGGAAGAGGTGAAGACACTGAAAGGCAGAGAAGTTTTAAGATTTAACTTGCTAACTTTTAACATCCCAAAGCACTCAAGACTCCTTTCTTGGTCAGTGCAGAGACCCTGGAGGTGCTGGTTTCTCTTTACTGCTTCAAATGGGAGCTAGTTACTAGTTCAGACTTAGACCACTTAGACATCTAAGCACTACAGGTGACTCTCACCTGTGGAGGTCATCTACAGTGTTCCACGGGGACATTGCTTGCTCCTTAGGAAATAGTGTTGATTGCCTCTAAATATTGCAGTAGTACATCCAGAAAACCTCAGAGGATGAAATTAAGGAATACCAGCCAAGTGCATACATATGTCCACATGGTTCAGTGCAGTGCTGTGTTGAGATATCCAAGCCATGCTCAAACAGGCCTGTTTAGCTACCAGCACAGTGCTGTACCACGTAGACACACTGCAGTGTGTCTTTGAAGCAGGATAGCCTGTGTCATTGCAGTATTTAGACTAAGCCTAATTAGCGTCCCCACGCACCATGATGCTGCAGCCACACAGCTCCTATGTCTCAAAGTATTTTGCTCAAAAGTTAGTTCAGATTTTTTTTATTGTGCTGCTTTACTTCACATTGATATAAAAGGTTTAGAAGAGCCTCCTTCTGTGAGCTCCAAATATGTATTTTTGGCTTTTCCCTGTCTTATACTCTTAAATGATCTTTTTTTTGATAGTTTTCTTTTTCTGTTCAGAAGTTGAGAAGAGTGGGAGGCATGGAATTTTCTTTATTTGGGGGTTGCTAAAGCAGTAGGACTCAGACTGCCACATCTCACAGCTGGCTTCGTAGTGGGGCTGTGACTTGGATGTGGTTTTGAAATGCTTCACATTGAGTCATCCATCAGAGTTTAACCAGTCAGGAATTCTGAACGGTTGAAGGTGCTCTAGGTTTGAGCAGCGCAGGGCAACTGTGCCCTGTCCGTGCATATATAAAATCTGCATAATAAAACTGCTGCCTCATTATCTAGCACTTCTCGTCAGCAGCTCTCAAACAACTTTAAGCAGGTGGTGAGTATCACTCTGCCCATACTACAGATGGGAAAACTGAAGTGGGTAGAGAGAAACCTGCCTGCTGCAGGTCACACAGCAGGTCAATAGTAAAGTCATGCATAGGGCTCAGGCACCCTATGTGTTGGTCTTGTGGTGCATTCCCAGTGCTAGAGGTGAGTATGTGTTATAATAGGTAGAAATATTTTCGAGTTTATATCACCTGCTGCTCCATAAACTAAGGCACATGCCATTATCCCCTTCTGTGGGCCATAAAGTAGTATTTCTGTGTTACTAAATTTAACAGCAGCCAGGCTCGTTGCTCTTTTTTAAGTGCTGAAAAACCTCATTAATATGCTAAAACTGCAACCACAGATTTTTTGAAAATTATTATTACTACTTTGTTTTCCTATTTATTTGCTTATAAATCTTGAGACACAGTATTTTGAGGCCCTGTTGAGATCATGAGGAAGCAATGATATATTAGGTCTCTCCACATTTATGTTAGGAGCTGTGGGAGTTAACAAACTGGGGATCTACTGGAGCTACAAACGGGCCAGGAGTGGCACTTGCTTCCTGTCTGGAACCAAAAAGCAACTGAAAATAGCCACCAGCATTACACCGTTATTTACGTGTGTTAGCTAACTTCATTTGTAAAAGATTATTGAATAACAGGCCAAAGTACTACAGTCTTAAGTCTTAAAAACCACAAGAGGTCAGTTATCCATTATGTACTGTACTGGAAAGCTGAGCTATGTCAGATAATGACTGAACTCAGGCAATACAAGGCCAACTGTTGCTGAACTGCAACTGGTGCATGCAGATCCACCTTTGATATTCTGCTTCCAGAAGGATTTATGAAGTCTTGCATGACTTTGTGTGAATGCAGAGACCCAGCTCATAAGTCACTGTGGAAGCAGAAGCAATGGGGTCTGACTCCATACCACTTGTTTCATATAGCTTGACAGAGCGTATAAGGTAGTGCTAACCCATCACTTCATCCTTTCCAGTTTCAGGATGGTTTATTCCTTCAAGCTCAGCATTAGTTGAAGTAGAGCATACAGCTTCGGTGGGCTTTTGGCAGCTCCCCGACAAAGCTAAGAGTAAGCGTGTACCTGGTATTTGATAATCAGTGAATATATAGTACATTATTTATGAGTGTCAAAGGCATATTGGACCGGATAAAATTCTTTGGGAAGACTGTGTCTGACCAGGAAATCTCTTGTACTAACTTCACTCAGCTGTAGTTGGGTGCTGTTGTTGTCAGCTGGACATGCTGACACGTCCTAACCTTATGCAGTAATTGTGGAGTGAGCAGAAAAGGAGAAGCTGGACTGAAAGGGGACTGCCCCAGTGCACCATTTTGTGCAATGTACTGCGGTACTGTGCTCCATTGCTGTAGTAAGTGGTTTGAAATAGTTTCCTTCCTTCAGAGGACTGGTTTGGTTTCAGCAAGAACAGAAGAGGGAGCTATTTCCTAAGCAGAGTCCATGTAATCTGTTTCCAAAGCAAAACGGGGACATTCGTGCCAGATGATTTGCGTTAAAGCCAGTAGGGCATTTGAATTCATGCCGAGCTCTGAGCTCCTGAAAACTCTCACTGAAATCTGCAGGACTGCTGATGCTCCTGAAGTTAAGTGGAAATAACAGAGAGTGGAAGTGAGACTCCAAATAAACATCGACCATTACAATATAAGGCCTAGCTCTTGCAAGACTTTTATATCCCTTTGGCCAAATCCTGCAGTGTTTGAGAGCCTTTCAGGATTTGGCCAGAGTGCTTGAGCATTTTGAGGCATGAAAAATTACAATGTAGGAGCGGATATTTGTCTGGATCCTCTTCCATTCTCTGTTACTGCTACCTGATGCCTCTGACATAAATGCTAATCTAAGTCTGTAGATGAGTAGCTGAAAATCTGTATAGGATTAACTACAGCTAGTTCCTTCACAGGCATCTGCAATTCTGGTTTTTTTTCCCATAGAAAGCTAAAGACATACAAATCCTATTTTTCCTTCCATTTGCTATACTTTTTCATTCTCTTTTCTCATATGCAAAAAATGCTATTGTTGCATACAGGCTGCAGGCATCCATTGTCTACATATGAGAAGAAATGAAGCAAAACCACTGCCATCTTTCAAAAGACAAGCTGAATGTTATCGAATAAATGCTTACAAACTGAGTGGGCAGAAATACCTAGCT
>WAAD01034564.1:17515-28654 GCA_013389945.1 Fregata magnificens | reverse complement strand
ATGAACTTGGGGAGAAACATTTAAACCACCAGTCGATCCACTCAACTGTTGATAGCTGCTTGTCTGAAACAAAGGCCACCATCTAGTCCCCTTTGTGTTGAGATAAAGTCAGCTTCTTTGCAACAGCTCTGGTCAGTCACACCCTGCATTATTCCCTGAGTTTCATGGGCACATTGCCCTTGCCCATCTCTAGAGAGCCTTCTTCCATTTTAGGCGTTGATTCAGAGAGTCACATTCCACCTCTAGCGGTTTAGTTGGTCACAAGAGGATGCAATACTCTGATAACCCACACTAAGAGATGGCTGACTCCTTCAAAGTCACACAGTGATATGGACTTACAATCAACACAGATGACAAAAAAACCACCAGCCTTGTTATGACAGGTGATCAAGAGAAAATCTGTGCTAGAACGTATTAAGACCCAGTGAGCTACAGCTCCAAAGGAAGTGGCAGGGTGTCTTTGCTCTGTGCAGGGAAATAGACTATTTTTTGGTAATTGACAAATGAAAGTGCCAAATGTGGGACTTCTATTCGATGTTGGTGCCTGTTTGCTGGTAGTTCTGAAGCTGCACTGAACTGTGTAAATCGGCGTGCTGATTTTCTCTGGCACTTCATCTCAGGAACTGCCATTTCTCAGTCTTGTTCTCCTTTCTGTCCTCATTTATCCTGCAGAGTTTAAAAAGTAATAACGGATAAACCTGGATACTTCTTAGGCAGAGACCTCCTCTAGAGCTGAACTATATCTGAAACTACACTGAAGTGTAGATCAAAAGCTTGGCTTGGACATGGAGTAGGTGATCAACTGGAAATTTTTCCCCTCTCCCATCCTAAAGCTCAGCAAAGCCTACAGAATATGTCTTCCTAGAACCGTTGTGAAATATCTGAAGCTCAGTGAGAGGGGAAGAGAATGACTGGGATATCAGATGCAAAGTGACTTTCAGGGATCAGTGCATTAGAAATTTGCTAAGTGGAGGAGGGCTTCCGTTAAATTTTCTGCTAATTTAAGAAAATAATTTGTACAGATAGAATACTCTGGTTATTTTTGTTAATAATTAGCCTCTAAAAATAGCACAGCTCTCCTTTTTAATGTGAATTTTGGCTTACTGCCTGATACTGAGAAAGGGCCTAAAAACAACTGGGTTTATAGCTGATTAGCACTTTCTGGTTCTTTTTCCCTGTCACTAGAGAGTCAGTCAAGATGATGATGGGGTGGGGAAGAGGCTGTCCAGTGGTACAGCTACTTCCCCTACAAGAAATATATCATGAGCATTGATAATGGGGGCTGTAGCCCCCTCCCTTTTCTCAACAGATTTTCATGCACTTTCCAGGGTGATGTAAAGTAGCTTTAAAGTACCAAGCTATTTTTGTTTCCTTTCCACTTTGTATCCATCTTGAAGAGTTTCTCATAAGGGGATATATCACTTGTTATTTATTTGTACGTCACTGGAACCATGATTCTGTTCAGCAAAGCAGGCACTTATGCAGCAGCTATGATAGTAGCAACCAATAAGAAAATCACAATGGAAAGTTCACACTTCTCTGGCTTTGTAGCTTCATAACACTTTATGCAATGATCTGCAACAAACTCTTCCTCTTCACTGCTCTCAACTTTGATATTTTCCATACAGGCTCCTGTAACTTCTGTTGCTATTTCTACAACAAGCTCTGCCTTGTGATGTGAGGCATTTTAAAGTAATCTGGCACATGAATATCTCTCTTCACTTGGAGGTGAATAAAAACCATCAGTCAAGTTTACATTTCTGCTCACTGCTGCTACATAACAGTAGCATGTCTTCCCCGGCTTATAGTTGATCGCAAAGTGAAAACAACTGCTAACAAAGCTAGAGTTTCATGTCTCAGAAAATGATCTTGTCCTTAAAAAATTTTTTTTTTTCACAAAAAAAAGCTGAATTGCCTAGTCACACTTAAAAAACAACTAACTGCCATCTGTTAACAGGCCCCTAATGTTCTGATTATAAATCCCTATGCACCATTCATGGCTTCATAGCCATGATGATAAATAGTTTGTAATTCAGAGTTTATGTGGAGTTACATCAGCTTAACTGGGTTACCCACCACACATTATGGAGGCTTCTTTTATAGGGCCTTTCACACTGAACGTTGGACTCTGCAGAGAAAGGGCAGTCTTCTTATTCTCCAGTGCAGTCTATCTACACTGTGAGCTATACTGTAGAAAAGAAGTATTAAGATGGTAGAAAAGAAGTATTAAGGTGACACTGATGAGTCCTCTCTGATGCACATGAAAGGGAAGGGGCCAACAAGGGCAGAACAGTGAGAAACCTAGATCTTCCTCCCAGCTGGTCCAACTAGTTTGTGCAAAGGCAGTCCTAGAAAACTGCCTCATTATTTACTGAGCCCCACTTTACAGGAGGAAAAGGAACTGAATCATGACTTGCTAAATAACAATATAGGCTTTGAGCTACTGCCAGGGAAACATGGCATGGAACAATTTCTTCATCCTATTTGACTGCAAAGTGCCAAATGTACCCAAGCAGCAGAGCATATCACTCACCAGGAACTTTGAGCTATGAGTGTTCATGTGCACACAGGAAAAACTGTTACCCTTGTTCCAGCTACTGCTTCACACTACCAATGAGGTACAAGTATGAGCACAGGTGCCCTAGAACTAGTGCTGGATTGACAGGACTTGAAGACTCCACTCAGACACATAAATCTGAGGGTTTCCATCCCTCTCAAAAAATGAGGCAAGACTGGTGCTATTTGGCTACTTATATAGCAGAATACAAGGGGAAGGGAAAGACTTCTATTAAAAAGTATAGAGTATACAGAAGTATGTATGTTTTATGTAGTATTAGTTACACTAATATGTAAAAGTATACAGTGTGGAAACTGTGGTTTAAGACAGTGCTGTTCGAGCAATATGACACCTTTGCAACCTCTCACTCTGCCATGCCAAACCTGATCATGGGAGTTGGAAGTGGTAGTGTGAGTTTGGCCCCTGAACAGCACAACATAGCTGAGTGTTACTTGTTGGTATAGAAGTGCTTGCCTGATCAGGCCAGATGGGATATTAAAATATCAGTATCAGTGCGAGTAGTAAGCATTTAATGTTAACAATTGTCACTACCAAATATAGAGGTGACTCTGCAGTGAATGCCCAGGAATGAAATTGATACAGTTTATTTTTAGATTGCTTGAGTTTGTGACCAATATTTTAAAATCAGCTGGAAGACCTGATGTGTTTTATTAACGCAGAGATATTTCTTCCCCTTGTGCAACTCCCTGAAAGGCAAATCAGAAATAAAATGATACTAAACTTGGAAAAGCTATTTATTTCCCAGAGGCTATAGCCTAATTCAGATGGAAAATTCTGCCATCAGCTTTTCCTCTTCCAACAATAGACAGGCAATAGACATACCTCAAACCTTCCCTCTTGAACTAGCACAAAAGCTAAGCCTCTAATAGCCCTGTCAGAACAACAGGCTGTTTCCCCTTCTTATATCTGTTCATCTTGATTGCTTTTGTTCTAGAGAGTTTTGGATGTGGTGCCGCAAAGAGAAGAGATCTGTGGAAACTCCAGAAAACCAGAAATCTCAGAAGGAAAGTCTGTTGCAGGAAAACATACAGCATAGTTTATACATATTGCTTTTTTTTCTGGATAATTGAGTGGAAGAGAAGGAAGAATATTCCATGGTGATCAGTCAATTTAAGTGCTCCCTGGCCTTTGATGGCTGTTTTAGGTATTAGGTGCATGTCAAATTTTGGTAGAATACCAATTATGTAACATATGGCTGGCAATAACATTCTTATCTCTCACAGTTGAGCTCAGTTTTTAATTTTAAATTCCCATGATGATATCAGAATTTCACCCAGTCAACATTGAAAGGCAGAGGAATGCTCATTAAGGCACCTTCCTGGTTTTCACTACTGTAATGTCTCAGCTTCTACCAAATGAATGAAGAATGATGAAATTAAATGAAATTCTCACCTTCTTTAGTCAGAAAAGGAGAGGCTTAAAACAATAGGAAGGTAGGAAGGATTTTTTTTTCATCATTTGGTTTTATTTGCCTTTCATGAATCCTTAAAAGGGATGGGATGCCCCAGTGGAAAGGAGGAACTTGCAGTGGTACCATGTCAGATGCAGCTGTAAATCCGTATGAGACCAGAAGCTGCAACCTGCAAGAGCTGCTGGCCTTGTGAGGCTGCTGGTTGCAGTTTGTGCTGCTCTGTGATCTACACACCAGAGTCAACTTTTCACACTGGATTCTGGAACAGGAGAAAGGCTGCTGTAACATGCAACAACCAAAAAGCCCATACTTCTTAGCAAGGCACCAAATTCAGAAGAGCTCTATTACAAAGCATGCTGTTGCTAACTGTCCTGATGTATGGTATTCAGCCAGAAAAAGACTGAGAAGTCTGGAATGTCTCTCAGAAACACCATAGCCCTGATGGTCTAGCCTTTATTTCTCAGCCTGCCAGATTTACTTACAGGTATCAATTTTGTGTCAAAATAACCAGTGTGCTTGAGTATATCCACCTCTTCAATTCCTGATTACACTGAAGAACGGAAACAAAACCACAGAACACCTAGCCACAGAACATCACAGCTTGCCCCCTTCATGAGTTTTAAAATTCTCATCTATTTAATTCTCTACCTTTCAGATTCTTGACTCGTGACAGAGACCATTACACTGTAACAAATCCATATGCTCTATACTTGGAGGGAACAGCATGGTTATACGTGGAGATTAATTTCCAGATTATTGACTGCAGTAACTTAGTCTTCACCCCATGAAATGAAGAATGAATTTAGCCATCTGCCAGCTGTACTTCGCTTTTAATATTATCCACCAGAGGGCAACGGTTTTAAAACATGATTCCCCACAGAGCTGAAGCTGCCAAGCTCTCTGACTTCATTAGAAGCAGGTTTGAGACTTTAGCCAGCACTTGAGAAACTCCTCACCATGCAACTTAGCTCACTCCTCCTGAGGCTTAAGGGGCTTCAAACAAACAGACGGGCAACAAAGTCTAATGATAGACCATCTGCTCTACACAACAGAGTATAGGTGAAAGCACGAGGCATTTCTCCACCTGTTCCTTGTAACCTTGTAAACCTTGTAAACTTGTAAACCTTGTAACCTTGTAAACCAAGAAGGTGCTGCAGTTAAGTCTGTGGCATTAAATCTAAAACAATAATAGACATTAGGTCTACCACATACCAAAGAGAATCAAAATGCAACCGTGTCCTAAAGAAAGATACCTCTCAGCACTTAATAATTAAATAATGTTTTGCTAGCCTTTCATGAGGTACTTTGCAAAGAGTAAATTTCAGTTAATAGTAATAACATTTCTCTCATATTTCCTTCTGTTCTATGCTGGACTAGGACTGTCGATGCCCTGCACTGGACCTTCTACTCTACATGCATTGCAAAATCTCCATCTTTATAAAAAGGAACACAACTTCAATTAAACGTCAACATCCATAACTACAATTTGTCATCTGTTTTTTTGCTGCTGTACCCAAGCTGCACTGTAATGTGCAGTAAGCAGTCAAGAGGGCAGGTTGAATGAAGAGCATTTTTGTCACCTGCACTGGCCCACAGAATGGTCTAGAACTGCTCAGACATTTATAAATGCTACAGATACTTAACATCACTCCCGTCCTTACATTCTGTCGTCTCATTTCCCATCATTTCAGTCCAATTCTGTTACATGTAGCTTCAAAAGCTTTTCATTCCAGACTGTCATGTCCTCATGTTCTTCTCATAGTGTGCATTCTTTAATCTCATGAAAACATGTTCTGTTCCTATTGTGTGTACAAAACTATAAAGCCAAATTTATAACCCACCCCATAATCTACACTAGGCTCAGGTTTATAAGTTTATCCTGCCGTTGCTGCCTGTATCTCCTGCATAGTACAAATATAACTGTCCATGTCTTACTATCATAGAATAATATGGGTGGAAGGGACCTCTGGAGGTCATCTAATCCAGCATCCTGCTCAGATAAAAGATAACTTTAAAGCTAATTCAGGCTGCTAAGGACCTTCTCCAGCTGAGTTTTGCGATCTACAAGGTTGGAGACCCCACAGACCCTCTAAGCATTTGTTTCAGTGCTTTATCTCTGTTAGGGGGAAGAATTATTCCCTTATACTCAACTGGAAATTTGCTTGCTTAATTTGTGACCTGTCACTGAGAACATTCTGGCTTTTCCCAAATATAGTCCCCATTAAGAATCTTGGCAGTACTGTGCTGGTTTTGGCTGGGGTAGAGTTAATTTTCTTCATAGTAGCTAGCATGGGGCTGTGTTTTGGATTTGTGCTGAGAACAGTGTTGATAATACAGGGATGTTTTAGTTGTTGCTAAGTAGTGCTTACAATAGTCAAGGACNAAACTGTCTTTATCTCAACCCATAAGTTTTCTCACTTTTACTCTTCTGATTCTCTCCCCCATCCCAGCGGGGGGAGTGAGCGAGCGGCTGTGTGGTGCTTAGTTGCTGGCTGGGTTAAACCACAACAAGTATACAGTACCCTAGGTCAGATCCACAAAGCTATAGAATCATAGAATCATAGAATCATTAAGGTTGGAAAAGACCTCTAAGATCATCAAGTCCAACCATCAGCTAACACCACCATGACTCCTAAACTAGGCCCTGGAGTGCCACGTCTACACCTTTTTTGAACGCCTCCAGGGTTGACGACTCCACCACCTCTCTGGGCAGCCTGTTCCAATGCCTAACCACTCTTTCAGTAAAGAAATTCTTCCTGATGTCCAATCTAAACCTCCCCTGACGCAACTTGAAGCCATTCCCTCTCGTCCTATCGCTAGTTTCTTGGGAGAAGAGTCCAACACCCGCTTCCCTACAACCTCCCTTCAGGTAGTTGTAGAGAGCGATAAGGTCTCCCCTCAGCCTCCTCTTCTCCAGACTAAACAACCCCAGTTCTCTCAGCCGCTCCTCATAAGACTTGTTTTCTAGTCCCTTCACCAGCCTCGTTGCCCTTCTCTGGACACGCTCCAGCACCTCAATGTCCTTCTTGTACTGAGGGGCCCAAAACTGAACACAGTACTCGAGGTGCGGCCTCACCAGTGCCGAGTACAGGGGCACAATCACTTCCCTATTCCTGCTGGTCACACTATTCCTGATACAAGCCAGGATGCCGTTGGCCTTCTTGGTCACCTGGGCACACTGCCAGCTCATGTTCAGCCGGCTGTTGACCAGCACCCCCAGGTCCTTTTCCACTGGGCAGCTCTCCAGCCACTCCTCCCCAAGCCTGTAGCGTTGCATGGGGTTGTTGTGACCCAAGTGCAAGACCCGGCACTTGGCCTTGTTGAACCTCATACAATTGGCCTCGGCCCATCGATCCAGCCTATCCAGATCCCTCTGCAGGGCCTTCCTTCCCTCGAGCAGATCAACACTCCCACACAACTTGGTGTCATCTGCAAACTATCACAGTTCCTATCTTGTATTTACATTTAGATATCTAAACTCCTTTTTAACTTTCAAACAACAAGTAACAGATTTGCAAACCTTTGTGATCTTTGTTTTCCTTCTTGCTACTTGGTGTTATTTCTGCTACAGCCTAAATATGCCAACCATGCCTTTATCATACTGAAGGCTTGCTTGCACCTTTTACTTTGACTTTTTGAGGATTTGAACACTTAGTGTATAATCAAGTTCCTTGTATGACTGCACAGTCTCAGTTGTTCTGGACAGAAGCTTTATTCTAAAGCAAACAATAGAGCCTTGGATTTCAGAACATGCCTCAGTGTTTTTGCTATCACCATTACCTTAGGGATAACCCGTAGCAATTGTAATGTACTCTAAACTATACTTGTCTGTAAAGGACAATGAATTTCCTTCTGATAATAAATGGACAGGTTTATCTATGACAACGATCTGGCATTTCAGACACTCCATGTACAAAGTTCAGAGCAGCACTTGACTTTGAAGTGACTGAAAAAGGACTAGCTTCAAAGCAAGCAGTTTTAAGAATCAGTTCTCTCCCTCAATTTTCTTACATAATCTCTCTGGCTGGATTTGCAGTTTTAGAGTTTAGATTTGCAGTTGCAATGAACTCATAGTTATCTGCAATTTAAAATAAATTGAGCCTAATTTTTATCAAGCAGAAAGTAATTTATAGCTGCTGAGGAACTGGCTATTTCTTCCTGATTTTGAGAAATATCACAACATAAAGCCTCCACTAAGAAAAAAAAAAAAAAAACCACAATGAGAGGCAAACATTCTTTACTGGTCTTTGAAAGCCCTACTTCCTGAAAACATGCACCTAATGCAGACATATATAACATCCTTATTTCCAAGCAGTAATGTCTGTCTGCAGTTGAAAGTTTGTCTCATCTGGTCTCTGTTGGAACCCCTTGATTTCTGGCCATTTTGCACTCCTTGTGAACTTCACATCCTTAGCATAAAAAGGTTTTTCCACGAGTAGGGAAGCTAATGAAACCTTGTTTCCTGCAACTATGTGCTCTTTATCCCCTCATCGCCCAACTTAGTTCTGAGCTCTGCCTAGACTTCTTCCTACTGATCATACTGTATGGTTAGTCTGGAGACTACACATTACACATGTAACACAAGCCAGTTTTAGCTTAATAAACTTAGAGCAAGTAGAAAGAATGACAACTGAAATCTGGCTGCTTCAATTTCAGTGGATCACCAAATTGGCTATTCTTCCACCTAATTTCTGATTTTCAAGAAATGTATAGGAATACGAATGTGTTTGATATTTCCACTCTTCTTTCAAATTAGACTGGCTTGGACAAGCTCAAAAGTTATCAATGGGATACACAGACAAGATACTGTGGCAGCTTCTTTTCCTTAGAAAATCAGATTAAAAATTCTTTTCTCAGGTAATGGACCAGATTCTTTGCTCAATCCAAAGATCACTTTAAGATATGCTCCCACAAACCTGGGACAAAGACTTACTTCAAAAGGATACAAGATAAAGGAGTCAAGGGAGATTTTAGCCTGTAGCATTGTGTAATGGCTTCCAAGAAGCTGGTGTAGAAGTTAGCCTAAATTTTGGCAGGAGGATACCAAATAACTCTTACATTTGGCTACACCTTTTTATCTGCAGCAGGAAGAAGCTGTATTGTTGGAACTGCTATGGTGACTGCATATCGGGTAATAATCTCTTGCATGCTAAAGGTGTAGATTATTAACTTCAGACTAATGAAAATGGTGCTAGGCATATTCTATTCTAGTAGTTCTGACACAGAAAGCTATCTGGCCTAAGAAATAAGTATAATCAACATTTAGATACGATAAAACCATCTGTTTAAAAAGAAGAGAATGCTGAAATTGAATCATATTGAACTATAATTCCATTCTTAATGAGTGTAGTTTCTTAATGAAAGAGTAGGCATTTCCAGACAGAAGATACTGTTAACCTCTTCAATTCCATAAAAATGTCATAAATAATTAAGAATTTGTCAAGAGGAAAACACTGCAGTTTGAACAACAGTTTTACAAGGATTGGAATTTTAACCTCCAGCCCTGTACCTCCATAGTAATATCAAGAAAAGAACATTGAAATTCAAGTTTATTTTTACTCTACACACCTCAACTTTTGTCACAAACCTCCTAAAAAATGAGTTGTGCATATTTCTGTAGGCAGATGGATATATCTAAAAGGCTCAAATTTTCAACATAGCCTATGATTTTTGAATACTGAGTTCTCTCTTGTATTACGGGAATTGTACATCCAGATAGCATCGTAAGTCCATGTTCACTTAGGTCCAGTTTTCAAGAAAGAAGAATTTCAGGTTTCCATTGATGAACATGGGCAACATCATGTATCTGAAAGTCACATCTGTCACTGAAGTGCCTACCTGTGTTTTAAAAACCTCTGTCAAGACGTTCAGATGTGAGATTTTGGGAAATGAACGAGGGTTATGAATCTTGCCTTTTGTAAGAATTCAAAGCTTTTAAAAAAGCGGTCCTGTGCTAATACCTCTGATGCATCTGTAATCTACCAATCTTGTCCACAAAGAAAGAGGAAAGAAACTTTATTTAATTTTTAAAAGTAGGAAAATATTTCCCTAATTTCCTTTGACTTAAGTGTTGAAATGGTACAGAGCAGCAGGACCTAAGTCCCATAGCAATGGTAGAAAAAGATTGCTTCTCAGATCCTTCAGACCCTCCAACTCTATCTTCAGTAGCAAATGGGAGATGGAAAAATAGAAGGCTGCACATTTAACACAGTGGTGAATGGATTCTGAGGCAGCTGCTTGTGTTCTTTCAAACTTCATCTGCATTAGCAGCGGCCAGTGTTCTGGAACTGTGTGCAGCTGGCTGGAATCCGTATTTGTAATAAACATGGTTCATTCAGACAGAATTTGCTCGATTCTTTTCATTGATGTGAGGTTTACTCCCAGCCCAGATGCTTTCCCTTTTCAGGAGTTATTCAACAGATGAGTTGTTTCTGACAGGTAGGGTATTATCATGCTAAGCTTGTAAATCATGTCAAGGATTCTTTTCAGTTCTGGAAAGAATATAGAAAGCTGTCTTTCCTTGATAGCTTTTCTCTTGGAGGCATGTTTTCTCCTAAAGCAGTTATACCGTATCCCTAAAAGGATAGTTGTTTCTAGTTTAGCAAGCACAGAGCTGTACACTTGAAGACTTTATTGTTTCTGATACAAATAATAGCTTTCATTACATTTCTTTATTTTGTAATGGTCCACTGTGTTTTTATGTTTTCCCCAGGTATTTGTTTTCATAGGACATGAGTTACTCCTGACTCAAGTTGTTCACAATGTCTATAGCAAATGTATGACAGAGGGATTTCCTGAGCCCCACTCACAAAATTATTGTACTCTTGACCTTGCCTTGGAGTTTCAGAATTACAGTGCTACACACAGAAATTATAGCAGTGGGTATTACATCATTTTAATTTGAAAGGTATGTGTTCTGTTAATATGCTGTTGTGATTGAACCCCAGCCAGCAACTAAGCACCACACTGCCGCTTGCTCACTCCAGTGGGATGGGGGGGAGAGAATTGGAAGATTAAAAGTGAGAAAACTTATGGGTTGAGATAAAGACAGTTTAATAAGTAAAGCAAAAGCCACACATGCAAGCAAAGCAAAACAAGGAATTTATTCACTACTTCCCATCGGCAGGCGGGTGTTCAGCCATCTCCAGGA
>WAAD01034564.1:1848-17460 GCA_013389945.1 Fregata magnificens | reverse complement strand
GCTTTATATACTGAGCATGACGTCATATGGTATGGAATATCCCTTTGGTCAGTTGGGGTCAGCTGTCCCAGCTGTGTCCCCCCCAGCTTCTTTTGCACCCCTAGTCTACTTGCTGGTGGGGTGGTGTGAGAAGCAGAAAAGGCCTTGACTCTGTGTAAGCACTATTTAGCAACAGCTAAAACATCCCTGTATTATCAACACTGTTTTCAGCACAAATCCAAAACACAGCCCCATGCTAGCTACTATGAAGAAAATTAACTCCACCCCAGCCAAACCCATCACGTATGCCTAAAACAGAAATGAAGAGCTGATTTAAGGTCCCTGTGACAGAGTGCTGCTGGCTGAGACGATCACCAACCCTATCTGGTTTCTGTTACCCCTTCTGCATGAAGCTATGATACTCATAGCACAGGATGGACAGTGCGTGACCTAATGGTATTCACAGCCTAACATTGTCATACAACCACCATAGAATCAAGTACGTAATTAAAAGTACCAGGATTAAATTTGGAAGGGTTGAATATTACAAGCAACACCTTGACAGAGTGAGCTGTCAAGGTGTTGCTTGCAATGAACAGGCAATGAAATAATTTTTTAAGAGAAGTGACTGCAGATGGACATTTTAAAACTAGACAGGACAGAAATACAAATACCAATTGTGAACAACTGTATTCTGGGTGGGAGGTGAACTGCTGAGGTGATAAAGTAAAAATGTCAGAAATAGAAAAGATGTATAAATAAAGCACTTCTGGATCTTTGAGGATGAAAGGTGTTACAGGAACATAAACCACTAGTATTCATTTTTCACAGATGGACCAAAGAAACCATCAAAAGATGACACATTTAAATCTTCAGATGAACATGGGAAAAAATGTGGTGGTTTTTTTTTTATATTGAAGTAAACTGAACTAGGCTATTTGATGTTATTCAGAGAGAGTACAAGGGAATCTAGGAGAGGCTCAGGCAAATCTGATCCCCACTGGGAAACTACTAAATGTGAAAATAAAAAAAAAGTACAAGAGGAGGTGACATATTTTAAGTAGGATTGACCTTCTTAATATATGAAGTTGTTGACCCATAATTTGCAGGTGATGTAGTGCACATGTGAAGGTGTAGCATCTTGCTCAGTCTTTCTCAGTTTTCATCATTTTGCTTCATGTTAAGGATGAAAGATGTAGATGTACTTATGGGCCAGACTACGGTCTGTGTCTCATGTTTGTGAAACATTCTATTGTCTGTCTTAGATGCTACAGGTGTCAAATCTGAGTCAAGGAGGTGTGAGCATTCTGGCTCCATTGAAATTCTGGTGTTGGAGGTGCAATATGCAAGGAAAATGAAGTGCAGTGGGCCAGGGGGTGTTGGTAACACATAACTCCTGCATTTTCCAACAACAGGAAAATAAATTAAGGGATCACATATCCCACACAGCTCCCTACAGTGCTTTCTGGACATGCTGAGAGATTTTCAGATAGTGTCAGGGACTTTCAGATATTGTGAGCATTCTTGGACCTACCTCATCAGTACAGCCAGATATATTACCTGACAATTAAGAATCGGTTGTGAATCCTGTCCTTCTTGTTGGCAACACTGTGTTCAAAATCCTTTGATTATGAGCTCTTCTTTGCAGCGGAACTATTTATTTATTACAACTTAGCTCTCACAAAGCTGTGGCAGTTTGACAGAAAGACACTAAAGGAGAAAACCTAGCTCTTAACTGCCTTGTGTCAATGTTTGGAGTCACTCACTTCAGCCAACACCAATAATTTGCCACTACTTTGCACTGGTGTAGGTATCTGCAGAGGAACATCAAGGAAAAGCCATTAAGGAAATTTTCCATGACAGCGCAAATAATTTAAAGAGCCAGGAACAGAAGGCAGCCTAAATTTCACTTATGATACCCCAGGCGTCTTTGGTCTTACTATCTCCTAGCTAGTTACAATAATATCACTATGCTAGACATAGAGAGAAATGTTTCCTTTTAATGATGCCTCTTAACAATATTCCATGTTCTCCTAGGTTTGCCCCATCCCATCCCAGCCTCCTCAGCCTACTGTTGTTCCAAAGCCAGTTCAGTCTGTCATACACGTCCCATTGCAACCCAGCTGCCCGGGCCGGGGCAAGATGGCAAAGCTCATCAATCCAGAAGAGATGACATCCAGGGATTATTACTTTGATTCCTATGCTCACTTCGGAATTCATGAGGTAATATTTATTTTTATTTCAGCAATTATGTAATAGCAACAACAACAACAATAACAACAACAACAACAACAACAACAACAACAATAATAATAATAATAATAATAATAATGATGTTTCTTTTCATTTATTAGTTATCCCACTTGCTCATTATTATATTCCTCTGCCTTTCCTCAAAAGATTGTATAATCTGGTTAAGTGCCAAAGATATCACCCACTTCTCTAGAGACCTGTACTCAAAACATCTGTCCCACTTAGATCCTTATGTATATGAGTTCTCCACAGAGCTTATATTAGCTATATCTGTACAGTGGTGATCTTCATGAGTGCACCAATTTAGTGCATTTATGAGAGCTGCAAACTAACTTAACCACACATGGAAACTACCTTATTGCTAAGTTAGGTCTTTTGTTTTCTTGCATATTTGAGCACAGTTGCCAGCAGAACAGCTACTCAACTGACATGAGAAGCCAAGTAATTTCTTGACTGCTGGCATGTTACTTGAATGCACAGCCTGCATTAATGGGAACATTATAGCCCAATAGCCTCCAGTAAATACACTCCTGAAAAAAATTCAAAATACACAGTGGACCATATTTACCATCAAAAAGTTGACTGTAGACCAATTCTGAAGAAGACACTAATATCTTACATTTGTGTGACCCAAGAGGATGGGATCTTAAAGACTAGGATGCAAAAAGGCCAACAATGTGAAATCAGTGGCACTTTTCACAAACCACATAACAAACAGTATCTATTATTTCCATTACTCTAGTAATTTTTTGTGGGGCATACACATAAACAGAAGATTTCTATCTGCCAATTACAGCTTGCCAGTGTAGCATTCAGAAATTCAATCCAGGAATGGGAGAAGGTAGAGGAACAATTGAGTGGGAAGGAGACCTAAAAGAAATATTTAAGACACATCAGAGACCTCAAATCAGATTGAGCTCCTGATGGAAGGATGCAGCTCTGTAGGCCTCAGGGAGTGCAGGGAGTACCTGGGGCCTCTTGCTGAGGGGATGTTGCCTCCTTGCCTGCAGGAGGTGTGCACTGGTAGAGGATCTGTGTCAACAAGTAAAGGAGCTGCTAGAGGAGGTTGGCAGACTTTGCAGCATCAGGGACATGAGGAAGAGACTGACTGGATCTTCTCCAAGATCTTGAATGTACAAGAGCCTAAATCCCCAACTGTAATGAAAGGAGGGGAAGTCAGGGTCTGTACTTATCAGGTTTGGAAGTGGAGACTTCTCTGATGGTGAAGGCTGGAAACTTGTGACTTCTGGCGACAGGAGGAAGGCTCCTGATCCACCTGCAGATCTCTAGCTACAGAATAGGTTCAGTGCCTTCATTGTAGGTGTGGGACAGGAAGTTCTGTCCAGTGAAGCATCAGAACCAGTTGGCCCTGAGCCACACAGAAGCACTGGGAGGAAGTGACAAGTGATAGTAGTGGAAGGCTCCCTCCTGCAAGGGACAGAGGCCCCCATCTGCTGACCTGACCTGCCTTTGGACCTGGGGCACTGTGGACAGGCGGCTGACATTTGTCCAGCCCTTAGACCAGGCTTGGATTACTACTGCTGCTCTTCCACATGAGCACCAATGAGACCTGGGGCATATCAAGTGTGACTACACAGCTCTTAGGATGATGATCAACAGCAAGGTGTGCCAGGTGGTTTTTTTGTCTCAATTGTAACAGTTTAAATAAGGACTTGAGGAGAAGTGCTCCTGCAGGTCCACAACTGGTTGTGCAACTGGTGTCAATGGCAAGTTTTCAGCTTTTATGTCTATGGGACCTTCTTTGAGGACTGAGGTCTGCTAGGAAGAGATGGAATCCACCTCGCAAACCAGCCAAAAGCATCTTTGCCAACAGGTTGGCCAACATGGTGAGGAGACCTTTAAGCTAAGAATGATAGAGAAAAGAGATGATGACCTGCAGTCACACGGAGAAGTGGTGGACCAAGCTGGTAAGGAAAAGGTGCAGGGTGGTGTGTACAAGACCTCATAGTCAGTCAATAAAACAGAGCAGAAGGGGCCCACCCCAAGTGTAAGCACACAAAAAATGGAAGTACCAAGAGGCAGCATTATGGGGGAAGGTCTTATACCTTTTCCGGAAAATCAACATGACAGAGAGCCTCTCTGAAGTGCCTGTACACTAACACATGCAGCCTTGGAAATGAACAGGAGGAATTAGAGGTCAGTGTGCAGTTGCATGGCTACAGTCTCACAGGGATCAAGGAGATGCTGTGAGGTTGCTCACACGACTGGAATGCCACAATAGCTGGATGGCTCTTTAGGAGGGACAGACTGGGAAGATGAGAAAGGAGGCAGAGCAGCTGAATGCATGGAATCATGTCCACTATGGGACAGATGATGTTCCAGCTGAGAGCTTATGGGTCAGGATTAAATAGCAGACCAACATGGCTGACACATGGGTGACAACATGGGTGTCTGCTACAGACCACCTAATCAGGAAGAAGTAGATGAGGACTTCTTCAGACAACTGAAACAAGTCTCATGTCTGCATGAGACCTGAGTCTGATTTCTGGTCCATGGGAGACTTTAATCACCCCAACATCTGCTGAAAGGCAACAGAACAGGACATAAGCAATCCAGGACATTTTTGGAGTGCATGATGATAAATTCCTGTCACAGATGACCTGAACCNGACAGGCTTGGCTGCAGTGACCATGAGATGGTGAAGTTCAGGACCCTGAGAGCATGGATGGTCTCTCAGGGTCCATGCTATTTGTCTTGTTGACAATCCTGGGTTTCAGGAGAGCAGTCTTCATCCTTTTCAGGGATCTGCTTGGAAAAATCTTATGGGAGATAGTCCTGCAGAGAAGAAGGGTCCAGGAAAATGAGTTGATTTTCAAGGCTCACCTCCTCCCAGAATGGTCCTTCCCGACATGCAGAAAGTCAAGCAGCAGTGGCAAGAGGCCTGCATGAACGAACAAGAAGCTCCTGACAAAATTCAAACCAAAAAAGCAGCATGCAAGAGGTAGAAGAAGGGTCAGGTGACCCAGAAGTAATTTCAGGGCCAGGGTTAGGAAAGCTAAGTTGCGTCTGGACATGAATCTGGCATGGGATGGGAAGGGTAACAACGCAGGGCTTCTCTAGGTGTATTAACAACAAAATGAAACCTGGGGAAAAGGTGGGACTGTTACTGAATGAGGCAGGGTATCTGGTGACAAAGGACATGGAAAATTACTTCTTCAGTTCTGAATTTACTGGTAAGACTTGTCTTCAGGAATCCCAGGTCCCTAAGGTGAGTAGCAAAGTCTAGAGTGAGGAAGATTTACCCTCAACAGAGAAGGATCACTTAAATCTGACATACATCAGTCTGTGGGACCTGATGGGCTGTCTCCACCAGGGCTGAAGGAGCTGGTTGATGTCATAGACACAGACATAATTGGAAAAAGTACTCTTTACTGGGAGGTTGGTAAAATGCTGGCTATGGAGCCTCCATCCTTGGACATATTTAAAACCTGATTGGACAAGGCTCTGAAGAACCTGTTCATGTCATTTGTGCCTTGTGTTCTTTAATTGGTTACCACTGAGAAGAGTCTGTCTCTGCCTTCTTTTCTCCCCCAATCAACAGATATGTATACACATTGAGAGGATCCCCCTGAGCCTTCTCTTCTCCAGGCTGAACAATCCTAGCTCTCTCAATCTGTCCTCACATGTCAGATGCTCCAATCCCTTAATCATCTTCATGGGCCTTCACTGGATCTGCTCCAGCATCTCTTGTCCTGAGAAACCCATAACTGGACGCAGGACCCCAGGTGTGGTCTCAGCAGTGTTGAAGCACTTCCCTTGACCTGCTGGTGATGCTTTTTTTAGCGCAGCCCAAAATGCTGCAAAGACACATTGCTGGCTCATTTTCAAACTGCTGTCCACCAGGCTCCCAAGTCATTTTCAGCAAACACTGCTTTCCAGCCAGCCAGTCCTCAGCCTATACTAGTGCATGAGGTTATTCCTCCCCATGTGCAGGACTTTGCGTTTCCCTTTGTTGACTTTCTTGAGATTCCTGTCAGTTCTTTCTTCAGCTTGTTGAGGTCCCTCTGGTTGGCAGCACAACCATCTAGTGAATCAACCACTCCTCCAGTTTTCTATCAACTGCAAATTTGCTGAGACTGCACTCTGTCCCATCATCCAGGTTATAACTGAAGATATCTAACAGTATTGGCACCAGTATTGACTCCTGGGGGGACACCGCTAGTGACTGGTCTCCAAATGGACTTTGTGCTGCTGATCACATTTTGAGAGCAGCAGTTCGTCAGTTTTCAGTCCACTTCACTCTCCATTTATGTAGTCCACATTTCATCAGTTTTTCAGTGAGGATGTCTTGCTAAAATCAAGATAAACAAGCATCCACTCCTCTTCCCTCATCCACAGAGCCTATTATTTCACCATAGAAAGCTATCAGGTGGTCAGTCATCTCCAAATCCATGCTGAACACTCCCAGTCACCTTTTTGTCCTTAATATGTTTGGAAAGTTTCCATGAGGGTGTGCTCCATCACCTTTCCAGTGTTGTTGGACTGTTCCTTTGCCTCTTTCTTTGTCTGATACCAAACCATGCTTTATGATGATAAAAATAGCCTTTTATTCATCTACAGTTAATGAGTACATATAGTGTACTGCCAAGGCAGGTAAGTAAGCAACTGATATATGTAACAATCCAGTTGCACTAGTGCTTCAGACTACTGGGCAGTGAACTGATTCTTTTTATCCTGAAATTCAAAAACTCATTTGCCTACTTGCTTAAACTATGAAATGATGGCAGTAGTATAAGCAAAAGTTCAGCCTTCTAGACCTAACAAACAGAAGCATTTTGAGAAAATTAAAGTGTGTATGGAATGGCCTACACTTCTTTTAAAAATGGCACTTGGATCTTGACCTCAGTGCTCTTTATTGATATAATTTGACTGATATATGCACACTTGAGAGCAAGGTGTCAATGGAATGAAATGCATGTATTGCTGCCATCAGTGAAGCAAAAGTTGGGACCTAACAATGACAACTTAAAATAGTGAGATAGTGGTCTAGGTTATACATTAATATCTTCTGGAAATTGGTCATATAAATGAGTGAACAGAAGAGCAGTAAGGAAATACCATAGAGCACAGTATCTCTACGCTCTGCTATGGACTTCCTGCATCACTTTGGGCAAGGCTATCAAGACTGCTGTCTTATAATGCTTTATGGAACAATTTCTTTTGTGTTCAGAGAGGAACCTCAGAAAGTCCCTCCATGGAGGCTCTAAGCTGTGCATGATTTAGGAGAAAAGGAAAGCATGGACTTCTGTATGGCTTCTGCCTGTGCCCAAAGCAGTGCTGTGGTTAGATTACATTCTGGTTGTCAATTGTAACAGTGAAGTAATATTTAGAGAAATAAAATTGTACAAAGGACATCATGGTTCTTCTTAATAATTCAATTCTAAGTAGCATTTTACAGCTGCTTTGATGCATGCACCCCAAAGTACTTGAAAAACTCTTCAGGTTGTGTGTTAATAATGCTTAAATTATAAGGGAATGCATTCAGCAGCAGTGTTGAATGCATATAAGCACTTCAAATAGTAACACAATGCTTTTTTTTCGTCACAGGAAATGTTAAAGGATGAAGTACGCACATTAACTTATAGAAACTCAATGTATCACAATAAACATGTTTTTAAAGATAAGATCGTCCTTGATGTTGGAAGTGGCACGGGAATCCTCTCTATGTTTGCTGCAAAGGCAGGAGCCAAGAAGGTATATGGGGTAAGAAGACTTTCTCTCATATTTTGAGTTTGTTTGTGCATTTTGCCTGAGAATTTGGCTCGGTGATTTACCTTTTCTTACTTGTGTTGGTTTGAAATTCTTCTATCCAAGCTCTTGTATGGCTTGATTTACAGTGACTTCAGTGGAGTTCTGTTGCTTTCTATGACCTGCAGTAGTGTGCCTTTTCCAAATCGAGACATAGTGTCTTTTCTTGTGTGGAATGATCTGGTACATATCCACATTTCTCCTTGGCTGCAAAAAAATGTTAAAGAGACTCACTCCTACTCAGAGGGGTCAAAGGAACTATCTTGCTTTTTTAAATTCTGAAGTTCTGCAACTTTGTAGTCTTGGAAACAAATTTCCTTAATACACTTCTCCCTGCACATTACAACTCAGCGAATCATGCAAGAAAGCATGTGCATGTTTTCTGTGCCAACAATAACGCTTTTCAGAGGCAGAAGGGAATGATTACCTCAAATACATTGAACTTTAGGAGCAGGAATGTGCAGTTCTCTGCAGAGAAGTCATTAGAGAGAGTATAGATTTGCTTCCTAAGTATATTCAGAGTTATTTGTACTGACTCTAAAATGGCAAATAAAATTTCTTTTTGCTTTGGACTTCTGTTTGCCCTGCAGACACAACACAACATAGCAAAGGGGAACTAGATTCTATTTCCCTGTGTACTTCTTGGACAAAATTGTTTACTAAAACTTAATTGGCTACATCTGTGCATTTGAAGGCACTGATGTCACTGAATATCTAAACTGTGTGCCTTTATTACTGGTAATGATACACGAAATGAAAGGACTCCTGTTCAATTCTCAGGCTTCTATTTTCAAAATCCAATGTTAATTCCTAGTGCCTCATCTGAGTACCAGACTAGAGCATGGAAGTATAGATAGCTGAAATCAGAAGGTGCTGTCAAAAGTTTTGGTGTTTAAGCATGAGACTTAATATACAGAATTGGCAGATACAATGTATATCTTGTAAACCAAGTACACAATTTATTATCTCAAAGCCTCAGGGAGAACAAACCTGTAACCTTCTCTGATGCAGGAACGCAGGTCTCATGCAGGGATGTTGCAGTGCTGTGAAAGTATAAGCATATACAAAATGATGTTGCTGTACTCCCACCATCCTATCTCCCAGATCCCTGGCCATATGGTCTTCCTCCCTCCCTTGTGCTGGCACTGGTTCTTAACTGACTCTACAGTGAGCCAGCTCACTGGCAGAAAATTCACCCAGTAAAAGTAAAGTAAATACTTTTCCACAGGTTTGTTGTTCTTGGTTTTTTCTTTTCTTTGGACTTCTTTACAGTTTAGGCTGTACCTCAGGCATTTATTTATAAAGCTCAGTGGCACACCAGTGTCAGCTCACCCATGGACTGTTCAGCAGTGAAGCTGGGGGGTGCGCTATCCGGGAAACTTAGCTCTCAAAGGAAGTCACTTAGGTGTGAAACTCCTCTGCCACAGCCTAAGAGTTTCAACCTTCTTGTCACATGACCTACCTCACCATGAACCCTGTCACACTGCAGAGTCGTATTTGTGTTGGAAAAACAGATATTTCAGAGATCTGGCAGTGGTAATCTTACAGTCAAATTCAGACTTTATGGTCCTATTGGCAAAGAGTGCCAATGGAAACTGTGAGTGTTCCTTTTAAAAAGCAAAAATTTGCCATGAGTTATTACATAGAGCTGAGATGTTCCAGTTTCTTCTCTACAGTTAGACGTGATTTTTCAAATAGCATGACGTCGGAACTGTTGACAAATGCAGAGTGTTGGTTTTCTGACTACAGTGCCACTGAAATCAGTCTCCTCTTTCTCACTCTTTCCCTTCAGGTTCAAATTCATCCACTACCCTGTCTGGTTCTTCTTATCCTCTCTTACTCACTGTTGGAACTTATTCCTTGCCACTACCTCAGCCAACTGCTAGAATAATCTCTGGGTCTTCAAGAGGTGTAAATCATAGAATCACTGACTCATAGAAAGATGTAGTTTAGAAGACCTCTGAAAGTATCTAATCCAACCTCCTGCTCAAAGCAGACTTAAGTTTAAACCTATATCAGGTTGCTCAAGGCCTTGTCCAGTCCAATGTGGAAAATCTCCAAGGATGGAGACTCTAAATCCTTTCTTGATACCTATTCCAGTGCTACAATCAGCAGGAATTTCCCTTGCCACAGCTCATGATTACTGCCTTTTGTCCTGTCACTGTGCACTTCAAAGAAGAGTTTGACTTTGTTTTCTCTGCAAGCCTTTTTTAGATAGTTGAAGATAGCTATTGGATTGGGGGGATCTATTCTACAAGCTGAACAGAACCAGCCCCCTCAGTTTTTCTTCTTTCTTCATGTGCTCTGACCCATTATCATCACGGGAGGATAACAGTAGATCGTGCAATGATGTTCATCTAACTGGGGAGCTGCTGTAAGACACATAGAGACAGGATTGGCATGTAGCTGTTCATGCTTCGGAGGGGTGAGTGAGGGACAGAAAAATACATTCAATTATCCCTTGAAACCTTGGTTCATCTGCTGCGTTTAGTCATCCAAAATTCAGGACAATCACTGCAGTAGAACTATCTGAATTCTATGGTATTTTCAGACAAACAAGACAGTGCAGGTAAGAAGGAGTTAAACAAACATGTAAAATGAAGGCACATGTCAGATGTTAGCTGATTTGGATAAAACAGTGGTGATGAGGACACAGCCCAGGGGAAAAGGATATCTGGGAATGTGAGGACTGTTTCAGAAAAAGACCCCAGTAAAAGAGGACACAATCGCACCATTAGATTGAAGACTGAGAAGTAAAATGAAAGTAGAAATGAGTATACACACACAGAACTAGATACAGCTGAAGAAACTCAAGGGTCCCTCAAGAGTCCATATTGGGACCACTACTATTTAATATCTTCATTAATGACATAGATAGTGGGATTTAGTTCACTTTCAGCAAGTTTGCAGATGACACAAAGCTGAGTGGTGCAGTTGATAGACTTGAGCGAAAGGATGCCATCCAGAGGGACTTTGACAGGCTTGAGAAGTGGACCAGTGTGAACCTCATGAAGTTCAACAAGGCCAAGTGCGAAGTCCTTCACTTGAATCAGGGCAGTCCCCAATGTCAGTACAGACTGGGTGATGAATTGATTGACAGCAGCCCTGCAGAGAAGGACTTGGGGATACTGGTGGATGGAAACTGGACATGAGCTAGCAATGCGTGCTTACAGGCCAGAAAGCCAATCGTATCCCAAGCTGCATAAAAAGAAGCATGGCCAGCAGGTTGAGAAAGGTGATACTCTGCTCTGGTGAGACCCCACCTGGAGTACTGCATTCAGCTCTGGGGTCCCCAGTGCAAAAGACGTGGACCTGTTGTAGCGGGTCCAAAGGAGGGCCACAAAAATGATCAGAGACCTGCAACACCTCTCCTATGAAGAAAGGCTGAGTGAGCTGGGGTTGTTCAGCCTGGAGAAGAGAAGGCTCTGGGGACACTTTATTGCAGCCTTTCAGTATATAAAGGGGGCTTGTAAGAAAGTTGGAGAAAGACTTTTTACCAGAGCCTATAGTGATAGGACAAGGGCCAATGGTTTTAAACTGAAAGACAGTAGATTTAGATTGGCTGTAAGGAAGAAATTCTTCACTATGAGGGTGGTGAGGCACTGGAACAGGTTGCCCAGAGAAGTTGTGGGTGCCCCATGATTGGAATTGTTCAAGGTCAGGTTAGACGGGGCTTTGAGCAACCTGATCTAGTGAAAGATGTCCCTGCCCATGGCAGGGGGGTTGGACTAGATGATCTTTGAAGGTCCCTTCCAACCCAAACCATCTATGATTCTATGATTGTAAACTGAGGTACAGACACATTTTATTGGAACACACAGCGTTTGTAAAATCCAAATGCTTTGTAAAATTGGACAGATTTGAGCAGATCACTGACTTGAAAGAGAACTGGCGGAAAACCTGGCTACACTGAATTTTTTTCCTATTTCTTCACCTACAGAATTCAGTATTTTCTTTTTCCAAAATGAGTTGCTTTTTAAAATAAAATTGTACCACAGTATAGAGTCCAAATCAAAATGGAGGTGGACAGCTTTAGCCACTCTAAAGCAAGTTTATTTTCTGAAATATATCTTCCTTCCTGGAACATTTGAGTGGTTTTTTATCAATTTGCTTCTTTGAGAATGAAGCTGATTTTTGGAAACTTGTAGTCATTCATTAAATAGAACTTTTTATTTCTTTGCATCTTTTTCTTTAGAAAGGTTGGAAGCCCACCTCCAAATACCTACCTATCCATGCTTTATTTATAAATCATCCAAAACAAGCAAAAAGAATGGGCAATGGAATTGAAAATGCCAGACAGATGTAAATACAGACAGGAAAACTGAGTATGTTATAATGGCTCTAAGTATAGACAAGGCATCTAGTCTATACAGTTTACAGTAGGGGAAGAAGAAGCTGGATGGAGAAAAAGGACGGAGTTCTCCCCAAGGGATTTATTCCTTGGACTCTCTGGACTGGCACTCTGGTGTTCCTTTCTACATGCCAGTTTTGGTTTATGTTCAGGCCATTGAGTCAGACATCTTAAGGGGCAGTTTACATCCACAGGCAAGCTAAACAGAATTAATGCTCATGTTCCCATGGGGACAGGGATTGATATTATGACTGCTATTATGTCTAGCTGTTTCATGGGCTATGTAAAAAGAATAAGGGATTTGTGTGTCCTTCTGTGAGTGCCATCACAGAGGTCAAGCACAGTTTGGCTTTTAGAGATTAAATGGAATTCACTGGACATATAAAACACCTCACCAGAGATAATATAATTCTATTTGACATTCCCATAGGGAAATTAGAGCGATAAGGATTATACAAAGTATTATTGGCAGTTTAATGTCAAATTTGGAAGAGGTAAATTAGGAGCTGATTAGGTGACTACCAGCAACTTTGGCTCTCATGAAGGCCACAAAAACCAGACAGATTCATGGAATGCAGTATTTTTCTAAAATATATCAAAGGTCATTGCAAAGATGGGCTTTTTTGCTAGAACTCAGATTTTAACAAATTTAAGGGCAAATCCAAAAACTGGAAGGTACTTTGTAATTCCTTTCCTAGTAAAAGCACAGAACTGGTCATAGGAAAAGACATGCAGACCTGTATGGTTTTGTAAATACAATAATTTCAGTCATTTCTTATGTGTAAAATGTCTGTATTCTTTTTTGATAGCATGAATTACCGAAGATGATAGATTTTTCATGGAGAAAAGCAATTGCTTCTTGACACAGACCAGTATTGTCATAGTTTGAATTTTAACATTATTCACAAAGTTTGAATGGTTCTTTTTTTCAATAAGTGAGGAAATGGAGCACCATGCTAATTCATTCCCTTCATTTGGGGGAGGAGGCAATATCCTGAAGTAGCAGGAATAAATTAAATAATATGATCAATAAATTATTTAATTTTGTAGTCAGGACCTCTTTTTTTTTTCCACATTTCAACAGTTTTAAAAACAACCTTTTCTATTTGAGCCATTTTAACTCAAACACAGACTGCAGTTTAAATATTAAGATATCATTGATCATGATCCTGCCCACACAGGTTTGATTTACTCTTTATCAATGGTTACATGCTCTGTAGAGTCTTTGTTGCCTTCAGTAGATTTTGTTTTTATTCATATAGCTGAGATCTCTAACACGTAATTACTCTTCCTCTTGTTTTTCTTTTTTTCTGCTTTTCCTAGATTGAATGCTCAAGTATATCTGACTACTCAGAAAAAATTATCAAGGCCAACCACTTGGACAACAGTAAGGCATATATAAAAACAATTTCTTCAGGAGAAAGAGAAGATAACTGTTTCACTTTTTCTGATTAATTTATGTTGTATCGTTTATCTGTAAATGGTAGTTTGGCACAATTTATGCAAATTGTGTAAATACGAAACTAAACACCTCATTCTAGGCACTACAACAATTCCTCATGGGAGAAGTTACTTCTACATTTACTTCTAGGCTCACAAACAACAGAAGCAAATAGGACTCATCAGTGGGCAGGTTGATTTAGCAAAGCAGACGGAAGGCCCCACGTTAAAGCTGAACTTTTCAAATTAATTCTGCCATTTGAATTCCACCTTATCTCTTAAATAGAATACAGACACACACACACACTTACATTCAAATTGAAATAAGGTTCAAAGCAAAATGTATTCCATATCAATACAGATTTTTCAGTAAGAGTTTCTTCTGACTTCCAACTTTAAAAAGAAATATATTTTTTAAAAACCACATTGAAACACACACACACAAATGAAAATGTTCAATTCTCAGAATAACAGTATCATAGAAAACTTTTTTTCTTGAAAGGAAAACTGTTGAAATTTCCAGGGATGTGGAAGCACTTCAGTTAAAAAAAAATACTAAAAATACCCCCAACCTACTGAAAACTTAACAAAAATAATCTCCAACAAGCTCTATTTCATGTCTTCAGTCCTCCTCCAAATCACTGCACACAAGACATCTTTGTAACAATCTAAAAAATCAGGCTGTTTTTAACTGAGGCTGTGAGACAGTTCTTGTTTAAAAGTGCTCTTTGTGAAGAGCTTGCTTTTGCTGCAGGGCAGCGCACGTCATGGCTGACTAGGCTGTATCATTTGCCCCTGCTTTTAGCTGTGTCTGCGCTGGTGGTATGCTAGCACATGTGCAAGAATGGGTTTCTGTTCTGTTTCAGATCTGCTCTAACTTTTATTGCTGTCACTGGCAGCTTCTGACTAACATGGGGCTGTTTGGGAGGAGAATTTATTGTAGGGCATGCATATTCAAGTGGTGTGGTGTGAAAGAAACAGCAGTGACATGGGGTACAAGAGGCCAGCCAGTGTGTGCAACTTTTGGTTCAGAAAAAGAAGGAAGCAAAGGACCGGAAAATACTCTCCTCCACAGTACGGATAAGGCACTGAAAAATGAGGTGTTGATCTCAGCTTGGCTATCCTACACCTTTGGTGCAGAGCCCGTGTATTCCTAGAATGGCCTTTCACCAAATAGCTACACAAACAGCATACTATAAATCAATTTACATTTGGATTTACGGCAACAGGAATTGTGTGTGAAGGGTCCATTGTCAGAATAAATATGAAGGATCCAATGTGCTCCAGAGGTTGCAGAAGGTATTTATCTCTGCTTCTTCCTCTGTTTTTCCAAGTCCTTGGAAAAACTGTGGAGGAAGAAGAGACCCCTCCCCTTTGGCAGGAGGCTTGCCTGGGCAGGTTCAGCAGTCTGTCCAAGCGCAGTTTGGTCTCCAATATAAACAAATTACACAACTGAACTAACATTTACACTTACACACTTTACACTGACCCACATTCACTTTTATTTTAATGCAACCAGGTACTGAGCCAAAGGATCTTATTGCTCATGGAAATTTTTCTTTTTTTCCCCCTAATTGTTTAGAGAAATGCAGAGTCAGCAAAAGGGGCTGAACCAAGAGAAAACCCACTGTTTCCAGAACAGATACAATACAGCTGGGGACAGCACAATCTGTTCCCACATGATGCCTTATGAAGATGTTTCATCAAAGTGAAGGGAGGTGGGAGGAACTTGTGCTGCTGCTGCTGCTTACACTGTGACTGTTCTAGGTATAAACAGAGGGCTTCAAAGTCTGCAGGTGTGTCACTCTGGCAGCTGTCAA
>WAAD01034563.1:0-14697 GCA_013389945.1 Fregata magnificens | reverse complement strand
GTTTGCAAATGTGGTGGGTTATATGTTGGCTGAGTAAAACTATTTGTAGAACTGAGGGGTTGTAGATGTTTTGGTTTTTCTTCACTGTCCCCATGGGTCCCACACTTTCATGCCTTATTTTCTAACTTGCTGGATCCTTAATTAGGAAAGCATGCTTTTGAGTGATGTCTGTGTGCATGCACAGTCTGTAAGATCCCTGTTAAGAAGGGTGAGAAAACTTTTCTATGTCTGCAAACTAGATAAACTTTACACTTTGCTGTTTCTGAATGCACCTGGATTCATACCTGCCTAACTTGTATATACCTTTGTACTTGTTCCTGGGACAGCTCTGAGCTTGTCATGTGTATGTGACATTAAATACTCAGAGCAGCTGAATGTCCTGTGTTTGTGCTCTGGATACTGTTCTGAGTCAGGACTAAGTCTTTTAGTGACCATATGATTTATCGGGGGGAGATGGGGACCTGCAATGTTTTCTCTATTGATAAGCCCTTAAACACTGGATACACTGAGGTGTCTGCGAGGGCATCTTTTTAAAAATTAATTGAGTGGGAATAAGGGCCTTTAATCTGTAAACTCTCTAATCCTGTATTAGAAATTAGAATTTAGAAATTGCCTGAAACCAGTTAGTTTAGAACTTGTCGATGCTTAGAAATCAGCAATTCTGAAGCAAACGCTGTCCATGGGCTTTTCTTATTGTCCTATTATGTAAAGTGCAGAAGACCTATAGTCACTATCTTAAATCTTTAGCTCTACTACTTACAATTGGTAGTGACTTTCCTGGCAATTTCTCATCTCACCTCTCTCAGTGTTGTGGAGAAGAAGAAAGCTTAGTTGTTGATATTTTCCTTGAGGGGAGGAATAAGGAGAATGTCTTGATGCTGCTAAACATCGGAAAGACAGAGGAGAAAAAATAACCCTAGACTGTCTCCAAGTTCAAAAGTAATAGAAATAGTCATCTAACAAACAACTGAACAGGAGAAAAAATACGTGCCAGGAGTGCTTTACATAAATGCTCGGTGTGTTGTTACAGGGAAACTGGAGATATACACACATCTCCTGGGGAAATCCATAATAAGCAGTTAAACTGAATCCACAGACAATTAATGTAAACAAAAGCAAGAGAAAAATCTCAGTAACTACCTTAGGTAAATGAGGGCCCAGTAAGCCTCCAGAGGCAAAAGAAAATAGTCAACAGGTGACAATGATAACTCACTCTCCAAGAAAGTTATCCTGGCATCATCAATAAATGACTAATTTCAGAATAAAGAAATGCAGTTCTTGCCTCATGGGACTGGAGGAAAGGAATTTATGCCCCAGCAACCTAAGATGGACTTAAGTAGGGTAACATCCTACTGCTTACTTTTTTCAGTATCCCTTTGAAGAAGCTCCATCCTCATGAAGGCTAGTGTTTGTGACTAAGTCTAATAAAGTGAAATTTACAGTAACAGACTTATTCCAACTTTTGAGTAGCAGAAGGTTCAAATTCTTAGGAATATTCTCGCCTGCCCACCTGTCTCTATTTAAAAAAAAATTGGATTTGTTGGGATTTTCCCATTTCAGCCTCGGATGCATGTAGGATTTTTCATGTTCTTGGGCTCTGGAGAATGAATGTTGCAGAGGAACACGTGCAAGGGCTGGCTGCCAGTCAGGACCTCTAAAAAACGCATGGAAGCCACTTGTCTGTTTATTGAAGTTCGTGTCTCTCTGTACTTGTAATGAGAACGTGTTTCTCAATACTGTTTTTTACACTGGTTGCTCGCCTTTACTTAAATACCTACAAGGCCTAATACTTGCAGCAGATTTATGATTTGTATAAAGTGAAACTTTGACAGGAGAAGTCTCTAGTGTAAGTACTGTAACCACTATGTATAGGCACTGATTTCCTCATCCATTGAACATCTCAGATATTTGGGGGCATAAGCTTTCTGCATGATGAATTGCATTTTTATTGTTACTATTGCAGGTTGCATTTAAGTTGTGGATAGTGTCAGNTCCCTGTTGTGATATTTGCACAGATGGTGTCTACTTGGCATTGTCATTTTTGTGGCTTGTGAGTTATTTACATGTTCATTAAAGGATTCATCTTTCACAGGAAGCTTCATAACAAAGGCCTGCTCCTGTTACATCATTGCTGTTAGCCCAAATTAATGAGAGAGATTGATTTGGAGTTTTTATTAGTGGGGAAGGAGCATTAAGTATGCTAAAAATTTTAATCAACTTAGCAACGCATTGTGAGCTCGCTTCTGTGTTCTGTGTTACACACACAGTAACCATGGCAGTATGTATGCTTCACTCTTGAGATGGAGGAACTCTTGTATATGTTACACTTGCTACATAGTAGTGCTACAGTAATGCGTATTTGAATCTTTTAATTGTGCCTGGCAGCTTTGTTCTTTAGTTTAGTAAGTAATACTTAACAAAATCTGAAGATAAGAAGCTAAGAGGAGTTAGTCAGACCAGAAATATACATATTCTGGGCAATAAAGGCTATGACTCCCTTGTCAAAGGAGTCTTCCATCTTTTAAAACGTTGAATTACGTTAGGTTGCTCGGTCATGTCTGTTATGAAGATTTATAGACAGCTTTAATCACTCTGCCTTCCAGAGAGTCAAGTGTTTGTGCATGATCCTTTTTGTGCAGAACCAGTCTGAAAAACCTTTTTTCACTTGGTTACAAGGGAATGAGGTGACGGGTAGCTGCACAGGGGTAACTCTGCTGCGTGGGCGCTTCAGGGCATTCAGTCATGTTTGCAGCAAACATTGTGAAAGCATGCACTTCATCAACTTCTTGTGCACACTGCACAAAAAAATATTCTGCGCTGAATGCTTCTGCCACTAGTCACAGCTAAGCAATGGAGGATGTGAATAGGTATGTAGTGCCATCCTGCTCTTGGGTTCTCCTGAAGCTTCTGCTCAAACAATGTAAATGCTGAGATGGGTTCTATGGAGGTAGAGGAATGGCTTCAGCCTGAATAAATATGTATTATAAAAACATGTTGATGCAGGTATAACCCTTGTTGTAAGCTGTCTGCGTTGTAAAACGTAAGCAGAAATGCAGTGAATTTCTGTATGGTCTTAGAGTAAAGCAAGTTTTGTAAAAGCACCAAACAGAAGATGAATGTTTGCAGAATAACGTGTCAGGGAGAAAAGTAACTTGGCCAACTTTCATGTACTACTTATTCAACTATTATGACCTGTGGTAGATGAACATGTTTTAAATGTAAGCATTTCTTTTCTTTACTTCCCTAAAGAGTTAACCGTAGCTATCTTCTCTTCCCCTCCCTGCGTGCCCCGCCCCTGCGTTTCTGGGCTCTGATCACTCCGCACAAGGAATAAACTGAAGCTAATGAATAAAAGTCACGAAGTGATCAGGGACTGACAGGAGGTAGTAAACTGAGTAGCAGCAATTGTGCCTATCAGAAAGTCCTAGCTCTGTAATTTAGAGGTGAAATTGAAGACATGGTGAAAAATGTAAGATGAAAGCTAACAATAGTACAATGAAAACCTTACCATTTTTTCACTTAAGAGTACTCCTGTGTCCAGACTGAATAAAAGGAGTTTGTTCTGGACATTTATTAATCTGAAAACACTTCTAGATTACCTGGAGGTAGGATGAGAAAATCCTTATAGGCAAAAAGCTGTGTGTGTTGAGTGATATGATCAACTTTGGACAGTGAGCAACTGTGTACAAAATGATAGTCTCCAGAGCTCATGGAGAAATTCTGTATAAGGAAAAATAGGCAACAAATCCATTGCAAGTAATTTCTCCAGCTTCTCTAGCTTCCAACTGTGGTATGTAGGCTCCTGGGCATCTGGACCGCCTCTAAAGAGTGTGCAAAGGATAAAGAGGGCCAAGCTAATTCACTATACTGGGATATGTACATTGCATCTGGAATACGGTTTTAACCTTTTTTCAGCAAATACCCCTTATTTTTGTAGGCTGGATAAATGCTATGGTTGTCCTCCTCACATCCTAAGTACAGGGATCTAGGGTCATTACCTTGCTCCATGTTACATTTGTGAATCTGTTTCAAATGAATGGATTTCCAAAGGCAGAGTTAAAGTTGGATTCTACACCCGCACTCTGTTGATAAGGAGCAGCAACCTTTCCAGGAAGCTGCCTGTTGTCTGTGCTTCTTATTACACCATATAGCAAGTACCAAGCATGTAATATGTTGTAGTAATTACTTAAAATCAGTTATAATACTAATGATACTTTAAATTGAGTCATTTCTTCTTTCATTGCTGTATCTTTCTGTAAAATGTTATATTTGACCAAAAGCTCTATTTCCTTCTAATTATGTGGTACTACTTAGATCTACGTTGGTCAGATAGGTATATAGATGTTGGTAGAATTCAAGGTATTTGTTTTTCATTATCTTTGAGGGTGATCTAGACTTCTGATAGGACTGAGAACAGCATTCTATCGGGAATAAACTGTCTCAGTTGAGGTAGCTACAGGATGCAATGGAGGAAGCATATGTCTACTTCGTCTTTGTTCAAGTTGTGAACCGGACTGGTATATGCAAATTCAGGACCCACATACCATGCCCCTTACATGAATAGGATCTATATGATATAAAGCTTCAGGTTTTTAAAATTAAATTCATTAGAGCTCTGGCTTGTATCTATACCATGTAAGCAGAATGAAATACCCTGATGAAATTTAGGTACCTAATGAATTTTTTAAACTTGTCAGTCAACTTTCTGAGACTGAGGGGAAATATCTGTGCTAGATAGTACAATCATAGAAGAGTTGCACAGGACTGAGAACTAGCTTGATAATAAATTTGAGTAATTTCTTTGTTTAGTTGCATTCCAGAAACGAAAAGCAAATCTGAATTTCTTAGTCTAAGCTCAAAGACCATAAAGCACGTTTGTTTACCATCTGCACCATCCTTTCAGTCCCTAGAGGCATATGAAAAGACAGGCTATAACAATGGAGTACTGGCTTGCTGAAAGCAGCATCAGCAGAGCTCTAAAGACAAAGCAGCAACTTTCTAAACAACAGATGAAGTGGAAGAAGCAGCTCGCCTTCCTCCCATAGGTTTGAACAATTGACACATGTTTACATGATTGAAAATGGACGGAAACATTTCTCATGAGGACATATTCACGGCTATGTTACAGCAACAAAGATGGTGATTTCTCTGTGACCTGGGGGTTTCTTAATCCCTTCAAATCATTGATAGTGCAGATCAGAAATAAAGTGAGCTTAAATTCTAGCATCTTGACAGAATTTAAGAAGCGACATTCATGGCTTTTTTCGTGTATGCTAAAACTGAATTCTAATCCACATCATCAGTCCTTGAGTCAGCAGAAAACACTTTTTAATAGATTCATTAGAAGCTTGAAGGACAAGTGTCCTGTTTTCCAGTGTTTTCTTTTGTATTCCGTGAGTCTGTGTTCATTATAGTCACCCGCTGAAACAGAATACTCAAGAATGCAAATTTATTTTCTATGTGACACTTGAATTCCTAATGCTGAGCCAGCATGCGAGCACAACCTCATATTAAGGCTACTTATTAGGTTGATATTCTGTATGCATCATAGTTCCTTGATTCATCAAGTTTTAACTATTAACTACTATTAAGGTCCCAGGTACTGTTCTGAGAAAAAAGTAAAAATTCCCAAGCACAGTTAGTATAATGGATGTCATGACTGCCTGAAGAGCGTGACTGTAGTACCTGTGAGTGTTCTTGTTAAAGAAACCACTTTCTTGTAGAAGAAACTGTCTTCGTAGATTGGAGTATATGTGCGGGGATTGCTGATCTAGGATTCTTGGCCTAGATTTATCTATGAAATATACATTATAGTGTAAATCTCATGCTATGGCTTTGCTTCATGACCAGCAGGAGGGTTAGGTTGGTGCAAGGGCTGCTGAAGAAAGCAAGCTGTCATGAGCAGCTGACTGGGTCTTAGCTTGTATGTCCAACCCAACTTCATTCTGGCTGCAAGAAGCCACAGGGCAAATGTCCTCTTACACTAATACACTCAGCATAAAGTCCTCTGTAGCTCTCTAGCATACTCAGTGTGTATCTTGGTGGTGTATGAGGGATTCATTAGCTGCCTGCAAGATACAGACAGTTGTTTAGGGCAAATTCAGTTTGTCTTCATATGGCTGTATTGTGACAGGAAGGATTGCCTTGTGGCTAAAATAACATACTAGGTGAATTTAATGGCCTAGATTAAGTTCCTGGTAGTAGTTTACTGGGAGGCAGTGGTCCTGAGCAATGTCCTTTATTGATGCTGACACCATTATTTGTTCAAGAACTATATACTCTTCCTAATTTAGAGATCCTAAAATTGATAATTTATGAAAAAGATCATAGAGTACTTATGTATGCTGATAGTTTTGTATCTACTTAAATAGATTTCCTTAGTATTTGAAGAAATTCTTGAATATGCTGTTCTTTATTGTCTAATTCCCATTATATCTGTATAATTATAAAAGATAGCATTTTCCATGAATATTCTAAGAGTGAACTCGATTTATTATAATTGTCATGTCAGTTATCTAGAGAGTCATTAGACTGCTTATTAAGGATATAAGCTGAGTCAGGAAAATCAGGTTTATTTTTAAATACCTACTTGGTCCTGTACTTTTGGCTCTACAGAGCTTATTACATTAACTTTTCTTGTGAAGAGTTTTATCCCCCAAAGAGAAGAGACAAAATCGTGCAGCCAAAACAATATCTGTATACACTGTATGGTTTCCTTGGTCAAATGAAAGAAGAATCTTAGCAGTGCTGGGTTGGTCATTGCCTTGATTTTGGGGTAGAATGAAGAGTAACTGAGGATCTAGCATATTAATTTTTAATAAAAAGCATGCCGTCAAAACCAGAAAAGTCTTCAATGTAATTTGTACTCTGAAAGATCATGCTCAGTTTCCAAGTGAGCACCTTATTCCTTGCATTAGTTTGGTTCCGCATCTGTCTGTCAGCCAGATAAAGTAGGTTAGAAATGCTCTTTTTTTTTTTTCTCCTCCCTCCTGCTTGTTGGTTATAATTGGGAAAGGGTCATGATTTAAAATATTTAAACGGCATTTTCTGTTCTGGAAGAGTAACTTAAATGACAGGCATTGTGGCACTTAAATCATCGATTATGGGCATTGAGAATACATGGCTGGAAATTCTAGAGTTCAGAAAAAAACGCCTGAGGCTGTGATTTGCCTGTATGAAAGTGAGGTGTTTCAGAACCATCCCCTTCTAGTCTGTGGCAATCGTACTGGAATGTTTCAGGATGCAGAAACTAGACTTGAACATCAATAGGACAATACGAGAATTTAATTTGTTTGTAGCAAGATGCTGTTCAAGTTAGTGGTGCTGAGTATTTTCTTTTCTACTGAATGTCTGGGAATGTGGGGAGCTAAAGTGACAAAAATGTTTCTCGTTTTTCTAATCTTTTTGCCTAATGGAAAAGTTATTTCTGGTAATTATTGGATAGGCAAAGTCATACATGAAATTGAAACACGGTTTTCCAAAAGGTTCAGCAAGTGCAGCAGCACTGCCAAACTTTAAAAAAAAAAAAAAAACCAACAAGGATTTCATTACCCTGATTATTGATGATAGATGGAATCATCAGCTAGTAGTAGCCTCTGTGTGGTTAGGTTTTTCAATGCTGGAGTGTAAGGCATAATTGAAAATACCTTCAGAGAGAGTCATGCGTTGTTATGCTGTACCACAGTTTCATGGCTGATCCAGGATTGACTCTAGAAACCTCCCACATGCCAACCCATTCTTGGGAACAGTGTCTCTGGTGCCTTTTCAGCTCTTCCTAGAGGATAAGCAGGCCCATAAGCACTGCTGCAAATATAATCTGTTCTGGCTTGTAGTACTAGTGTAGAAATTTTGCTAGCCCTCTGACCTTCTGGGTTTGTGACATACTTGAAGGGGTAGCAGAGGATTTGTTTTGGTTTTGGTACATTAAACTTTGTGTGTCCATACACACAAGATGCATCTTCTCCCTCCCCTTTTTGAAAGTGCTGCTGTTTAGGCTTCTAGAAAAAAACCTGGTAAGTCTATTGGGATATAGATTTAGATAACAAAAACATGTTTCAATGGTCTGATATGTATAATACCTTTGAGCATGGTAGGATATGGAGGGGCAGGAAGAAAAAACCTGTGCAGTCGTGAATACACATGCATCCAGCATGACTGTGCTCAATTCTTCTATATGTAGTAAGTCCCTTCTTTCAAGCACAAAAAACTTTGCCAGCTGCCACATGATGTTTGTGGTTAAAAATTCAAATATGTCTTTGTAGTAGGATTGATATTGGAGACAGTCGGGTCCACATTCCAGCAGGATCACCTCTTGCTTAAAAATATACATAATATTTACAACTTTAGCTAGTAGCTTAGCCTAAAGATATGGTTAAATTTATTATCGTGTTTAGTTTTAAGCATATGAAATGCTACCATCATCTTGAGGGTGATGTTCAGGAATGTAATGTGTATACAATATGTGTGTATTGCTGGGTTGGGGTCTTGATTACTAGGAGATTCTTGAAAATGCTTTTTTTGTATTTATCTAGTTGTGACTGCTATGTTCTTTTCAGGAAACATGTAAGATAATCGGCATCTCCTGCAGTTTCCAATGAATAATCAAGGTATCAAGTTAAATTAAAGTGAACAGCATCTACCCAGAACAGCAGGTGCAAAATTGTCACTAATTATGAATTTGCTGGGTTCAGTAGTGACTATGCATGAATTATGTCGCATTCATTAAAAGAAACATTCAGAGCCCAATCGATAACAAGAGGGGAAAAAAATCATTAGGCTGTTTCTCCAAAATGAATTAATATTACTGAGATTTGCAAGTGAAGACAACTGCAGAAAGATGAAGTATTACACTGCGTATGTCCCTGCCAAATGCTTCTGCTAGAAAAACAGTTGTTCTTCTACTAGTTTAGAAAACATTAACAAATTCCAGCACAAATGTTCTGTCATTCTTTCTAGAGAAGGAGGATTTGCATGTAGGTGTTGTCTTAAATATGTGAGAAATTTCTATGCATATGCTCCCAGTTAAAAGTGGAAAAATCTTGTTTTCAATACTCTTTCTACTTTTTTCCTGCTTACCCCATAACAAAAGGGGAGGATTGAATACTTCTACTATGTATGTTTTAAATTATTTTTAATTGACTTTTATCCATCAAATGAGCATATAAAAAGTAAAGCTAGGATACAAAGTAACCATTATGTACTAACTGCATTTTTGATTACCAGGACTTAAAAATTAACACGGCGAGCTCCGTATTACCAAAATGATCATTTTCTCAACCTGAAAAATTATCTCAGATGATCTGGGAGGAAGTCCAGTGAAGGGTTACAGTTATTCTGGAATCTAACTATAATGGAGGAACTGCTGAAAGTCTTGGACTTTACTCCCCCCCCCAATAAAGCTTTTCCTTATGACAGAAATGTTGATGTCCTAAACATCAAGTTCGAAATAGAGAAGCAGTGTGTCCATGAAGAACCTGTTCATCTCCTATTCATCCTCCCTGCTGCTGTGCAGTCTTCTCCCTTCTGCCCCCTTCAGCTCCCTCTCCTTGGAGGTCGGCAATTTGTCCAGGCCCATGTGCACCTTAAATCTGGTCAGCTGTGTCCTCTCAGAGGAGTTTCATCTGGGTAGATGTTTCTGACATGCTGGGAGTGATCGCTGTTGTTGGGAATCACGTTCTGGTGCATGTCACCACCATCGTTGTGACTCACGTGGCAGCTCTAGGCCTGAAGTCCTCCCTTTCATGCTGTCACCTTTAAGCAGGTGCTTAGCTTTAAAGCTCATGAATGTTTCCATAGTCTTCTGTACAACTATTCATGTGCTTAATGTTAAACATATGTGAAATGTTTTCTATGCTTGGGGGCAGGGGATGTGGTGATCAGCACTCTAGAGAACTGGATGCTTAAAAACCAGAGAAAAATCAAATAGAACAAGCGCTAATAGTGCTCCTAATATTTTCCATTTGGTGTCTGCACTCAGCATGAAGCAAAAATCTCATTATTTTGTTTTATTAGTGATTACTTTTCAGTGATCTGTAATTTGAAGGTAAAATGCGATTTCAAGACAGTATGGGCTTATGCTTCAGCTGGTGAGAGCTGAACCAGTGATCACTTTGCATCAGTAATGTTTTTCATATCTGTTATACAACAGTAACTCCTCACTGTTTGTCAAAGCAACTGCCTTCCATCTAAGACTACTAGGGTAGTGTCTTTTGGTGTGTTTAGCAGTTTGCTAAACAGTCTCAAAGCCTTCTGAAATATTAGTTCATTTTTCAAATATAAGGTGGTGTTAAACCTACTAGAATAAGTTTACTGTCTTTCTACAGGGCAGATGAAACAGTAAAATGGGCCTATTTTCTCCTGCTGGTCTATTCCCTCATGTTCAGTAAGTGTCTTGAATGAATTTATGTTCTCAACTAATTGCTTTCTTTTGCTTCAGATAAGAGCTAGTAAAATAGCTGCATGTAATTATGATATCTTCTTAATAAGCCTTCCATTTGTTTAAACTTTAAAAAGGCAGCTGAAAATATACTGTACATTATCATATGAAAGAACTGCAGAAAGTGTTTCTCTCTTCAAAATGCAGGGTGGACTTGTGTCAAAGTGATTTCAAGTGAAGTGGAGGTTAAAAAAAAAACAAAACAAACCTTTTTGACCATGGGCACATTCAAAGATGATTTTGATTAATACAAACACATTTCATCATTTGTACTTGAAAACATTTTAAATTACCTTGCAACCACAACCAATGTACTTTATTAGTTTTGTGTTCACTTTCATTAACTCAGTGCTTACAACAGCATGGATTCATTTAGTTTAAATTGTTTGGCTTTTTGTTTTTAGCTGGTGATACAGGGAGGACTTTCACAGGAAGCTTACAGGGACTTACTACAGCCCTAATTCAGTGTTTCTACTTTACAAGCCCTCCATCTGCCTCTAATTATACATCGTGGGTATAAATCAGCCTTCCTTGTACTTCAAAATTAAATAATGAAAGGTGACAATGCTAACTGGGGGGAATGATAAGAAATGCTGTCAAAACTGAAAGTGTGTGCCTCAGTTTCATCCATGAAAAATGGCCTGCTTCACAAAACAAAAGGCTTGGACAAAAGACCGTACATTCTATTCATTTTACATGAAAAATAATGGCCAGAAAACTTTCTAAGATATGGAAAATGAAAGCAGAATTGAAAAATATGTGGCAAGAACATCCCATGAATTTTAATTGAAATGCAAGAAAGAACAAAGTGCTTGTGAATGTAACAGCATTGAAAACAAGATATTTGCTACAGAGCACTATAACTGGAATACTTTAACAGTTCTCAGCCTGCAATCTCATTAGTTCTCATACTTGCACATTTTCCATGCTTATGCAAAACCCTTCAAACTTTTCATTTAGAAACATTAATCTAGAAACCTTTTCTACCATGAATTGGTGCTACTTCTAGGAGAACTGAGCTCTGATGCCACTTGATATTGGTTCTCAGTGGAAGTCAAAGGATTCATGTTCCAGAATTTACTTAGCCGATTGGGTAAATGGATATATATTTTAATTTCAAATGCAGCACAGATACCTAGTTTGCCTTCTATTTATTCACAGAATAGCCATTAAGATGGTTCAAGTATAAATAGTTATGAATATTTTCGTGTAGAACTTGCCTGAAAAGACTGATGGGAAAACAAATGCTAATCTCTACAAAACTTCAAACTAAATGCATGTAAAGCTACACAGCCTGGGAAAGGTACACACACAGGTTTTAAATCAAGGGCACTCAAGTGTAGGCATGCCTGATGTTCCTTCATATGTGAAGTCATCAAAAGCTTGATCCAAGCTTAAGCAAATCAATGGAGATTCTTCTGCAGGTTTCAGCAGATTAGTGGCTCCAAATTGGCTCAAACTGGGGAGGAGGGACACTTTTTAGAAATGCCTAGGTACTAACAGACCCAAATAGTCATTCTTCTTTTTAATATTTCTAGTGTGGTTAAGTAAGTAAATATTTTTGGAAATTATAGCTTAAGGTGCAATAAAATAGCTTGAGGAAACAGTCAGGGGAAAACATCATTTTTAGTATTTTCTTTTTTTTTTTTTTTTTCTCACCCCTGTGCTATGTTGTATTTGGTTTGTTCATTTCTGAAGCACCATGGGTTTAACCTAAGAGTTGTGAATCTGACTGGGATTTTTTGAATGCACCTGACGGCATCTTTTCCCCTGTGTGTTAGACATCAAGGAAGCCATCTATATCCTTAAAGGACCTAAAGAACTCTGACAGTCTGAATTCAGGTAGAGGAGCGCATTGACTTTCAACTGAAGTGTTTGGAAGTTAGAGTGCTTTTAAAAATGTTGTTATAGAGGTGCAACAAGAGCTGTTGGCTTTGGGTTGAGTCTGAAATCTGTTTTCATGAGTCTGTATGACAGTTTTCATCGACCTTGCTTGTAATAATAATTAAAACACAAATACATTGCTCTACCAGCGAGTTTCTTTCCCTATCGCTTTTGCATTTATACAAACACAATGATTCGTTGCTTTGTGTGCGTGGAACTAAGTCCCATGTTGCTGGGAATTAGTTTAGATTGTATGAAAATGATGCTTCTGTAAGCAATACTCACAAAGAGAAGCTAATACACATATTTACTTTAAAACATGTATTTTGTGCCAGAGAAACACACCGCTATTAAACACTGAATCCTACAATTCGGGGTGGGAAGGGGGGAATGAAGTAAGCAGTGGAATGCTACTCAAGTGCAGTGTTGCAAGTTTACATTATAGTGGCAGTATCCAATCAGTGTTTTTAATTCTTTTAATTACTGAAATCTCTAGAGTACATAATGGTGTGGAATATACACATGTATCTGCAATAAACAACATGTATCTTGAAAAAAATGGATTTAGTTTTGGCAACAATGTGATAGGGAGATCAAAGAGCTAGCTGGCATTAAAATGATTTAGATACATTTGTCATAGGCAGCTGTTATGCTAATCTCATTTATGCAGTTGTCAGCTGATAGATTCTGATGAGCCAGCTTAGTGGGAAAATCATTACTAGATCCCTATTGTGATAAATGTTATTTATTACTGTCAAATGGTATTAATGTTTGATTCAAAGATGGGAAATGGGCACCATCTACACGAAGTTCATCCATTCATGGTCAACGATGACAAAGGGAGCTGTTGAATTCCAGCCAAAGGAACTTCATTTCTGTAAGAAAAAAGAATAATGGATTTAATTTGCATATGTTTTAAAAGGGTAATGAAGTAATATGATGTTTATCTTGGTTGAAGAGTGGTAATTTTTGCTGGCATGGCTCCAGCAACATTTGAGTCATTGTGCAGCATTTGCTGTTCAGTTGTTGGTTGTGGAAGGGGCTTTTCAAAGCAGCAGGTGCACAAGGGGGGAGGAAGCTAAAATGATTTATGCATTAGGCCAAAAAATGAGCAATCTCGGTGTCTTTCCCCTTATCCTCCAGAAATATATTTGCAACCATCTTCCTTCATTTTTCTTCTGCTACAACAATATCTCTTTCTTTTCTTGTCTGTGGCATTGGCTCTTGAATTACACATAGATCCACACGGATTTCCACTCCATCTTTGTTGTGATTTGACTTTTTTCCACGTCATCTAAGTAGATAAATGCGCAGAGACAGTAGCATCCCATTCCAAGCTGTCAGGCGGATAGAAGCTGGGAGATGGTCATGTATGCCTGTATGTAAAATGGAGTAATTTTTATTTATTTTTTTCTCTTTTAAAAGAAAATAACCCAACGTTTTGGCAAATTAGCTGTGCAGCTGGGTTTTAAGTTGTTGAAAAGTGTTCCCTCTGCTTGTGAATTTGCATGGAGACATCCCTCTTTCTCCTTTCTATTCCAATACAGCTGCAGTGCTGTAACCTATTTCTAATTTTAAGTTAAATAAATAAAATAAAAAAAGCCAAAACCCCACCAACCACAAAAACCCCTCAAACCCACCAAAAACCCCCAACCAACCAAAACCTAATTATGGTGCAACCAATCATACAGTGGCAGATTTTAATTACTCATTTCCAAACAGGCATCAGAACATTTAAACAGTATTGCAGTCTATATTCTGCCACTAGTATATTTATTATTTATACACATTAGTTAATTCAGAGTACTCTGGAAGTTTTAAATAATTTTTTAAAGTAAATAAATAATAAAGTAAAAATGGTAATCTAGCGAAGAACTGACCAAAACAGTACTGTAGTTAACGCTAAGAAAAACAAAATCTTGCAACCCTTTCTGCTGGTTCTGTCCTGAGCCACTCATTAATAGCCTTCATATTTCAGTGATAAGAAATTCCTGATAACGAAGACAATCTTGGTCTTTTTAAAGGCAGGTAAATGCTAAATTCTCATTGGTTTTTTTTTTTTTAGCAAGAAATGAGTGCATGATCCTTTCATCTAGACATCCTCAAATTCCTATGGGAAACAATCAGAATATTTTCAGTTGCCAGTGGTGGTATGGGAGCATGGATGGAGATGGGTACTATATACAGTTCTGTAAAATAAACCTAGTAATTTATATCTTGGAAATGACCTGGTAGCAGTTAATGCTCTGTAAAATATGTAGACAAAATGCTACAGGGGGTTATGCATGTCTTGGCTTTAAAGAATTTGGATCATGTTTTAGTGATGTATGTGCTCTGTATCAACAAAATTTCTGGGCGGTTTTTGAAGTTACCTCTAA
>WAAD01034562.1:5943-18210 GCA_013389945.1 Fregata magnificens | reverse complement strand
AAGCATTCCTCACATAATAGACACATTAAAATGTAAAAGAAAACATACAGGAAGAGCTGCTTGTTAGCTCATTCCTTTAAAGATCCACAGAAATAAATATTTAGACATGTTTCCTGTGAGCTGCCAGGCAACGAGTTACTTTACATTCCCATAATACAGCTGCCCAGCCTCAGCATCCAATTCACATCACACTTCAAAAAATGCACGAGAGAAGAGATTGGTCACGTTTAGTAATGCCTAAACTAACATTTAAACTTTGATATTGGGATTAACCTTCTGTAGAATACACCACTTGCAATTTTTGCTTAATTAAAAAAATCTGTACAATTACCTCAGCACCTATCAAAACATGTCAGTTTGTCAGAAGGCATTCTCATCACACAAGCAGCTCTTGTAACAGGCATAAAATCCATTCAGAGTGCGCTATTTGTAATGATATTATATGTCTCTGGAAGGATACAGACACAAATACTGTATTCAACCTGGCCATTTATTTACAGCTGTATAATACGAAGGTTTGAACAGCAAAAAATATTTACATTACCATTGACAACTTCCCATATTATAAAATGTTCACAGAAAGTGGTAAAAATGAAAAATAAGAATCAGTTTTAGGGACGTGACTCTTCCTCACTTAAAGGAAAACAACCAGAATCGATCCTGAAAATTAAGCACATAATTGTGAAATCTTTGCACCTGATTAATTCTCCAAAACCACCCACTTGTCACCATGCTACTTTCAGTTATGCAAGTCACTTATAACCTGAGTGCCCATTACAATACATACATGGCTTTACGAGGGAATTGAAGCTATAAAAACTTATTCAAATGTAACTGTTAGGGTTAAATCTGGTTTCCTAACAAACGGAACATCATTGTTAGAACATTTTACACCTTTCTTCTTGATGGGTCCCAAAACATGTACCAGCGAGTAACGAGTACAACTGCTCACGCTTTACATAGGAAATTCTTGGGAGTTTAGATGAACAAATTCAAGCCCCCAACAGGTTAACTGAAACCGTTCTTTTTCAATAGTATATGGACTTAATTCACTGCCCATGAGAGACCTTTAACATTGAAAGACTCTACTTAACACTAACATCAATATTTGCTCTTGCTTTTAGGTGTTATTAAATAGGCATTTCTCCAGGTTTGAGTCTGCCTTTGCACTTCTACGGTGAGGACTTCACAGCAATATCATTGGGAAAAATCCACTTCTAAGGTATCATTTTCCAAAATGTATGTGCTAGGTGGCTATTACTTTCCAACTGTACAGTGACTCCAAATCCATATACAATCTGAAAACATTTATAGATATTAAAATATTAAGAAATATACGCACGACTTACTGTCACTACTACTACACAAGGTACCATAGGGACTGTCATTATAGCTTTCTAGAACTGCTGCCATCATTGCATGTTGGCTTATCAAAACCTGTATTATCATTTGAACTGTATGTTCATGTAGTCATGCAAACTACACAAAAGCAGCCCTGTATTTTTTCAGAGTTCTGTGGAAACTGGCATATAAGAAGGAGGAATGTGCAATGGTTATTTATCTTTATACTTGAATGCTGGACTGCTGACTTCATCCACTACAGTATACCAAACTGGCACTCGCATTATCTGTTCTCCCTTTCCAGAAGGGAAAGAATAAACACTCAGAAGTGTAAAAAAGAATTGGCTCATTGTTTTTCTGGCAGTTCCCCAAACAAGTTCCAAATTAAAATGAAACACAATCTTTGAGCTTATGTTGAAATTAAGCATTATTTCAAATTGAAGTGGGGGCTTTTGGGGGGTTTGTTGTTTGTTTGGGATTTTTTTTTTAAGTGACAAAACACAAATGTTCCAATGCTTTCATTTTATTCTTCTGGTTTTTAACCTGGGTTCTTTAATAACTTGTGGGTCCATTGATCAATCTCTGCCTAGTACACTTTAAAAACTAAAATCTGTGCTGTCCAGAATTTAACTTAATTCAGGCCTCAGTCACACCTACATGTTGCTCAGGAGTCTTCTAGCATGCAGTACATGAATAACACAAATTCAGGAAACATGGTACAGAAAACTTCTCTGATTAACTAAAAAAAAATTGTAACAGTTTGTCCTGCTGGTTTTGGTTTTTTAACTGATCAGAATCTTTAGTGACTGCAACTGGACAAGATGCTGGTGTCATCTCTCAAATGAATCTGGAATTTCTTACAATGATGTACTGCATTGAAATTCAGTTGCAAGACATGGGAAATCTGTGTTACAACCAAGCAATTATTAAAACCAGTTCAGAACAAGATTAGTTCTGCATTGTGCAACACAACAGCTATTCACAGGTCACTACCAAACATGGAGTTTTGACAAACTGTATTTGTCAACACGGAAATCCCTCCTCCTCACCTCACCATCAGCATTCTTCATTTCACTCACTTGTACCCTCACTTTTTCTATTAAAGCGAAGTATTTCCAAGCTTTTTTCATTCAAGGCTTACCAAGCAATACAAAATTATTAAAGGCATATATTTACTGATAGCAAAAGTCATATTTACTACCAAATATCACATTAACAGTTTTAACAAAAGTAAAAATTTCATCCTAATTACAAACCTTATCACAGATTATATTTTAGAATCATAAAACCATATGAAAACTTAGGGAATTAAAACATCTCAACAGCATAAAAGAACAAAAAAAAATCTTTTTAAAAATAGGAGCAAAAATCCCTTTTTACTTAATCTTTTTATAACAGCAAACTTTTTCAAAAGTTTAACTATTCAGTATAAACCTTACAGCAAAAATACCTGGACATCCTCTTGTCCATTACAAGATATTTTTTCAGTAGTAAATTCATGGTGGCTTATAGTCTTCCTTTGATAAAGCTGATGGAGCTAAAGGGAAAAAAGGCACAAAACCTCTCCAGAATAATCTCCAGGAGTAATGAAATTTATCTATCCATGATCAGGATAAAAAATATGAAATTATCACACTGACAAGTGCCACTTCCCACTTCACCAGCAGCATCAGCTAGTACTTTCCTTTTGTTTGCTCCACTTACAAGTGGCATGTCATCTTCGTATCTTTGTGTGTGGTCTTTCTCTATATTTGGAACTTCCCCCAAACTCAAAGAGATCTATTCCTTCCCCCTACTCAAGTCTACAAGAATGACACAAACTATTTGTAAAAAAACATCCATTTTCTCTGCCATGAGCAAAGCTGGCCTTTGCTGGAGAACTACAGTTAAACCCTCAATCACCTTACCATGGTATTACAAACACATCCTCTGAATTACTGTCGCTTCAAACGCACACATAGGTCTGTAGCAAATATAAGACAGCCCGACTTACCTTAGCCCACAATGAATTTGACTACAGACTATTTGTGTAGCCTAGGCTATTACTGGACCTCTCTCACAGCAAACAAAATAGACGTAAGATTGTAAGGATTAACCTTTCTGTGTTTTCCCCCAAAGAAAAACAGTTACAATAACATGTTATGCAGAGTTAGAATGTGTAGTTCAAGAGTTACCACCCCTTAGCAATACACAGTAACCACCCACTTGAACTCTTAAACTTGTATTCTTATGCTCTAATATATTAAGGGATAGTTTGCATTAATCTCTTTTGTACTTTGTATTCAGCCTACCTTCAGTGGCACTGTAAGTCCATCCTGCACAAAGTTTACTTGCATTAAAATACACCCATAGAGGCAGCCAGCTTATCTTGCTGAGGAAGCAAACTACTTAGCTCAAAAATGCAACCGCAAGGCCTTATATAATTATGTCCAAATGAATATATTATGTACTCAATATCCAGGATCCATCTCTCTTAACATCTCCTGCAAATATCATTTGGTATTATCTATTAATTTTAGTTAATCAATTATAGCCTGTAAGTCAGTATCACCACAGAAAACTAAAAAGGAGTACAAGACATCAAATTACTAAGGATGATAAAACTATTTCTAAAAGAACTTCAATAATTAACTCCAAGGACACTATAGAGCATAATGTGCATGTTCAATGTATTTTTTTTTTAAATAATTCTGAAGTCTTTTACAAGTACAGCATTACAAAGGGCTTGCCATAACAAACATACCCTTCTTTTCAAAATGTCCATATTGCTAAAGTTTTCATCCAGACTCTCTCATTCTTCTTGCCTATTTGTCATCTTATAGTCTCATCTAGTGATCCCTCCACTCTAGGTAATGCAACTACAAAGGTTCATTTTCCAACTTCTCCTTCTGTCTTTTATTATGCTGAAGTCATACCCTACTTTTCATTTTTCTACTACCTTTCTTTTCTGAGCTGACTAGTCTCATTGACAAGCCCCCTTTCTATCTATCATTTCATTCTGTACTGAGAAGTCAGCTCCACCTCAAATTGGCCTCTTCCATTACTCACCTGTTAAGTTTTCAAACCCCTTTATTCTTTTCTCAAGTTCCCTGCTACTACTGGCAGGGCTGCCTCTAGCCCTCTGCAAGACTGTCATTATTGTCCTTTAAAACTCCTCTACATCATGATCCTGAATACAAATTGAGCAAGGTATGCCAATGCAAGAGCTTCCCATGCTGAGTAATCTTGTGTCTCCTCTGCCTGTGCCCCTCTGTCATCCACTCTGACCTTCTGCCTTATATTTAAGAGCAATTTCTTTCAAGCGGAGGCTGACTTCTGGTTCTGGGTTTGTGGATGCTCATGCACGGGTATATGATTACAGACTCTAAAATTCTGTTAGTATAAGTAAAAAATGACAGACCAAGTGCTTCCATAGACTACAACTGCACTTACTTTTAAGAGTAATGCAACCTTGCAGCAAAGGTAGCTAATGGTATCCCAGGCTGCATTAGACAAAGTGTTGCCAGCAGGTGGAGGGAGGTGGTCCTTCCCCTCAGCACTGGTGACGCCACACCTGGAGTACTGGGTCCACTTCTGGGCTCCCCAGTACAAGGGAGACATGGGCATACTGGAGAGAGTCCAACAAAGGGCCATAAAGATGATTAAGGGACTGGAGCATCACTTCTATGAGGAAAGGCTGACAGAGGTGGGACTGTTCAGCTTGGAGAAGAGAAGGGTCATGGGGGACCTCATCAATGTGTACAAATATCTGAAGGAAAGGTGCAAAGCGGATGGAGCCAGGCTCTTTTCAGTGGTGCCCAGTGACAGGACCAAAGGCAATGGACACACACGGAAACACAACAGACTCCCTCTGAACATCAGGAAATACTCTTTTTTTTTTTTTTTTTACTGTGAGGGTGACCGAGCATTGGCACAAGCTGCCCAGAGAGGTTGTGGAGTCTCCCTCCTTGGAGATATTCAAAAGCTGTCTGGACACAGTCCTGGGCAACAGGGTTTAAGTGGCCCTGCTTGAGTAGGGGTGTTAGACCAGATGACCTTCAGGGGTCCCTTCCAACCTCAACCATTCTGTGATTCTGCTCTCTCAGTCATGCTAACCAAAGATACTTCTGTTATTTTCAGATTTGAGGCACCTATCTTTTACTCTTAGTGACAAGCAGAGTCTCACTGTCTTTTTAACTCCTAGCCTGTTTCCTGACTGCACCACAAAAGTACATGGCAAAATTCCCATCTATGGCAATGGTAACAAATAACAGATTCCTGCCCCATATTCCTTCCCTTATACTAAACACTGAATAATCGGGGGTGGGGAGTGGGGGGAAGTGCAGTGTTATGTTCTGACTTTTGTACCCATGCAAGAAGTATGAGGAGTTGCTAAATGCTTCTTCAGTTGAGGTGGACCAAACTTGTGTTGTACCCTTCCACCCAGCAGTGGGAGAGGGAAGGTGTACACCACATACTGAGCTGGCATGGATTGTTTCATCCCTGCCTGGCAATCTGATTCCCCATCTGAACCTCAGACTAAGTAATTAGATGTCATACCTAATTTTGGGTTAATGCAAAAGACATCAACAACGCCCAAGTGTTTGAGGTCTACAGTTCAGAAGGCAATAGTAGGGAGGAAAGCATGCTAGTAAAGACACTAGGTTTTTATGTCGGTAATAAATCAGTCTCTTCAGAGATCAACTATTCAATATATCAAGTCGCAGACATCAACTCTGCATGTTAAGTCACACATCTACACATAGGCAACATTTCCTAATGTAACAAAATTAATCCCAACCTTCCCTGCCTGTTTTATTACTGACAAAGCAAATACAATCCAGAGTAAACCGTCTTTATAAACACAAGCTAACAATACTCTTAGAACAGAAAAACATCCAGCAAACAAAAGACCATACTGTCTGTTGGGATACAAAACACTCCACAGAATCTGCCTGAAAAGTATTCCTATATATAGATCATCACCTAACACTCTAACACATAACAAGGGTTCTACAATTTGGGATAGGGCAGACTGCATTACTGCACTGCTCTTCTCTGTTTGCTCAAAGCTGTAAGATTTCTACTAACATTCCAGTCTCCATCTTCTCTGTGTGTTATTCCTGAATGACCTTGGCTCTCGTTGTATGTGTGGCAATACACTTCTTTGAAGCACATACTGCTACATTGCACAAGACTGCCCTAAAATAAATCATGTAGCGAGAGTAATAATGCCAGGAACACTGACTTACTCCTAACATTGCCAAACAATTCTAAATGCAACCTACTTATCACACGACCTGCTTCTCTCCTCAAACATATGCTGACAACGTCATGTGAAGAATGAAATGCTGTCACCATTTTCACTTTATAGGCGCAACTTGATTCAAACCATATTGTAATCGCTACTTACTGTGCTTCATAACTAACTATTCTGTGTATTAAACTTTGATTAAAAAAAAAAAAAAAAAAAAAGCTAAGTGCGCTGGACTGAAAATTAAACCACTTGTCTAGAAGCGCATATGTGACAGTGGAACCTTAACAGTTTTGGGTTTTGTTTTTTTTGGTTGTGGGTTTTTTTTTTTTTTTTTACGTCAGTCTGAACAGCTGAAGTTGACATGGTTTCTTTTCCCATCTCCTAGAAAAACTTTTTACTAGGACATCTCATGGAATAGTGCTGAAAGCTGGCTCATAAGGCATTACTCACAAGAGCATTACTCCTCATAAATAAGAGTGGAATACTCAGCCCTCATAGGCTAAAAACCAGGTAGAAACCTGGTAAAGAAAAGTATTTGAACACAAGTACAAGAAGTAGGGGAAAAACAGCCACTTATCTATAAAGTACAGATAGTTATATGAATAAAAGGTACACACTGAATTTTCTTCCTCTTCTTCTAGTTCTCTCTGCTGCTCCTCATGTCGCTTTGCCTTTATCTCCATAGCTTCAGTGATCAGGTCCCTTAAAATTGAAACTGGCTTGGCATTCTTAATAAATATATGCTAGGAAAAAAAAAATCATTAAATTATATGACATCATTACAAGAGTTACGCTTCAGATGTAATTACAAGCATTATTCAACACCACAGATTTCAGTGATAAACAGTATTTTACATTACACAAAATCTATACTAACGCAACATACAATATCTTTTAGCTATTTGATAACTAAGATTTTACTTTAACTATTTTTAATAACAGCAAGCCTTGGGAAATTTAATCATATAACAACTATTTTATAGTTAAGGATATAATTGTCCAAAGGAAACTTGCAGTAAGTAGTAAATAAATGGAGTGGTGATTGTCTGACATGGAAAAACAAACTTTTTCAGATATTCAGTTGCAGAATTTAATTAATCCTAACAAACTGACAGCATAAACTACGGCTGCCTACTTCAACAAACCTGTACTTTATGTGTCATAAAACATTTCTTGATCTATGATGCTGAAATGTGGAGCAAGCAAAAAATATGTTACTTTAAGCAGGAAGATTAAGTTTTAATTCAAGGCCATTCAAAACATCACTTCTTCCTTTAAGACAACATGTGCACAATACCATTTACATTCATTTTGCTGTCTAGTAAACACCTGCTGTTAGAAAAACTCTGATTTTTGCATCATTATATGCAAATACTCTAAGCACCTCAGAAATGTATTATTAAATATCAAAAAATTGTTCCACGAAGAACAGAATTGATGAAGCCTAGTGTCCTACACCTATTATCTATCTTCTCCCTTGAAGTATTAATTCAATTACTCTCCTTTTTCCTCCATGATCTTTCCCCACAAGCAGTACTTTCATTCCCACTCACACACACCCACAGCACCTCCAGCTCCATCACATGCTCCAAATTCCAGCTGGGGGAAAAGGCAACACATACTTGTGCTGGACACAGTATTTGGTTTTCTGGCCAGTCAGCACGTGGAAAGAGGAACACTGAAGCTTCCCCCCCCCCCGGCTCCTTACTTGCATACATTAATGAAAGTCTCTTCTATCCAGCTGCCGGTATTCAACTAACCATACGAACTTCAAATCTTTAAGGTCTCGAGTACTGATTCATACATCATACGAAAACCTATAACGTTCAGTTTTTACTCTCCTTGCAGTCTACATTTTGGTGTTCTCACAGTGTGGAAAATAACATATTCATAATATGACTTATGAATTTGATGATCTACTACTGGAAACTACTTTGCAAAATTTGTATGTTTTCCTTGTAGTGGAGTTCACTGGAATTTAAACTTTAAAAGAGACTATTGCTAGCTAGAGACAGAATAAATCTAGCATGAGTGTCTTAAAGATGAAATTTCAGAAGATCAGATTCTTATGTAGACTGATGAACAAAGCAAATTAAGAATAATATTTACTAATAGCAGTGGAAAGTGTAAAAGAACATGAAATTATCGAAAAGTTTAATGAATTAGGAATCAGGAAAGTAAAAGGAGCAAAGGACTTCGCAAATTTTTTCACTTCTGTCTCATTATCAACACAAGCTTATTTCATAGGAAATTTTAGACTCCATTTCAATCACCATGGAACCTATCATAATTTTTTTTACAAATCCCCCCCCCCCCCCTTCACTAGCTTTGTTCTTTGCTTTTCCTTCGTTACTTGTAGGCTTATTATGACAGCCCTGAAGGCAGTGGATAACACAAATACAGGGCCAAAGGAGAAAACTTCACATTTTCTCTCTCACTCACGCACTAAAGTGTGTGGCCCCTGTAAAATTATGTCCATTTCGCAAAGACTAAATCTTTCTTGATAGATCAGTCCCTCCTGTTTGATTTTTGTAGTCCTTGGAAATTTCTCTGCTTTATTTCTATCTCGGTACCAAAAAGATGCAACTGTTAAATTTCTGCAGCTACTAGAAGCTCAGGTCAGCCAGCAGGCGAAAGCCTGGCACACCCTGCCCTGGCTCCATAGGTCCACACTGTGGCTCAAATTTAAAACTGCCCACTTGGTATTACTCAGCCCAAGAACAAACTCATTATACTGTCCATCTGCATCAGACCCTTCTAGGACACAGAGCAATCTGTCTGCTTAATTTGACATGACCAGAAGGAAAGATTGAATGTACTCCATGGGTGGTCCACACTGAGGGGTAACCTGGGCTCAATTCTTTTATTTAACACTTGCCTAAATCCTGAGATACATTGAGGGCCTCTAACCACAAAGCAAGGATCTGATTTTAACAGCAAGAACCAGCCCTAAACTATATAAAGAGCAATTAATTTTGAGAAGCAGCAAAGGAGAAATAAAATAGGGGTAGAGATACAGGAGCTGACAGAGAAAAGACCACAAAATGGAAAAGAAATAAGGCATGATAATAGTTAAAATGAGATTTGCCCTTAGAAATTTTCAGAACAGTTCTGGTTTGAGACTAGAAGAAAAAAAGCCATAAAACTTGCATTTCCTCAGTAACTTAAATACTGACCTGTAGCAGCTGTGTTGCTGTAGCTCTTTGTTCAGGATTTTTCACTAAGCATTTCTTCACAAAATCTGTGAATTCATCAGACCAGAGCTCTGGCTTCCGGAAGGTTGGAGGGGGATTTGTAGGAATCATAAAAATAGCCTAGATAAAAATCAAACAACAATAGCAAGTTTAAACAAAACACATCAGCACAGCACTGAAGCCAAGTAAATAAACTGCTTTATCCACCTTTCTTATCACCTTAAGAATCTGGAAGACAAATTTTAAGTAAGTTAGGATTTCCACTCAGATCAAGATTCAGGAAGTAAATCCATCTGCTACTAATGTAGCTACTTCCCATTAGATTTTCTCTATTTAAACTGTGCCCCATTAAGCACATCACTCTTTATTTTACCTATCGCTGTTTATCAGTCTCAAGAGATTATTTTGTTCTTTTGGAAATTCTTAGTAGTAGAAATGACAGCACTGCTTGTTTAAACAGACACAAATAAAGTTGCTGTGAAAAGCCAAGTTCACCTTCTCCTCCCTTAACTGCATTTAGTTTTATAGGAGAATTGCATAGGAAATTTGGTAGGACTACTATTCCTTTTGCATTCATAATTCTTCAGATGTAGTTTTAAAACTTGCTTTTCCTAATAAGATTTAGAAACATATACTAACATATCTAAGACAACACTAAAAGATGACAAAAATAAAATAATCAAGTAACTTGTCTACTAGCAGTGAGAATTTACCTGAAATTGAAAAGGCAGCATTTTAACTATATAACAGAAGTTTCACACTGTCAAGAACCATATGCAGACAGATTTTTCAACTAGGAAAAAAGATTCATGCCGTATAAAAAAAAGTTTGTCCTACTTAAGATAATGTATATTGTGCCATTTTCTTTACAATTTTTTCCCAGGTTTTCCTCTAATTATAGATTTACACTTGTAGGGCAGAAAAAGCAGTACAATTCTAAGAGACTACTGTAAAAGAATTGGAAATTTTGAACTTCTGTATGTAATCTCTCAAACCCATTCAGTATCATTGCTTAGGATTTACACATGACAGCAACACACTATTCAGAGCTAGGTCTATTGACAGAAATAATAAGCTATTATTTTCTTCTAAAACCAGGTTCAATTCAACCACATTTTCCAAAGTGAAAGGGAGTAAAAGTTCCTCATTTGTTTTTCTACAAGCATAGGCAGAAATAAGTACTCAGAAAAAGGGAAAAAATTGAAATGAGAGATTATGCACGCCGTTAACATAGTAGAGGCACCAGAAGCCTCAGCCGTGCTTGAAACATGGGGAGAAGGGAGAGGAAAGTTCCTGAGATTTTCTCTGTAACTTCTTAAGAAGTCTGACTGGCCTTGATACTTGGGTTAACTTGTTCAAACCCTCATTCTAAAATTCTTCTCATATGCTGAAGAAAAGCAGAACCCATGCAAAATGATGCAAAACCTGATTACTATAATTTTAATGAAAAATTATTTCAATACTGAATAGTTTGCTCCAATTCAAATACTTAAACATTTACAAAACTCATTTCATTATCTGCCTAATACAAGAATTACAAGAAGAGACCTGGGCATTTTTTCCAATACAGATGTATGCTACAATAGCTTTATATTTTCAGTGGGCAGCCATGCCAAGCTAGAATATGGACTCAGACAGGAAACTTTGCACACTATTACTCTGTAGTTGGCCTTACCTACTTCACTTGTGATACAAGATTAATTGTCAGTACAAGTGAAGTGCTTCTGGTATAAAGCAGTGGCTAACAAATTCAGCTGTTTCTGTCCTTGAAGGTAATGATCTCTTCTGAACTTTGAACTGATGACTTTTAATCTTATCTTTAGCTACTCTTCAATAGCTACTGCAGAGCTAGCTGTTAAAACACACAGCTGTAACAGAAGACTAGTAACTTCTGTTTATGTGGTGTCAAAATGTATACCTCCTGTTTGATAATAAACATTGACCTGTCTCTTGGCAGGTAAGCAAAGCTTAGTTTCAAGTATTTGCCTTTGCCTATTATTTTCATCAACTACACAGCAATTAAGAACCACAGCAAAGTAGTGACTTCTTTATAATTCACGAAGGACAATGAGAAGAAAGAGGGAATTCATGAATCATTCTTTTATGGCAGGCAATAAAAGTCACAAAAGGAGATATTCAAGAGCTGGAGTTCGGGTCCTAAATCCACATTTAGGCTTTGTATGTTTGTTGAAAATACGTACTTCAGAAATATGTATATTTGTTTAACGCTTAAACTGTAGGCTTTTTTAAATCTTGGTATGACATGAGCTGCGTTAGCTGAAAAAAAAAAATGTTACATGCGTTTTTGTAATACAAGAAAACATATAGAAACTAGTTATATCAAATGTTTAGTCCAACTTGTTAATTACGTCATGCACTTGCTAGCATGTACCTCTCCCTCCCAGCTCTCAGCACTCCCTTTCGTTAACTAGCCTGAAATGCTGGTTTTCAATTCCATCTTCTCCCTCTACTTCCTCATTTGGCTTGCATATTTCT
>WAAD01034561.1:0-29986 GCA_013389945.1 Fregata magnificens | reverse complement strand
TATCAAAAAATTATTTGTGAATTTCAGTTACCTTTGATTAATAGTTGGGAGGAAAAAAAAGGAAATTCCTGAAAACATTGAAACATTTCATTTTGCATACTTGAAAGGATAGTTTGCTTTGGAAATGCAAGCTTATTTTGTTTTGACATTTTTCTACCACAAAATTCCTTAACTTTGCATTTTGATCTTGAAATAATTTTTCATTTAAAAATGTGATAAGATAAAAAAAGAAGGTGAAATAAAAGTATCAAGTGAAACAACTCTTTGGTTTGAGTTAAATAGATATGACATAGAATGGTGTTTTCTGTGGTTGTTTTTCATTTTTTCAGCATTGTTGAAAAACTTTAAATTCTGTTTCAATTGACTTGCCAGAAAATGCTGGAGAGGTTATTCTGAAAGAAAGAAAAATCAAAATCAAACCCCATTAATCACTGTACAGGGTGTCTACAATGTCTATGCTGTAATTCTCTTTCTCCTTTTTGTTTTATTGCATGAAAATTTAGGCCTCCATTGATTAAACATCTTAAACATACATGGGGCTTGGTAAGATATTTCCTTTAAGAAGTGCTGAAGTCTAGCGTGCTGTGACCTTAGTGTGCCCCCAGAATTCTAGGCTTCATCACGAAGGTTTTCAGAAGGGGGAAAGTAAAGTAGATGATTGATAAACCCAAATGTAGGTTACTTAAGAGTCCAGTTGATTTTGTCAGATATGTTGAGCACCCGGTAGCTTCTGGGAAGCCAGAGCTATGTTTGTAAAAACACTGTCAGTAGCTAAAGCTGAGGCAGCCTTGTTTAAAAAACAAAACAAAACAAATCTCCTACCTTAGGTTTTCCTCTGTGCTTTTGTGACACAGCCTATCATGCATGGGGCATTGAAAGAAAGGTTAATTTTATAATGAAATACAGTAAATAACATATTGAAGGACATTGGCATATGTGGACCTTCCTTCCTGAGCCCTGCAATTCTGCTGTTGTAAGAAACATTAATGGATTATGGCAAAATAGGTGTGGTGGTTGGTTTCTTTAGCCAACAGTGTTTCTGGTTTCCCCCCAAAATACTAAACCCAGAGAGGGAACATTTTGCCTGCTTGCATCTCACTTTTTAGCCTGTGAGATTTCTGGGTTAGGTACATGGAAAACAAGAAAGTCTAGTGGTGGACACACAGCTGGACTGGGCTGCTATGACATAAGACAGTTGCAGTTTTGAATTCTTTATGCCTGGATGAAGCTGAAAGAAAATGGTGCTGGCTAATGTCTGGTGCCAGATGGCTTTCTGCCTGTTTCAAGCAAGAGCTCAGATGCTAGACCACACATTAAAATGATACTTCTGGTTATGTTCAGTTTTGGGTTCACATGGCAGTGTTCTTTAATGCATGTCCATTATTATATTTTTCTTTATTTCCATGAAAACTTGTTTCTCTTTAGTTGCAAAAGGGTCACGTCCGGTAAGGCGTTATAGTATTCAAATTCCATTGCTGTCGTGGGATGTTTTAAATTACTTCTCATTTCATAACTTCTTGATTCATCTATGTGCAAAAAACCATCCCTTTTAAAATGTTTGAACTGGAAAGATCAGAGATTCAGCCTGACTCTTTACAACATAAATTAAGCAGTGTGAACCATCAGCTGCACTGAATTCAATTGACTTTGGTGGTGGTCTACCTGGAAGTGATTAGCAAATTGGTTATGGTAATTGGAGGTAAAGAGGCAAACACTCAACTTCCCCTGTGCCTCCAAATGGCTGTGGAACATAGCCAGGTGGTTGCCTGCGTTGTTTATCTGTCTGCGTGCCTCCTTTGAAGTATTAAGTCATAGCAGCATAGATAATTAGAAATACATTCTTTCTAGATTATGTTCAGAATTTCCCTTTGTCCTGTTTTTATTTGCATAAAAGACATAATATCCATAAACACCACATTCTACCAAATACTAATTCTCTCATAAGGCCACTTTGTATCTCACATATCTGTACTGAAAGAGAAAAAGGTTCAGAGCAGTAGTCATCTTGTGCTGATCTTTCTTATGTCAACATTCAGCACTGGAGATGTCAAGGTAAGATAAACCATATGTTATAGGCCACAGTAGAAGCAAATTAAACATGTACTCAGGATAAGGTTTGTCAAGGAAGAGAGTACCAGCTGTGTTCTGACTTCACAAAAATTCTATTTTAGCATTGAATATGCTATACTCTCAGACATAATACAGGTACTCTCCTGTTAACATTAAATATCAATGACATTTTCTCCTACAAATCTGGTGCCTAATTTTATAGTATCACATCTCTTTTCTGCCTAAAATATCAGGCCTATTTAAGTGAGTGGATGCTTCCAAATGAAACTGGCGTTTGTGGTGGTGTTTTCCAAACTCGTGTAATAACCAGTTTCGTGTCCACCTCTGTAAGGAACAGTGAACCCCACTTCCATGACTGACACCTCTTTGGGCTCATAAACGTGTTGACTAATCTGGGATCAACTGGAGTAGAAATTCAACAAATGAAAGCTGTAAGCTGTAAAGTAAGATTCAGGAAAAACAGAGGTGGCTAAATGAAATAAGTGGTAACGGGGATCTCTTTTTAGATGTCTCTTTTTTTGAATTCTGCTTGCATTGGTACACAGAACTGGATGCGGCTGATAAGCTCCATCTTTTAAAACAGAGGGACCAAGTTCTCCTGTAGCCCCTTAAGAGCTTGACATACGAAGTGAGCTCAGCACACACTAACAAGGAGCAAATTTCTAGAAGCAAAAGTAGAACAGTCTAGGGTGTGAGAAATGCAGGGTCTAAATTCTCCTTAGCAGGCAGTGAATTCAAATCTACCACCTGTGAGAATACTGCAGTTACCACACTAGGCTGTGAAGAAAAATGGGAAAGCACTATCCATTCTCCAGAAAGTGTTTCACTCTGTGACAAGAGGCTCAGGCAAAGGATTATCGCTGGAGCAGAGAAAACACAAAAACCTGTGCACTGAGACTTGCTCATTCACTGGAAGAGGTTCAGATGAGTTCCTCCCAGCACTGCTTGTGCATTTTACTGAATGGTGAATATTTATATACACCAGTTATGTAAAAGATATGGTAATTGAGATGTGAGCCATTTTAACACCTTCTGTTTATGACTTTTGGGGCTTTTGGGGCTGCTGACCCAAGGTGCCTCACTGTCCCAGTATATTGAGTGTCATAGGTGCTACAGAGTGGCCCAGTCACCTACAAAACTGTCTTTGTAGTGCTTATGGAAGGTGCCTGTGATCTTTACTGATTCTTACTCCATGTGATACACCCATGTATTTTTGGAGAGGTAGGTCCTGGAATCTAAATGAATACAAATATCTTGTGTCTGTATGGGCAGAGACGTTGACAATTATTACACGGGAAAAGAAAAAGAGAATATTAGAGAAGTGTTGCCTGTTGTAAAAGCTTTTGGTCAGTGTTCTTAGAACTTGTCTTTATTTTGATTGTTTTGAAACCCCAGCTGGGGATTCAAAAGAATGTACTTGCTGCTTGTAAGCTGCATCCCAAGGAGATCTGAAGACAAGGGTAGAGAGCTGGTGGATGTAGGTAAGCAATGTTTATTAGGAAGCTAAAATTAACTTTAATTTATTCATAAATGGGTCTATAAATTAGCATTGCTATAAACGTACTTTCTCATATATGCCTCAGGTGATCTCAGGCAGCAATTTAAGCCATTGAGAGCTTAACAGAAGAGAAAATCAAAACATACTGATTGATTTCTCCTTGTATGCCTAGACAGAAATGTCCTTGCTTGTTCATACTGTTTTTTGAATATAAGGTACCACTGTTTGTAATGCACTGGAAATAAAATTAAAATCTGTCAGATGGTATAATTGTTTGGTACATAACTGTACCAATTTGTACCAATTGCTTGGTACAAAACTGTAGCATACTATTATGTTTCTCTATAAAGAGGAAAAAATATACTTTTTAATATGTTAGCTGTTCTAGAAGTGCCACATGTTTTAGAAACAGCTAGTATGCATTTATTTTAATAAACAGCCAGTGTATCCAGGTAAAATTTGCCTGCAAAGTAACTACATATCCTGCAACGAATCCTGCATAGTTTTTTACTGTTCCAAAAAGGAAAATGGAAGAAGAACCATTTGTACAGAAGGACATCCAGGTGGAGTGAACCTTTTGCAAAGACAAGGATTCCAGCAACATCCATTTAGACTCTACCTGATAGTCTGGGATTTTTCAGGTGTTTACAGCTGGAAATAAATCTACTGGATGGAAACTGGGCTTACGTACATCTAGGCAAAACACACCTCCTGAACTGCTAAATTTTCCAAAGTCATCGATGTGTGATGTATCCACTATGGAAGTGAAAGTGTCAGTGACTTCTTAATGGCTGATTTAAATGGAATTCATTTTAAAATGGCATTCATGCTGTAGGTGTAGTGAGAGGGAGAAGCAGGACTGAAGAGTGTAAAGGATGTTGAAAGTCAGGCTTAGTAACTGTATGGCTAAAGGAGCTGTAGGCTACCAATTACTTTTTTGCTTTGAAAATCTTATGGCCACTGTTAGGATACAAAAGTGATTCTTTTAATTTAGGAGAACAGGAGCTGTGGAAACAGAACTACTCCATGAATCAAAAAAATAATTAAAGTGTTTTGTAGCCAATTTGAATCTCTAAATATGGGAAGGCTTTTCAGACTGTCCTTGTTGTTCTGTATGATCATTTAAAAACATGCCCTGCTGAGACCCAAATAACTTAGTAAGGGGAATTCGATGACACAAAGTGCTTGCCAACCCTTCAATAAGTGTAGTTAGTGACTAATAGTTTTGATTAAAGCTGATTTACTTTCTTTGGGCTGAAGCAAAAATGCCTTTAAGAGGCTTGATTGGAAGCATTTGGATTTCATCTCTAGGGGAAACTACTGCTGAAGATTAAGAAATCTAAGGGGCACATGGGGTTTGCGTTTCATTGTGGAATAAGCAAAACCAAATGTGTAAAACAGATAGGGTATGTAAAAGTTAAGCACTGCAGCACCTAACTTTTGAGCACCTGGCTCCCTGAAAAGCAAGAATGCCAAGTTACACTTTTCTGAAGTGCTAAGTGTAACTATAAACAGGATTTAAATTGGGCAGTGGAAAGAACATAGACCTGTCCAACTGGGAAACAGTGAAGAGAGGGAGTCTGTATGAAATCCTCTGCCTCTCTGGACTAGAAAGACCTCATTTACATCAGCCAAAGAATCCACCAGCACCAAATCCTTCCTTGAAACTAATTGGATACAATTGGTTTTGACAGACTTGTTTTTTAAATATCAGATGTAAGGATTGAGCTCATCTTCTACAGCCTGCCCAAATACCTAGGCTAGTGAAAAGCGAGTGAGTTGCATGTAAGGTCTTTGTTAACTTACAGGTTCAAATAGATACTTCTCACCTCTGGATTCTGCATTCCTTCTGTGGACTGTGGGACTCAAAGTTAAGGGCTGCAGTGCCTAATTTGTAGGTGTTGAAATCATCTAATTACTTCAATTCTGAGTCCAAACTCCATACTGTAAGTGTCTTTTCATGAAGACCATCACACTATGTTTCTTTTAAAGTGAATGCAGCTACCCAACACCCTTACTGATCAATAGTCAGCTACTCTATGCACTTTCTCATGACTTTTTGCTTCTGTTGTCAAACATAAATCTCAAATGATATACTAAGGAGATAGGTTCCCTGTCACAGTTCTCCTAGCCTTTCATTACATTTCTAGATGCAGGAGATATTTTTATTTCTTTGGTTTCCTGCAAATTGTTATGTTGGACCCCTCAGCAATATATAAAAGACATCTCCAAGTCTGGTATCGTAACTGATAACTCATTTTGTTACTATCAATTTGTGTGGACTCTGGATCCTACTGAACACAGCACACCCTTTTTTGAAGCGTATTTCTAGTTGTGCAGAACTATGTTGGTATTTGTGCATTCTGGGAAAATGCCACTGTGCTCAGATGGGGTACTCTGAAGAGCTGCCACAGACAGCAGCATCAGCAGATGATGCTGCAGTGCCCTTCTGCAAGAGAGCTTAGGGAAAGGCTGGTTGATTCAGAGTCACAGGCTGATAAAGGAAGGATTCCCAAAGTTGTTCTGTGCCTTTTACGAGGAATGAGTACGAGATTACAGGATGGGTCCAAGAAGGAACAAGAACATAATATGTATTTCTAAATCAAAGTGAAATGTTATACTGGAAATGCCTTAGGTAGCTCTCACTGACCTATTATGTCTACATAGTGTAAATTAGTGTGTAGCTGTGTGATTTCTGGAAAGGCACCGTGCTGAAACCTCTGCTTGTTAATAGGGCTAATAACGAACGTCAGGAGCAGTGTAGTAGTAATGTGTGTTTCCAGTTCCAGAGATAGCTTGGTCAGCAGCTGGAAAGGAGTAAGGGCCAGGAATGGTAACCACAGGGCAAGCAGTTTGGGAAACACTGGCCTAGAGGTTTGTTTACTGAGAAAAGCCCAATAAAAATAGACAAATTCCACACTATGAAAAATGTTAAAGCAATTGCACTGAAGGAAGACCACATACTAGCTTGGATTTGATTGCTGTGGTTCATTCATAATCAAAAAATAGCTGAGCAGTGAACGGGCACAAATCATTCTTAGAAGATACCATATCATTCTGCAACAAATTACCAGGTATGTGCTAGATGGTATTTAACCTATGTAAATGTGCAAGTTCACATCTTTCATACGAAAAGCTCTTCCTTTTTTCCCCCTCTCTGTATCTTCTAGAAAACAAATAGCTTGGATTTAGACCTTCAGATAAGTCAGATACTTTTCATTTAATCCTACATTAGATCCACCCATCAGTTGAGTCCTCTGTACTACTGTGGAAGGCAAAGAGATGAGATGGACTTCCAAAGTCTTGTTTAATCTAGCTCCCTAATAAATCAGTGCTAAAATCTAATGTGTATCTATGGATGTTAGGGGAGCTCTCATTTCTTTCTGATACATATCAGAATCAGAATATGTATCAGAATGTCTTTATTGTTCTGACATTTTAAAACAAAAGCAAGAAAGTCTTGAAGAAATGAAAGTGTTCAGCAAACAAGAGAGACCAAAATGGTTGAAAAAAGGAAATGCTTTTGGTAAAAGAACTGTGTTATGAAAATATTTCAAACTCAACCACCCAAGTGTCCTACAGAACAATGCAGAAAAGAGGAAAGGAAAATAAAGCAGGAAAATAGAAACTTCAGGTTTTAGCTAACAGAAACATCTAGGGTCTAATTCTGTGCCTGTTGGTACAGTCAGTTATGCTGTTATTGCATAGGTAAGGGCTGTAGGGTTTTTGTTGTGACTGACTAGGGTGCAGTAATTAGGTGTGGTGTTGGTGTCACGCTGCCGGTGTCACACTGCTCGCTGCCATTTGAGTATGGCAAGGCCTTTATAGCAACAAATTCAATAATTAACCAGTGTGGAAAATGTCATTATGGGAGCCAGCACATGGAGTTCTGGTTTCTCTCTTAGTGCATAGCACAAAGGTTTTTTTAAATATAAAGCAACACAAAGTAATGAAAGGAATATTGCTGTCTCATGTCATGTAGCTTTGGGAAACATAGCATGTTCTGTGAACAGGGAAAATGCAGTTCAGGGCCTGACCGACTGGGAAAAGTCACAGTGTATGCTTTGAACAGAAAGCAAGGACTGGTCTATTAAGATCACATTAAATGGCTCACAAACTTCCCATTTTCACAAAAATTGACAAAGCTTGCCTGTTGATTTATTATTCATATACGGAGTGCTGCTTCTTCAAGAAGATTGTAAATACAATTTCTCCAGCCCAATCAGCCTCTCTGGGTTCCTGATGAAGTGATAAGCACAATAGAATTCAGGAGGATTAAGGGATGAGGTGGAAAATGAAAGCTGAGCTGCGTTTCTGCATGTTGCCTTGCGTGAAACAGCCGCAGAGAGATAAGAGCCAAGTAGTACGAAAATATCTGCATAAACCCCCTTGTAATGGAAGCTTGGGACTCCATCAAAACTCTCTTTCCAGGGTGAATGATTCAGATTCTCAGTTACATAGATTTGGGAGGTTAATCCTTTCTTAAAGAATTCTTCTACTTATATTTATTTAGAGAGTATGATCATTACGTATTGAAAAAGATACTAAAATCGTCTTCAGATTAGGCTATTTATTTACTGATATCTCTGGAATTCTTAGGACTATTACTTTTATATGTATTAACTCCCTGGTGTTAATATAGCTCTTGACTGAAAAATTTTAGTAAGTGTACAGGAAGATGATTTCGCTGCGATGGAGAATAGACCTGGGGATCAGGACCATTTGCTTCTCTGTTCAGCTCCCTGTGTACTTACTGTGTGATTTTGTCACGTTGTTATAGGCACCTCTGTTTACCCATGTGTAAAATGGGCTTAATATATTTCAGGGGTTTGGTGAGACTAAATTGTGCTGAACACTCTTTTCAGATGAAGGGCTGTCAAAATAACTATAACCAGTTTTATCAAGCAGCTTTGACTGGCAGTGATTTGTTCCTTGGTTTCATAACTGACCCTAGATGAAATTTGAAGCACTGTTGAGCTGAGGCTCTGTTGTATTGTCATTACTGCTTTATAGTATGGCTTGCAAAGTCTGGAAAATATCTGCAATTGATAATCTGAGGGACAGTTGCTTGTAGAAAGGTATTTGATTTAAGTACTACATCCAGATTATAATAATTTTTCCATCAGAGTGTGACAACTGCAGGATGAAGAGTTTTTAAAGCATTGATCTAGTTTTAAGTTTACCAAGCCTCTGACAAAATCCCACCAAATCTTCCCTTTCCTAACTCCAGTGATGCCTATCATACTTGATTTCAAGATACTGTAGTTGCTTTGTAGCCTGAATTAAGGGTGCATTTCAGCCTTAGCAAGTAAATGTTGAAATCTAGAGGGAAGAGCATGGACTGTAGGAGAGAGGTGGCCAGGGGAGGTCCTGGGCAGTGAGACTCTTAGCTGGGAAGCTTGCAACATCTTTAGAAAAGGATGCTTCTGTTAAGCAGCCTGGGGAATCTGTCCTGAGTATATCCCCTCCTCAGGTTTCACTGCAGTACAACATCCAGTTTACTTTGCAGGTGTTGGTAACAAGGAGACAATAACATGCTGACAGAAAACTGAGCTCTTATTACCACTGTCGTGTTCCTCACAGGCAGAGGAATCATAGAATCATAGAATCATAGAATCATTAAGGTTGGAAAAGACCTCTAAGATCATCAAGTCCAACCATCAACTAACACCACCATGACTCCTAAACTAGGCCCTGGAGTGCCATGTCTACACGTTTTTTGAATGCCTCCAGGGTTGACAACTCCACCACCTCTCTGGGCAGCCTGTTCCAATGCGTAACCACTCTTTCAGTAAAGAAATTCTTCCTGATGTCCAATCTAAACCTCCCCTGATGCAACTTGAGGCCATTTCCTCTCGTCCTATCGCTAGTTTCTTGGGNTTCCTACTCCTGCTGGTCACACTATTCCTAATACAGGCCAGGATGCCATTGGCCTTATTGGCCACCTGGGCACACTGCCGGCTCGCGTTCAGCCGGCTGTTGACCAGCACCCCCAGGTTCCTTTTCCGCCGGGCAGCTTTCCAGCCACTCTTCCCCAAGCCTGTAGTGTTGCACGGGGTTGTTGTGACCAAAGTGCAGGACCCAGCACTTGGCCTTGTTCAACCTTATACAATTGACCTCGGCCCATCGATCCAGCCTATCCAGATCCCTCTGCAGAGCCTTCCTTCCCTCGAGCAGATCGACACGCCCACCCAGCTTGGTGTCATCTGCAAACTTGCTGAGGGTGCACTCCATCCCCTCATCCAGATCATTGATGAAGACGTTGAACAAAACCGGCCCCAGAACAGAGCCCTGGGGTACACCGCTCGTGACCGGCTGCCAACTGGACTTAACTCCATTCACCACCATCTCCCTGAATAAACCTTACGTGGGATTTTGAGACATTATTAGGATCATAACCCATGAGTGTTTAATCTTTACTCTCATATCTGAGATCATTGCTGGCTTCTGTTTTGTTGGTAACTGTCTATTAACGTTTTGTTACCAGTGAGCAGCATAAATGGATATGAAAATGGAAAGAGGCATTCCATACTGACATTTTATTTAGACCTAACTAAAGACTGTCGCAAATTACCTCTCAAAATTTTAAATTACTTCTTCACAGAACTCACAACTTCAGCTGGTATTCTGGAATCTCTTTTCCGCGGCCTGATAGCCTTTCTAATAAAGGTAATGGTAAAATTTCTATCATCAGCTTCATTGGTGGAGGGTAAAACTTCATTTTAATTCACAATGATATTAAAAATTAATAAGAAATTTGCCTGTTGAAGTCTGGAGGAAGCTCAGGCCTTGACAGTGTTTGGAGCACAAAAGTTTTACTGTATTAATTTCCTGACAAATTGTGGATGTCCAGCACTTTTTCAGAAGGTGCCCCACACCTTGCAGGAGTGCATGTTAAATAAGGACCTTTGCTTTTGGTCTCAACAGAAATAATAGAAACCGACAAGGTAATTTTCACTTTTAAACAAGCACAGTTCCAAGGTGGCAGTCCTTGACATGTCACTCAGAGAAGGGAACTATTTTTCCCAATGCATAAACTAGCCTTGCAGTTCTGCAAAAAGCAGTCACTTTTCAGGAGAATACCTGACTAACTTTAGTGCATACCATGCTATTCTTTTAGCTCAGTGAAGAGTTTAAGAGATCTTCTAGACATCTTAATAAGACTCAGTTCAATGATGTAAAACATTTGCTGAAAGGTACATCAATTCCAGTACACTTCAGTAGAAACAAAACTAGATATAGGTTGAGGACTTCACCTAAGGAAAACAACACATGAAAAACTTGAAAAGGGAGAATAGTTTTACATGGTCATATGAAGTGTTTTATACTGCCATTTTATACTGTCTTATATATGGAATTCTGATGAAGACTGTGGTACCTGGGGACCATGCTTCAGGCCAAGTTCAGACATAGAAAGCCTCTCTTGCACCCAGGCACTTACTCTCTCATTAGATTCGTATTCATTTCTGACATGTCTGACTAAATATACACCTATCAGATGTAAAATTATATTAACCTGCTGCTCATTCTCTCTACTACTTGCTGAAGGTCAGCTTTATTCTTTTTTCATATTAAAAAGCTACAGGTGCGATAATAGACATGTTCCTAAAATTCTGTTCCTGATAAAACATTTCTGCCCTCACACTGGTGCTGTTCAGTAAAAACTGGAGAAAGGACAAGAACTGAGCAATTGTACTTGAGAAGAGAGCTGCCCATGAAGCTGTGTCTTTGTTAAAACACTGGAAGAGTCTGTGGAAAGATTTGAGAATTCCAGTTCAGCCAGGAAAAACATTGTTAGTAGACATGTCCTTCATGTTGTGAGTGTAGCTCGGCAAAGGCACACTGATTAGTTGGACGATGGTGGTGGGGATGGTTATTTTTTCCAAACCCAGATGTTTATTTGATGTTCATTACAAAGAACTCTCCTGTATTTGTTAAACAGGACTCGATCCTCTAAAAGATGAGGTGCCAGAGACAGCTCACTATGGGGGAGAAAATGTCAACAGGTTCCAGGAACCTAAAGCCTCTGTTTGATCCAGCCAGACATCTTTTGGAGGAAAAGGCCTCTTTTCCAGTATTTTAGAGAGATCTGTGTCCTCTGCCTGCCAGAACACGGAATTAGCAAAGCTAATGCTTGATCCATTGTTTTTCAGCTTTTCAGAAATTGACAAAGCTTTGGTTAGAGTTTAGACAATACTTTGGGTTTGTTTGTTCAAACACAATTTACCCCAGGCACGTGTTAGTGGGTGCAAAATGTTTAATGTGTCAGACTGCAGAAAGATGGTGGGGGAATATTAAGGGTATCTCTTTTCTTCTGTATGTATGTAAACTAGTAAGAAACTTACTTAAATCTTTACAGTTATGTTACTGCAACACCATGAAAGGAGAAACAGGTTCCCCAGGAGATACTAATAACTTCAATGTGCATAAAAATTTAAAGTTGAAAGTTGGCAGTATCCCTTTAAAACAACAAAATTTAGTAGACAGGAAAGTTTAAGGCATAAAAATGAAACCACTGTCAAAACAGCCATCACCATTGGGTGGTATCTGATTGTCAAGCAATCTGCTCGCTGGCACCAAAACAGGGGAAAGTTTACCAGTTACTTCCACAGGAATGACATTGGCTCCCAGATGAGATCAATGCAGACTGCACTTGTCATTGATCTCTGCAGTTTACCTCAGCTGATCTGCTGCTGCGTTTTGTGCTTGACTGACATTTTTTCATATCACACTTGGTTTTACAGAATAGATAGCTTTTCTCACAAGACCTAGTTTGCAAACAAGATTGTAACCTGCTCTCTTGATTAAATATTATCACTAGACAGCGACAAAATGTCCATAGTCATTGGGTTTTTTTTTTTAATTGCCTGTGGAATTTTGAAACTCTTGCCACTTTATTTCATTTGGACATTACCTTTATATGTGCACGAAACTCCGTGTATTTTATAGTTAACTGGTGAGTCTAGTGATTCCTGTTTAAAAAGAAATAAGTTTGGGGGATGTGTTGAAGTTTGTGTATTAGCAATGTTTCAAATCTTCCTCTGGATGTCATGTTTGCCATTGGGTTGTCTTGCTAAAATGGAGGAATGATTTTGAGGGGGAAAGCATCTGCAGGGGCAGTGTGCCTATATATCTGGATAGACATTTCTCTCATTTTTTTTAATTACAGTTGCAGAAGACCTAAGTGTTTTAAGTTTTAGTTGCATGTCATTACTGATAAAAATAATGACCTAGAAATATGGTGTAACGAAGCAACTTAAATTAGGAGTCAATGCATTAGGGCCAATGATTATGTTCAATAATAAAGATTTTAGTGTCCTATCGATTATCCTCCAAGGTGTCCACAAATTATATAGCTCTTACTGCTTTTTTGCAGCATGTCCTATGTGTGTATGTATTTAAATGAATCACCCAAGTACTGGATTCTGAGATAATATATGCAAATAATGTCACTTGAGTGCATATTTAGTGACAAAATATAAGATTGTTTCTCAAAATCACCCCATTGCACTGATTTTTATTGCAATAACTAATAGCTAAGTAATCCATTTTAATAGGATGCATCACATTAATAAAACTACTGTGAAGGTGTTTTCCCCCTGTGTTTATATAACATCTAGTGCAACTGAGTCTGTTTCCCAGGTGCTATATTCTTACAGTTAATAAATATGTAGCATACAAGTGTTTTGAATTAACTTTATGTAATGTAGATATGATTGCCTGTCCTTGCAGCCTTTAGGAGACCTCACTGTAACTGCAGACATATTATTACCTATAAAAATGAGCAATGATGGCTTTTTGAAAATGACACTTAAGTCTGCGCTGTTAAAGTTGTCATGAAAATTCAGAGTGAGTGTCCTGATGTTCAGCACTCTGAAACACACCAGAACTCTCACTGCTGTCAATCCAGCATTTTGAGAAAACAAGCCGTTGATCTTAGGAAACCAATCTTAAAAAATGTTGGCTGTTTCAAAGTTAACTCTATTGTTAATCCTGTACTCACGTATGTAATATATATATATTTTTTTTAATGGCAGAGTAGAGATAAGATTAAATGAACTAAACCAAAAGAAGTCTCTCTGCAATTCTCACTGTATGTATGTGCAGACTGCGTATATATTCCTTGAATTTGACTTAATATATGAAGAAAAAAAATGCAGGTAAAAGCTGTTGCAACTTCCACTCAAGTCAAAGGACCTCTGCAGAAAACAAACTTCTTAAGTAAGTTCTGTGGTTTAAAGGAACAAAGGCAGGACAAAAAGTGCTACTACTATAGCAGGATCTCTTCCTCAGCTTTATTTAAAAAACAATTTTGTGACTTCATGTGAAAACAAAACACTGAAAGTGACCTCTCAAGAACACTAACAACTACCTAATGTTCATATTATGAGCAAGCTGACAGTTATAAACTTCATTGGGTGGCACTGAATATATGACCCATAACCCCTCAAATGACAAAGCTGTACCATCATCTTAATTTATGGGTAGCTTGACAGCATATAGAGACCTCTTCTGGTGATCATCCTGTGCACAGCCATACGAAGACAGGTGTCCCACCTTAGGGAGCTTCTCATGAGACACAAGAAAATTAATACCAGAAGCACATGGGGAGCACAAGGTAAGGTAAGAAGTGATCCACATTAATTAAAATGAGCAGATTCTGCTGATAAAAAGTTTTGTGGGGAAACAGATTTAATTAGACTTCAACAGTCTCTGTATGTTTAGTGAGCACAAATAATGCTATAAATAGAGACACACTCACATACGTTCATGTGTATATGTTTAGCTATTGAATATACTTATGTACAAAAACAAGCACAGTTTCTGGTGCTGCTTTAATAATGTTTTCATGTGGGAAAAGATATAATCAGACTACCTCTGATAGGAGGTAGTCAGTGAAATACATTGTAAGTTATCAGATTCTACAACATAAGCTTTCATATTTTATGAGCTGTACAGCAAATATCTGTACAATGTAGATAGATTAAAATGCCACCTGCCGACTGGAGGTTTTATATTTCCATATAGTGTTATTATAAACAAAACATAATTTTAAGTGAAGGATATATTCTGGACTGATTGATGTTCTGTGTAGCCCTGTTGCAGTTAATATGCCCAATTCATTTCTGGTGCAATTCCAGTAGAGTCAGAACGTTAATGTCAGTATAGCCACACTAGGGATGAACTAAATCCAGTAGGATTACACTAAATGGATAAGATTACTGAAATAAATACCCACTTGTGCATTATGTCATCATTTTTAAAAATCAAATCAAAACTTGATTCTGCAGTTCTCCTTACATACAGAAGAATGATCAAAGATGTCTAACAGGAGTGTTATTGTGAATGAGGGCATCAGCTTGGACCCTGATCTCATGAAAAATAATAGGTTTCTGCTGTGTCCCAGATTCAGCAACTTTATAACAGTATATACCTGACAGAAGAGTAAAAAAAAAAAATTTATGGTCCCACTGGCTCTAACAATACTAAGATTTGACTCTGAAGATGCTCATAATAATATTCATATGGGTGTTGCATACCCATAACATCGGAATACTTGCCAAAAATAAATGAATTCAAATTGTTATTCGCAATTTAAAGGAGAAAGGATGCCATTCTAGATCTACCTACCACAGTGTATGGGCTTCATAGATTTGTATTTCTAGGTTCCAAAAGATAACACTGATTCAAAATAGCTTTTCAATCTTGCCATTCTCATTTCACTCCTACCTTTTTCAAGGTGTTTTTGGGGGGGCAGCTTTCTCATTTGAATGATCCCCTCTCTGAAGTGTAGATGCCACCACACTTGTTTCAATGTGATACCTCTCTCCTATGGTGCTGGCTGGATTTCATTCTTGATGACTTAGGAACAGAAGCATGCCTGCCCTTAGCCTAACTTTGCAGTGTATCTTTGGAGGAATTAAAAAACACCCTTTTCTCGAGCTTTTCTAGACTGATCTGTTCCATGAATCAAATATCTAGCAGGTCACAACATTATTTCTTTAAACTTGATTGTGTTTTGACATTACTCTTCAGATAGCTAGTTGACATATAATGACTGTTTTGAATGGGGATCACTGATTGCCTTCAGCCATTTTTCCTGAAGCTGTTGCAGATCAGGGGGGTGAGATTACAGTTGCACCAAAAGTGATCTGTTATGCGCTGATAGAACACAAACCACTTCCAAAGGGAAAGCTCTGATATACTGTCCCTGGTTTTCACTGCCCATGAGCCCATTATCATCATCAGTGCCACCTGAGGTCTTCTGAAGAAGGTGGCTATGAACCCAATATCTGTTTATGTATTTTCTCAGATTCTGAATTTGTATTTCTGTAGATTCTGTTGCATAACCCTTTCCACTGAGGAGTTTTGTCTCTTTAGATTCAGAGTCTATTACTAGCTTTACAACCCCATCTATTCTCTTTGATTGTTTACAGCTGGGTGTTAAGTAAACCATTGACACAGTATACATTCCAGCATGTTACAGTAATTCCAAAATAGGAAAATCCTTTCTTGTAGTGTAACAACTTTCCTCGTTTTGGTGTCTGGCTGTAAATGAAACCAACCAGATGGTCCTCACTGATCTGTATTTTGTGTGAGACATCTCAGTGCTTTTATGTCAAAGCACAGATTTGTCTCATCTAACAGTGGCAGAGAAGCAGCTCTTTTGTGTGTTTATTTGATGTTTGTGGTTCAGATGGCTGGCAGCACGCACAGTCCAAGAATGGCTGTCCTCCAGATTTAATATGATGCTGAGGATGACTAGTGGAGGGAGTTGAAATGAACCGAGGAGGAAACATGAAAGTTGTGTTGTGGTATTTTGTTAAAATGTTATTTTCATATGCAGCCTGGCCAGAATTAAGGAAGAAAACAAATGATCTGTCAACTGTTTTGTCAAGATCCCAGGCTAGGGGAGGACTGGTAAGTAGAAAAGGCTGCATGCCTAGTGACCAAGTGTTCACCAGCATGCCCATCCTTGGCCAAAATAGAGTGGACTTGAAAGACTTTGAAGGGAGTGTTGAGCAGCTTTGCTTTGTCAAACAAATTAGGAGGTATGATACCATAATATGAGACCATGTTGAACAGAAAATAAAAAGGAGTAATCTGTAGAAGAAAAGGATTACTGGAGTGTAAGAGAAAGGTGAAGTCCAGTTTCAGAGAGGAGGAATTTTGAGGTCTTTCAGTTTTTCACAATAACTAATATATAGCCATGTGTTTTTCAGGTGTGGTGGTTTGTCATGGAGACAAAAAAACCACTTCCTCCGAAAGCCTGGAGGCTCAGAGACTGTGTGGTATTAATATTTCTGCATGGTAGACTGTCTTTATTCTCTTCCTTAAGCACCTGCTATCAACCACAGCTAGATATGAGACACTGGAGGAGGTCAATGTTTGGTCTAAAGCTGTACAGCCTTTTCTATGTTCTTATCTCTTCATTTGTCACTTTTCTGCACACTGGAAATAGCCAAGTTAAATTTCATTTGGAAAAATCAGGATTCCTTGCTTATTATCTGTTTAATTACACCTAGAAGTAGTTTTTGTTGTTACCTTTCTGAACTCCTAAGCAGTGCTATTTTAAAATATAAAAAACATAGAGCTGACTATCTCAGTGACTAGGAAGTTATCTGCAGTTTAAAACACCTATAAAATCCAGATCTCTAAAGTTTCTTCTATATTTTAATGATTTGCTGACCAGCCTGGAAAAACTGGAAAACAGAGGCCAACCATGGGAATCCAAAGGACACCTAAATTGTGATGATTTCTTGACTCTGGGCTTTATATTTGAATCTGTACTTGTTGCAAGTAGAGATAAGTAGGTCCCAGTTTAAACCTGTACAGCATCCATGTAGTTCCTGTAACTTTTAATGTAGGTACAAAAGACACATTGTCAACAGAATTAAGCTTATAGTTCAGGAGGAAAGGTGCAAAGAAATAATGAATCATTATTTCATATCACTTTTTAACCATAGGTTTCCAGGTTTGTAAAAGAGTTTGGTTATTGTTATCTTTATTTTACAAATGAGAAAACTGAGTCATGGGAAAATGGTGTTCTTCCCAAAAGCTTAGAGGCACAATTGGGAACAGACAGAATGTAAGCCTTTAAACTGGCGTGCTGTGCTTTAACTACATCATCTATATTAAGATCAGAAGACAGAGTTTTCCTTCTGTACTCAATCATACACACACAAAAAAAATCCTATAAATGCCAGTAGTAATGTTTCTTTATATAACTTAAGACACTCTAACAGCTTCATCCCAAACTCAACAAATTCTAACAATATCAGCTACTGGTCACAACATCCTCACAACTGTAACTGTTTACATTATTCACCTGCCGTTATTGTAGATTCTGTCAGTAAAAATTACATGCTGTTTATGGAATCACATAAACTTCCTGTGGAAGGGGAGAGCTCTTCACTGTGAGAAGAACTGGCTTATCTTGGTAGACAAGAGGAAAAGAAAAAAATTTGGGTTTAAAACCAATTGTTTAAAACCAATAGGTGTTTGCCCCACTACCCATTTCCTATTTGGAGTGTGACTAACTGATTCCTAATAGTGTTTGGGAAAGCATGTTCATGAAACTTGTACTCATGTTGTCTCAGCAAGAAAAACAGAGAGCAGAAAAGCTTTGTGTGGGCCAGGCAGGGGTGACGAATGAGAGCCTGAGCAGAACAGAAAACTCCTGAGAGCACTGATGTCATGAACTTTCTTTCCCACTCTTGTTTTAGGTAAATGAAAACAAATATGCCTTCCTTAAGAGTTCAGCTGGTATCGTTTTCTTGCCAAGAGGATGCTCTCCCTAGTGATTCCTTACCAGCTTTGTTGTACAACTGTGCCTAGATTTCTGCCTTTCATGATCAAAATGGACTATATTCCTACTGGCCAGCTGTTACTTTGATAAGTAAATGTTCTAGAAAGAAGTGATAGGAAAAAACTTCTGATTATTTTTTCCACATTTCCTTACACAACCTGAGCCTCTATTATTCTGCTGCACTCTTCACAAATAGAAATTAATGTCTGCACATTTAATCACTTACTGTGTCATTTATGTGGGCTTTTATGTATGCAAGTGGAATTTGCTAATTAATCCCCTGTTTATTGCAGAGATACTTGGAAAGATTCAAGGCAAATGGGATAATTCAAGTTCAGCAGAGAGTCCTTCCCCTTCTGATCAGGATCCTCATGAAGAAGAGAGGAAGGATGTTTTTTCCCTTTCTTAGTAGTCTATAAAAATTACAGATTTTTCATGTGTTTGCTGGCTTACAAAGTTCACAGTTAAGCATTGTCAAGTTCCAGTCAGCAAATTATCAAGCCTGATTGGGAAGGCAGAAAATGGGGTAGCGATGCCTTTTTTTTAACAGTGCACATTTTCCGTGGGTTGCCTTGAGTCACCTTCAGCTGTCTAGCCAGTATGTCTCTGAGACATAGACTGAGGCTTTGCCTCGTGCTGTACTACATCTACTGGAGATCCACATAGTAAGTGCATGGTTTTACTTCAATGCATCAGCAAGAGAAAAAACCCTGCCAGGATTCTGTTATAAATCCCTCATATCAATAAGGGAGTTACATTCAGAAAATTAGCTCTTTTCAGTGCTTGGAGCCTTTAGGAGCATTACTGTGTTTTAGGGTTAATACTAATGTTAGAAATAAGCCCCAGAGTCCACAGAAGAGAAGAAGCTCCTGAAATATGACTGTATTCATGACCACAGTCCTTGCAAGGATGTGTTCTGAAGTATGGTACTTTTTTATACATTCTATAATGGGAAGGTGATAAAAATCTCAATGATCTTAATTGCTAGGGAAGGTGCTATAAATGATACATAAAAGTTTAGATCCTCTAATAAAGGGTAAAATGAAGTTACAAGACTGACTGGCAGGAGAGTAGAAGACATTTGTACAGGAGGGACACTGAGAGATTTTCACCTAATAAAAGAAATCCCGTTTTAGTTTTCACACTCTCTGTGTGTTCTCCAGATTTGCATTGGCATTTCCTTCCCAGGCACTAATGTGCTGGTTGAGAGAATATTCTTGGTAATGAACGACATTGAACTGATGACCAAGCAGAAAGTGAGTACAGTAAGGGAAGAAAATAAAAAGGCTAGCACAGTTGTTAAGATGAAACACCTGCTGTGAGTGCCATGAAAGGCTGCTGGGGAGCAGGCAGCTTCTGAACAAATCATTTTCTGAAGAAAGCTAAAAAATCCCTGCCTGCCCACAAGGCCGTCTTTCCTCCCTCTCCTCCTCAGTCTCTTTCCCATGGATTATTGTGTCTATGTGTACATTTTCTTTGGCACATTGCTTGTAATACAGAGGTTGCACATAAACAGTTTTTGTTTCAGATTGATATCTAACCAAGATTTCTTATTCTTTGTGTCCCATTGGTTTTCAAACTAACATATTCTTTCTGAGCACATCATATAAAATTCCAGCAAGCCCTTCTGTAAATCTCTAAGATGTGTTAACAGCTGTTTAAAAGGGTCTAACCACACTGTTTCAAGTGATAACTCCAAAGGCCTTTGCTACACTGGCTCACCAGTATCACAAAAAGTCTTTTCCTAGGAAGCCAAAAATGGCATTTCTAAAGCTTGTCTTTAGCAATCCATTGTGTCTCAGCTTAGAGTTCACCCCTTTTACAAGTAAAGGGATTCTTTCCTTTGCAAATGCAAAGAAATTTTGACAAAAGATGGCCCTGATATCCTCTGCAACCTGCCCCCATAAAACGTATCCTTGGCTAGCACTTAAACTCAGATACAACTGGCATGGCATTTCCTAAATGGGCCTGATACCAATCTAACAGATGGGCCTAGCGGGGAACAAACATGGACTTCAATCTCGAGTGTTTCAGGCACTGAGTTCCACTAAGGAGCATTTGGACTGTAGTCTACTCAGAGAAACATTAGCAAAGATCAAGGAGACATGCGATCTCTGGTACTCCAGTCATCAGCAGAATTAACTTTGGCTTCTGGTATAATGTAAAGCATGTTTTGGCACTTGTCAGTCACAGCTAGTATTTTGCTCACAAAGGAAAGAGTGAGAAGGAGCATTTTGACTGCTCTGTTGCTGATTTGAAGATCATGCCCATGGACCTTGGCCTAAGTGCCAGTGGAGGTTTACTGGATGGACTTCACATTGGTCTGTGCTGTTGCTTTTCCAAAAGACTTGAACTCTTTATTAGGATTTCAGAACATTTGGTGCATATAATCTTACTTTAACTTGGGCTGCTGCTCTCCATTCAGTAAGTTCACCAGCTAGACTGAATTGCTTTTTAGTCATAAACAGGAACACAGTGGATATCGCTTATGCAGAATATTTGGTAACTTTTTACGTTTTATTTTCCCCTGTATATTTAGGTAAAACAGTGCGCTGAGCACAAAGTTGCTCTAATACCATGGGAAGTATTTTATTAATAACAATGAAATGCAGAATTATATTTTCAAATGAACTGGAAGAGAATCGTTCCCAGACCATTGTTCCAAGGAGCCAACAATAAGAAATGTTTAGATGCCTTTAAAGCTCAGGTTGCTTTAATGTGGTAGCAAAAGGTTTTATACTTGTTGGAGTTGTGTTTTCTGAGTTTTCCAGGTGGCCTCAGCTAGAGCTATATGAGGGAGGCACTAGAGCATATGTTCATTCTCTTAAGACCAGGTCATCCATGAAAATGACTAGTGACTGCATCAGTGGACAAGGGAAGAGCTATGGATGTAATCTATCTGGACTTCTGTAAGGCCTTTGACAGTCTCTCACAACATCCTTCTCTATAAATTGGAGAGAGTGGATTTGATGGGTGGACTATTTGGTGGATAAGGATTGGCTGGATGGTTGCATCCAGATGGTAGTGGTCAATGCCTCAATGTCCGGATGGAGATCAGTGACAAATGGTGTCCCTCAGGGGTCCGTATTGAGACCAGTACTGTTTAATATCTTCATCAATGACATAGACTGTGGGATCGAGTGCACCTTCAGCAAATTTGCAGATGACACCAAGCTGAGTGCTGTGGTTGACATGCCTGAGGGACAGGATGCCATTCAGAGGGACCTGGACAAGCTGGAGAAGTGGGCCTGTATGAACCTCATGAGGTTCAACAAGGTCAAGTGCAAGGTCTTGCACCTGGGTTGGGGCAACCCCCAGTATCAATANGAGGAGGGCCACAAAAATGATCAGAGGGATGGAACACCTCTCCTATGAGTAAAGGCTGAGAGAGTTGGGGTTCTTCAGCCTGGAGAAGAGCAGGCTCTGGGGAGACCTCATTGCAGCCTTTCAATACTTAAAGGGGGCTTATAAGAAAGATGGGGACAGACTTTTTAGTAGGGCCTGTAATGATAGAACAAGGGGTAATGGTTTTAAACTAAAAGAGGGTAGATTTAGACTAGATATAAGGAAGAAATTTTTTACAATGAGGGTGGTGAAACACTGGAACAGGTTGCCCAGAGAGGTGGTAGATGCCCCATCCCTGGAAACATTCAAGGTCAGGTTGGACGGGGCTCTGAGCAACCTGATCTAGTTGAAGATGTCCCTGGTCATTGCAGGGGGGTTGGACTAGATGACCTTTAGAGGTCCCATCCAACCCAAACCGTTCTATGATTCTATGATTTGATGAAATACCTCTCCAGTAAGTAGATCTGGTGATTTTAATAGATCTGTTCCTTTGAAAGATATGCATTAGTGGCATAAGTAGTGGCTTACAGTGCTGTTCCGTTGCAAATTTTTCAGGGAAGAGAATGTATATTTTGTTTTAACAATACTTTGTATATTAGCAGTCCTATATATACAACATTCTTCACAGTATTTTGTAAAGAACTGGGGTCAGATTAATCGCTGGTGTAATTCCAGCAAAGTTACACCATATATTAATTTATTCTGAAATGATTTTCAGAATATTCAGAATTGACCTATGTCAACTAGAAAATTTCAGAATTATCACTATTTTGTTCCTCTCATTCTTAGCTCCTGAGTAGGAAAGAATTAGTATCATTGTATCCTGCTTATTTGCAATAGTTGAGTAACAAGGTTTATCTGTGCTTTCTTGTGCACTAGAATTTACTGAATATTTCATTTTATAAAAAGTTTTCATTTTTGCTTGCATCAACTGTGCTATTTTAACCTGCCACCTGAGGTCATTTCAATTATATCTGACAAATGAGTTACAGTAACCAAATGAATCGCATTTCTTTTTCATAAGTAATTACAATGAAAATTGTAAGTGTTATGCCCAGTTTCCTGGAAATGAATTGGGCAGAACTCTCTCTTTTCTTTAAATACTTCTTGCAGGATAGATACAAATGATTATATAGAAACTAAAAGTCAATCAATAACAGATAATTACATTTGAAAAGCAACTTTGTTCCATGCAGCACTGAATATTAGTAGTGACTATGTGTGTTTCCAGCAGGCCAAAAAGACAAAACAAAACAAATCTTCTGAAGATCACTTTATAATCTAAGAAAAGGAGAAGACGTCTTGGTTCGGATCAGATAACACACTTGCAAACTCCTACTTGTATCCAAACATACTAAAACTATTCCTATGTCCTGGGTCTGGAAATTTTTATTTTAACATTAGCATTTTCGTTGTGCATCCTGGTTGAATCAAAATAAAGAAAAGAAGGGGGGGGCGGGGGGGGAAGATGATGTTGTGATGTGTTTGGAGAGATTTAAAAAAAAAACAAACTTCCTAAAATAGAGCATTTAAAAAAAAATGTAGTTTGCCTAAACGTCGTCGTCAGATATTGGCGTAGTAGAACCTCTGGCAGAAGAGCATTGCGTAATAAACTACAGTGTGTTTCCTGCAGCACCCAGGGTTTGCTTTGAAATGTGTCTCACTGAAAATCAGGTCATGCTGTACTGTCCAAAAATCATAGCTTCTAGTACTTTGGCTGTGATAAGAATGACATTGGTGTGTGTTAAATTGGTTACGATCAGTGTGATATCTAAGATGCAGGCAGTTAATATGAAATGTTTGGTTATTGCCAGCAGAGCCCGTATTTGTTGCCAAAGACTAGATAGTTTATGAATGTTTTCATGAATGTCCTGCTTCCATTTAACAATTGTGTACTGTTGTGAAGTAGAGGAAACATGAATAGAGGCCAGACTGACTCCTTTGTTCGAGCTAATTAGCTTTTTCACAGAAGTTGTTGTAAAGGAGAGAACTAAACCTGAAGTACAAAGAAAAGTTGCTTTAAAGAACTTGGATACAGCCTTTAAGAAATGCAGTTATGCCTCTTTTCTCAGAAGTGATATTCAGAGATACAGATTTTTGGGGCTTGGGTTAGGGACAGTGATGAGAGGAGTGTAGCTCCTGACTGTCTTGGAACCTTGAGCAATAGCCTGGCAGAAATGCTGGGTGAAGTGAGAGCAAGCTAGGGGCACGGCGGAATGATGCCAGTGAAAGTGAGCCTGTGCTGATATCAAAATTGCACCTTAATTTTGGGCAGAATATTCTTCCTTAATCTACCTTCCATGGAGATAGAAATGTTCTTCATGTTGTGTGTCAAGTTGCAGAAACCCTTCCTAATGGCTTGCATTATAATTTGATTGCGCCCTGATACATCTTTGAGGAATCTTGATAATAAAAAGAATCTGCTCTACTCATCTTTAAAACCATCCATCAATTTGCTTGGCCAGAAATTCTTCCAGATGTTTCATCATCATTGTGTGAATTTGAGAGCCATTTTAGTTAGGAGCTTAATGAAGTGACTAAATCCCAAGGATACTAGGAACTGTGGCAGAAATTTTCTTTTTCAGTTCCAAAAGGCTTAATTTTTTCTTGGTCATTTTGCAAGATTCCTGGACTGTGTTGGATTTAAACAATGCATTTGCTGGTCTGAACTAAAGCTATGACTAAAATAAAGTGTGCAGAAGAAGTTCGGTTGTAATATAGCAGTGATCATGTTTGTAGTACGTGTAGTATGATGACAGAAGTGTAGAATCTATAGTAAGACTCTTGAATCCTGCTGTTTCCCTGAAATCTGCCTGGAAGTACTGTTTTGTTTCTGGGGGTGGGGGATGCAAAGCTAGAAGAGGGTACAGTTCTGTACCTTGTGTCTTCGCAAAAGAATAACTGGGAGTCAATTACTACAAGGAGAATGTTGTGGTAATATGTATCCTTTGACCTATTTTAACCAGGTTTCCTAATAGAGAGGATGATCAGTACCTCTGATGTTAAGTGTACCCCTAACATCAGAAGAAAATTTAGTAAAGTGCAAGTTATATTTGCCATAGTTTAAAAGTGATTCAGGTGCCCAAAAAAATTCAATGCCTTTGATAGGACCTAGGTGTATGAGACATCTGCACAGGGCTAGTCAGACATCTGCACAGGCTGCGTCCATATGCAGGGGGATAGCCTGCATATTTAAACTCTCACTAGATTCCCATATTTGAAAAGGAAAAATTAAAACTAAGCAGAGGAGAGACTTTCACAGTACCTACGGACTACTTAAAAACCATTTGTGAAGCAAATTAGAGCTCTTGGGGTTTTTTGGAATAATTACTGCTGTAAAAGACAGAAATGCCCTTGACAAGCTTCATTCGAAATACCAATAACAATAACTTGATTTGGTTACCTGAATCTATTAGCTGTCTAAGGAAAAAAACTGAGTCTGCTATCCAGTGTCAAACTCCACTTGAATCAGTCAGTGAGGAAGCAAGGAGTGTGATGGAAGAGATGAGGATGAAGTGTACCTGTCTTTCTAGCCTCAAGAGAAAACCAGTGGCATCAAAAGGCTTCCTGTTCAATTTCTGGGATTATCATTAGGTTTTCTGGCATTGGGAATTAGTTGCTAAAGCTATTCTGCGAGGCCAAGAGGCCTTGAAGGACTAAAGTATTGGTTACCTTTATCACAGGCAAGAATTTGCCTCATACTACATTCTTTTAAACTCAACTTGTTTTCTGCCTTTTGCAGAGGAAAAGAACTAACTTCCTCTGATATTGGAGGAGTTTTCTATTCCTTTTTTTTAATTGCCTTCATCAATTCTAGTGACAATTTTCAAAAGACAAAAGCATAGTCTCATTGATAGCGTCCACAGTGTGTGCACATAGTGTGAGTCACTATCATTCTCTGTACAGTTGGTAGATTTCTAAGCCCTTTCTTTAAAAACCAAAAATATTTGGGTAAATGTAAATGTTTTTGGGAAATTTTGGGTAAATCTCAAATCCCTTACAAGCTGGGTGGTTCTTATTTTGAAGAACGGGTATCACCTTTTAACTCTGAAGTTAACTACCTCCCTTGCAAATTGTCAGTACACCTCCTTTGCAAAGTGTCAGTACTTGTGATTGACCGACTGACTTTTCTTGTAAGAAATCACAAGGCTGAGATTACAGGAAAAGTTTATTTATCCTCAGTAAAATCCTCTTGTATTTGTTTCAGTTGCCTAGTAGAATAATTTTTCGTCCCTCTATTTGGATCTGTGCCAAAAATCTTTGTCATCCCGTGTTTAGGCCTTGGCAAATTGGTAATACGGCTGTGGTACTTGAGTTTGTTATTTAATGCTTGTACTGTTCTTAGTTAGACTGATGAAGACAAACAAAACTAATCTCATTTCTCAGAGAAAAATAAATCTCTCACACTCCAAAATAATTCCACCAGCCAATACCTTCCTCAGCCTCCAAAGTCACAGATGTTGTTTTCTCTGAGTTGTCAGTTTTATCCAATTTGATAGGAAGATTGGAGCAGGAAGCTGTCTGTGGATTTGTACAATTCTTTGTATGCCATGATGACCATCCAGAGAAATAACCTTCACCCAGTGCAATATTTAGAAATGTAACATTTTTGAAACTTATCTTTTGCAATACACTTCTTATTGAAAAGTATTGTGGCAACCAAAGAAGATAAGGGCACAAAGATCATCAGGTGAGCAGGAACTAGACCTTAGGGTTTTTCAGTCCCAGGAGATGACCTAATCACTGAATCATTGTTTTTAACACTGTTAGCTTTCACATAAGTGTATGGTTCAGTGTCAGCCTCTGGCACATTTGTACTTAAAACATTTATTATGATCCTAAATAGTAAAAAGCTTCCTAAAATGAATCTGCTAACAGTTAGGATTGTACAATCAAACTGATATTAAGTACTGTAAGGCAAAATTTTGAGAGAAAATAATCTCTCCTTTTTATGTAAGCAAGATAACAGCTCTTCTCTAGCCCCAGGTAGGCTTCTAAAATTCAGATGATTCATTTAGTTGAAAAAACACCCCTTCTCTTTTTTTTTTTTCATTTTCTCTGGGATGTCGATATAAGTGGTTACTTCATCAGCATAGTGTATGCCTTTTCAAAAAGACCACTGTAAGCTTGCTCAAAGCAAACTTGAAAGGTTGATATAAGATGAGGTTTTATCATGTCATAAATAATCTATGGCAACAGGGAAATGATCCTTAATATCAGGATGACTCAGACAGCCTAAATCAAACTTCTTCTCTGAGTTACTCTCTAAAGAAGCCTGTCTCACTTTTTTAATTGACTACAGAAGAAGCAGCAACCTCTTCACATGTGTGTTTGCGTGTGAATAGTCTCCCTAAAGTGTCCAAGGTACTTTTGCAACACAACTGAAAACGTAAACACTCCCACATTGTTAGTGTTGATAAATGACTTGCAATATTTACTTTGAGGAGCTTCAGACTTTTAATGTTAGTAGATAGAAAACCAAAGATGCCACCTTTTAATAATTAAATTAATCATTCAAAACCATGAAGTTCATTTCAGGTGGAGATGTATATTAACACAGCTCCAGTGAAAGCTGATTTTGAATTCTTGACTGAGATCTGTATTTTCCCTTCCCAGGTCTGTTCTCTACCTATAAAGTAACAAGTAACTAAAAAAATTGAGCAGTATAAGTCTCTATAATTTCACTGTTATAAAATATTTTCAGATATTGGAAGGATAAAAATTTTACATATACACGTATGACTTAATTTCAACAGAAAACATAATAGAAAGTTTGTGAAGTGATTTGTGAGTTCTTTTGTCAAAACTAAACTTCCTAAGAATATCTTGGTTTTGCTTTATCACCTTCATTCTCGGTGATGGATAATGTTGCTGAAAGAATTAATTTTCCTAATATATACTTGTTCACCCTAGGTAATTGCTAAAATATTGGGTTTGCATTTACATTTGTGTTTCCTAGTAGGAGGGCAACTGTAGAACATTTTTCCTAGTACCAACTATTACAAGTTAAATTTAGAAATAAAGGAAATACCCAGATCAATAAATTAAATTTTAAAGCTTATGTTTATTTTTTGGTAGCATACAACAGTTGTCTTAAAAATACTGAAGAAAAAGTTACTATTTTAATTAGAGTAGCACATGAACTTTTAATTGCCAATTGAACAACTTTGTCTTTCACACTTTGGGTTGTATCAATTGATCACCATTTGCTTTTGCCATTGTTGGAGCCCATCTTGCCAAGGCCTGTGACAACATTTTACTCTTCAGTGCTCTTAACGTTCAGCTTTCAATTCCTGGATGACATCCAAACCCACAAAGTGACAGTTGTTTTCCAAGTTATAAGCAGAGCTTTGAATCTATTAAAGACTCTTCTGCTGTTTCTTCTGTGACTTCAGCTGTTGTGTCACAGAAAGAACCAGGCAAAGTTCCTTTGCTCCTCAAGAATGTAATACGTCACGGCTCATTTGAAATAACATCTCCACAAAGCAAACCTTTATAGCAGAAGCTAAGTGTAGCATCCTCGAGTGGCATCTGGCAGTTTCTGATATAGAGCAAATAAGGTTGGAGATTGTTATTCCCCAGAGCATTTTATGCAAAGGAGCTTAGACTAAGCAAGAATGACTTAAAGTGCCACAAGTTTCATGCTGGAGAAGGCTGGCTTTAAATTCTGTATATCTGCAGCCAAGTTCCTAAAATGCATAACAATCGTTTAATCTCTTCCTTTACCAAAATTCATTATAAAAAAAGGAGAAGAAATCAGCAATGAAAATAGGTTTTACATGTACTGAAATAGTATATAGTACTGCTGCAAACCCCATAAAAGTGGAAGACTTGGTCTCTGGAGACCAGTAATACTGCATTTCTGTAAGCCTCTTGATCAGCTCTCTGAATTGGTGAAAAGACAGTCCATCTTCTGTTTTATTTAAGTAGAACAAACAGAATTAGATAGAATAACTGCAAGTGACATGTGGAACTGGATGACTATGAGTAATTGGGGAAAAGAACTTTAGAAATAAAAAATTAGTCAAAGAATTGTGGAATTACCTTTCAACCTTAAATTAACCCTAATAAATTTTTTTGTCACCCAAGTATCTCTAAAACATTTCCTTTTCTGAAAGAAATTAATGGAAGGTCCATGGTGAAGCCACTTAAAAACAGGGAAAATAAGGCAGGCAAAAATCCATTGTAGAGAATAATTCTGTTTTGAGAAAGGAAATTCAATAAAATAAAATTCTTTTCTACTGTGGTGAGTGAAATAAAATGGCAAGTATTGCATAGTGCAAATATATTAGTTATTGTCCAAGGTTCAGATGAATAGTTGTGGTTCTCAAACTGAGAGCTGGAAACAATCTTTTCCTTCCTTTGTCATGGGCAAGTATAAGTAATAACCATCCCAGATTCACAGCTTTACACTGATAGCCCCCATAAGTAAAAATAACCCAGACAGAATTTTTGTTCATTCTTAACTTTGTGACATTAATAATTCTAAGTTCTAAAAGAAACCTAACATGGGACTGTGTATCTGCCTTTTTCTGCCCTGGTACAAAGGTACTGGGTCTGGCTGGAACAGAGTTAATTTTCTTAATAGGAGACCATATGGTGCTATGTTTTAGATTTATGACTAAAACAGTGTTGATAAAACCCCCAATGTTTTAGCTATTGCTGAACAGTGCTTACAGAGCATCAAGGCCTTCTCTGTTTCTCACTCTGCCCCCTACAGCAAGTAAACTGGGGGTGGGCAAGAGGTTATGAGGGGACACAGACGGGACAGGTGACCCCAACTGACCAAAGGGATATTCCATACCACATAATGTCATGCTCACCGATAAAAAATGAAGGTATAGTTTTAACAAAGCAGTCATCACTCAGAGACCAGCTGGGCATCGATCTGTTTGTGGGAGGTGCTGAATGATTGCCTTTGCATCACTTATGGGTTTTTTTCTCTTTCCTTCACTTATTAAACCATCTTTAACTGGACCAACAAGTTTTTCTCACTTTTGCTCTTCCTATTCTCTCCCCTATCCCGCTGTAGGGGGGCAGTAAGCGAGTGGCTGGGTGGGTGCTTGGTTACTGGCTGGGGTCAACCCACCACAAAAGGAGTGAGCTTAACAATAAACAGTTTGGAGTAACAAAATGGGTCTTTCAGTAATGTAATAAACTCAACAAGAGACAGAAAAATGAATAAATATGGACTCTGAAGGAGAAGAACAAATAACTTATTTTTGTGATAGAGCAGCCACTAGGCTGAAAGTCTGAAATAAGAA
>WAAD01034560.1:40036-51004 GCA_013389945.1 Fregata magnificens | reverse complement strand
AGGTTTGGCCATGCATGGTAGAGGGTGACATCTCCAAGGGTCCCAGCCAGCACACTAGAAATTTCAGACTGGAAGAACTTTTCCTGCTACACCAAATGACAAATACTACCTCCTCTTCCCCATTTGCCCACAAAACCCTCATGGTCTGAAGGAGAAGCAAGCTCCTTCAAGCTTTGGAGCAGTGATTTAGGGACCTACCTGCCAAAACACCAACAGCACGGGGACGGAAGCACAGGGTAGGGGGTTGAGTGGGGACATGTCTTATCTCTGAGAAGGTTATTTCCTCATTTTCTTCCAGTGAGGAATGAGAATATCATTTAAATCTCAAAAAAAAAAAAAAATCGCAGATTAGAGTGAATACATATAAAACATCTCTTTACATGCATACTTTTCCAAAGTAGGTGACAAATGTCAGAATACAAAAAAACCACATAGTGTCGCAGTGTCTCATTTAGAATTATTTTAGCAGAAGGAGCATCTGATACTGATAATGACAAAAACTTTCGCTATACTGCCACATAGTATGCCAATGGTTTAACATAGAGTGGATTCAAAGCAGAAGTAGAAGCATTTAAGTTACCCCCCCAAAATCCTGAATTGGCAGAGAATTGCAGAGAAAATTGCAGTTTTACTACCCTTATGAGTCTGTGCTTCATTAATAACAAAAATGCATACTTTTGTTGCTGGAATGACAAGGGGGTTAATGAAGCACTGTGAAAAATATGAGGAATGGCATCATTGTATAGCACTACCCAAAAGTAAGGTGTGGTATCACTGCAAAATGGCCACAGTGACTCTGTCTCTGAATTGTTTTTCTCTCAGAATAAAAAGAATATAGCCTCACTTTAACTTATTTAAATTTAATATTGTTTTTGTTTCATTCTTTTCTATGCTATTTTTATTTTATTCTTCCCTTTCTTTTTTTCCAGGTTTAATCCTTTTCAGCATGGTCTCCTGACAGAAAGAGATGAGGAACTGGAGTCCTTTTCCACAAAGGCCGCTGGGCACATCCAGAACCAAAATGGGCTGGGATGACTCAGCACACTCCTGCGCTGACCCTGGGTCCAGCCTGCTTGGGAGGATCAGCACTGGTATGTATAACCTTGGTCTCAGGCCCCAGCATTGCACAGCAGAGGAGAGGAGGAAACTCTTGACCTGAAGATACCTGCAGCCTCTGCTAAGGATATTGATGCCTGAAGCAGCAGCAAGAGTCAATTTCAGCTTCAGTCACAGCCTCTTTTTTTCTACGCCCTACTTCATGATCCTTCAGAAAAAAATGAAATAAGTGAAAGAGAACTGAGAAATTCAAGCGGCAGCTCACCAAATCCATAAAGCATGTGCCACCTCTGGTGCAGTAACCTCATTTTCTGTGCTGTTTTCCTGTGTGCATATCCTTTCCCAGCCCAAGCTACCTCCTAGATGATTGCATTTTGTGGCTGGCCCAAGGACTGCTTTGGTGTCTACTTACTTCATGCCAATGGATTGGCAGAGCAGTTGTCTAAAACCCAGTAAAATGGTTTAGAATAACTGTGTGGCTATGCCAAAAAGGTACTTCACTGATGCATCTTAACAGCCTTGATTTGCAGAGATTAATGACAGTCTTCACTGTCTTGGTTGCCTCATCACAGATCTTGGCTGTTTTCATTTGACATCATTTCTGCATTATTGGTACACAGCACTCTGTGTTCCTGCTCATGCACAGGTAGAACTTGCATATTTTATCACATAGTTACATCTTTTAACTGCCTTACAATGAAGGAGTTTTGCATGCAAGGTCCAGAGTTACTTCTATTTCTTTTTCAATGACAATTTAGGGAAGTGGTGAGACTGACATGGTTTCAACACAAAACAACTTATCAGCCTAGAGTTCTCTGAAAGGTAGTATCTCAGAAACCATTCTGCTGAATTCTGAACTTCTATAAAAACATGAAAAGTGAAAGAATTAACTGTTCACTTTATTTTTTTTAAACAATGCCTGGGTGAATGACCTGCGCAATTAATGATGTGAAAGCCCGGAAGAGGGACAGAAAAAAGGACTTGCCTTAAAAATGAGCAGTGCCACATGGTATTTCCGTTCAACAACATGGCACCTCAAGCACGAGGCTTTGGTTTTACAGCAAGGATTTGCTGGGAGTGTTGGGGCTTCCACGCTGAACAAAGGGAGAGCCATGCCCCTTTGACACTGACTTCTTTGGAGCAGGACCCCAATGACCTACCTGACTACACCTGGCAGCACACATATCTGCACAGAGCACCAAGCACACGGAAAGAAATAACTGGGGCTAGATTTTGTGTGAGGCTCGCTGGTGTCATTTTAGCTCCACAATACCTCTATCAGCTTGCAGCAGGAGACCCTTACCTGGTTTTGAGCCATTTGAACTTGTGTGGTTTCAGGGAATAAGTCAGAAATGAGATTGTATTGAGGCTTTGTTCCTCTTTGGAAAACAGCAGTATTGATAAAAAATAAGAAGGTCCCACAGTAGATTTGGTAGCCTAAAACCAAAGTAGCTTCCCATATACAGAAACATACAGATACTGAAGAAGGGAAATATTCTCCTGGAGAATTATGTACTGCATTCAGGTATGTTCTTGATTTTGTGCATTGACACAAGGAGGGACGGATTCCCACTGTGTGAATACTGGGGCTAGTGAACTCTTTATTCTACCCTGCAGCACACTCGTATGACGATTTAATGGGCCTTCTGTTTAGTTTATAGCCCATCCAGTCACCCAGAAGCAGAGAGTAATGATCACAACCCAGAACAGTTGCAAAGCATATGTGGAAAGCTTTTCAACCCTAAGGCTCTAATCTCTCCTGTTAGCCACCATCACCATGTGGCGAGGCTATTACCATCCCTGACTCTGAAGCACAGTTCATAAACTCCTTCCACATGGTTTATACAAACCCCTACAAGGCTGTGCTGCATTGTTCTCCAGGCAAGGAGATGCATCAGCCTTTGCTTCCCCTCTTCTCTTGCTGAGCCCAAGAGAAAATTATTTGTCAATGTTGATTTATAAAATAGTAATTGAATTCTTTTTCTGGTGATTAAAGAAATGACAGATGTTGACACGTACAACTTAAATGAAAATAAAATGCTGACCAAACTAGAGTCATGTGGAGGGACCACTGTTACCTCCTGATGCAAACTACAGATTCCAGATGAATCCCAGATGCTCGCTGGAGTATGCACAAAGAGGACTGTGTTTATTGTCACTGCATGGTTATCTCAGCAGTATGTCCAATATAAAATGATGAAACTTGCTTTCAAGCTATTTATCAGAAGAAAAAACAAACCAAAAAGCTTAGGAGTCTAGAAGGTGTCTTGACTGACAAATGGGAATTTTAATAGGAAAGATATTGAAAACCCTTTGAGTTTAGACTCATTCTTGTTGAAAAGGGCCCTTATTTGTTTTATTTACTTTTTTTGTTTCTGTTCACACTCTGTCAGTCTTTCTAACTAGGCTCAGCATCCCATTACAAGAAGAGTACAAAAACTCTCTGAGGAGGAATCCAAGTTATTATTTCTGAGGTGCATCAGATCTATGCTTTAAACTTTTAATGTGAAATGAGCATTTTGAGGTGAATTCCATTGTTTTTTGGGAAAAAAATAGTTGTTTCTCTAAGTTTTCATAGAAAACAGAGGTCTTCTAATTTAAAAAATTAAGGCTGATGACTAATTGTTTTCCAATTAAAAACACAGCCTTTATGGAATGGCAACCTACCCAACCCTTTCATTCTTCTGAACAAGTCAAGTTAATTGTAGAAGCTATAGTAAGTTACCTGCAAAACAGGAGTTTTGATAACATAAGTCAACAAAATTTAAACTTGCAGGATAAAACCTTCTCCTGGTTATGACTGGAAGAGTTCTGCTGATTTACACTAGCAGAGCATCTGTTCTGTAAATTTCTCAGTTATTTTTACTACATAGAGATGGCAGTCACAATTTTTTTTTTTTTTTAAATTCACTCTCTACACAAATCCCCACCCACAGCTTGCAAATCTGCTGGCCAAGGTTTAGCCTGGAGCACACACGTAGGCACCATGAATGTATTTTGAAGAAGAAAACTTTTACAGTGGAAAGGCTGACATACTCCAAACTATTCATGGCAAATTCAATGGAATAATGGAAAGGGAAAACATGTAAAGAGCAAGATGTATTCTTACATGAAACTCCATGAGAAACTGCATTCCAGTTAATAATGGGTATTCCCAAGAGAAAGCAATACATCTTATTATTTTTCTTGCCCACTAATGCCTTACTGTTATTAAAACCAAGTGCAACTCTTATGTTTGGGGTTTTTGCACAGATACCCTTTGGCAGAACGGTCATCTTAAGGTTTATTTTCCATGACCAGTATGCCTGGTATTTGATTCCTTCTTCCTTTTGTGGGATTTACAGTCAAGCTGTGGATTTTAACCCAGTTCAACTTCCAAGTTTTCTGGAGCAAAGTTTGCTCTACCAATCAGAAGACTGGAATGCTTTCCGGCTATGTTTTCCCTTAGTTTGCCTTTAACTCAAAGGCGCTCATTAGCCAGGTAGAGGAATAGAGAACTGCAGCAGTGTGTATTTAGAGCTTCACTCAGATCTTTAAATACAAAATTTACAAAGAAGTAAGCATGCAAATATTTGTTAGCCGCAAGAACTGAATAAGAATACCCATAATCAAGGATTAAAAATCCAGAAAAAGGTTAAAAACTCCACTTTCCTTTTCTGTTCAAAAGGCTGGTCCAATTCATCAGGACCACATTAAAAAGAAGGAGGACAAAAAATTTAAAGACTTGTAGATACACTTACTCCCTCCTCTAGTATTCACTCTCAGCATGAGGAAGACAGCGAGGGCTGTAATTCTATCAAAATTTGAAACCAGTGTTTAGAAAATAATCATTCTGTATGTTTGCATTTTGTATTTTGTGAATATAAATGCACCTCTGGGATATTTTAGCTAATTTCTACATAGATCATCAATTAAATGTTTGGTTTGAGGAATACATTTTGTACGTGTAAGTGCTCCCTAGGGGGATAATGTTATTTATGTTTCTGCATTCTTTCACTTTTATGAAAAGAATGAACTAAATAGGGCAAGGGGGAAGCATGTTCCAGGCATTACAGGTCTTAGCAGATACGAAGTGTCCAATTCATTACAAACTGTTGGGAGTGCAACTGACTGACTTAGCCTTACACAGATGATTTTAAAAGGAGATTGTGTGTCAATAGCCAACTACAGCTGCAGAAGAAAATCTCCAGGAGTTTGTAAGGTGACTGAGCTTTAGCTGGAGAAAAAACATTATGGTGTTTTGCCTTGCTATGAGAATTGGAGTAGGCCTGCCCTTCCACTGCACTGAGTGCTTGCTAACTGTCTCTTCATGCCCCTGCTTTGCCCAGCTTCATTCAGAGTCATTTGCGCTGTGTCTTGGTTCTCCCGTTGCTGATGCATTGGCAACCCAGTCTGCAGGTGTGAAGCAGACAAGCGAGCTTGGACAATGCTGCCACAGCAGTGGGAAGGAGAGTCAGAAGATAATGGATTAGCAGTTTAAAGGAGAGGATACTCCCATTAGCCATGGAAAGCATTTTCCATAGCAGTCATGGACATTAATAACACTGTCAATTACACCAATTAACAGCCTTCCATGGTAATGTGAATTATAATTAGTAGGAACATTTTGCTAATTAAAAGTTGAATTAACCGCAGTATCAGCTAATTAAATTAGAACCACAATCAGTTTACTTTAGGAAAAAACATGTAAAGCTTTTTTCTCCCATCTCCCCCTCCATCCCCACCTCCCCCCGCCTCCTTCCCCCAAGTCTGTCACTAATCATCACTCTCCATGGTGCCATTTCATATGAGCCATGTACAAGCCTTGCCTGTGCTGTAGGGTTGCTCTGCTACGGGTAGCCTGCTTAGCTGTACTATCTGCCCCCCTAGTAGGAATACAGGGCATGGCATCAGGAGATTTTTCTGCTAATGAGGCATAGCTTTCAGACAAAGTAAGGTGAGCTGACAAAAATTGCCTTCTGCTAGCATAGCTACATTAATAATGCTGTTTTTCTGTTGGGTTTGTTGTTGTTGTTGTAAACTGGAATAGTGGTGTTAGCCAAAGGTGGATATTTCCAGCCCAGATCCACCATCATGTCGTTCGTGAACTTTGTAGCATTATCTGGGACTGAGCCTTTCTTCTGAAGGTCAAGGTGGTGGGCACAGGTTTTTTTCTCTCAACTCTTTTCTGCCTTTGTGTATTTTCTTCTTGCATTGCTATCCTCTAGGAGTGGCATTCAGAATCAGCATCATAGGAACATCACGTATCCTGTGTTCACATTCTGGTCCTGCTACTACATGATTATGGCTAATTCGTTCTCCCTCCCTACCAATTTCATCATATTTGACTCAAGACAGTGATAACAAGAACATTTATAAAATGCATGAAGACAGATAGGACAAAAGTGTTATTTCCAATTTCTCTCTTCTGTGCACTTCAGAAGTAACCATGGAATAATAAACACTCCTCTAGCTGAATCAGATTTTTTTAACATAGAAAATTGCAGAGTATTACAAATTTGCATGTGCTTATTACACAGAAGCAACAGGTACAATAAGCAGGATTTTAAGATTTGCATAGTTAATATTAATTTTAATAAATATAATCAGTCAGCTTGTACAGTTGTTGGCTCAGAGAATTAATGGGCATCACTAGTAAAACGTTCAAATGGCCCCTTTTTATTTACTTCATGTCAGTAAAAGAGTACAACTGTAGTCCCTAAAAGATTACAACTGTAACATATTTCAGAAGAATATTGGGAGTGGGGAAGTCTAATGTTTTTCAAGGATAGATTCTTCATTTGCCCATCAAAAGATAAGTTATTTCTCCCATTTTTAAAAGAAAATGCAACTGATGTTCTATATGCTTGTGACCTGTTCCACATGGCTATAGTGCCTGAAATAAAGCATACAGTAAGAGAAAGTATGAGGAAGGAGAACGTGCTGTTCCAGGAGCTCTGAACTGGGGAAGATTTTAATCTTAGAAACCATTTAGATACTACGGAGATGGCCACCATAACACTGAGCCAATGTCAGATGGAATACGTCTTTCTCCTAGATGCTCAGGAAAAACTTGTATCGCCTTCCCATCATGCTAAGAAAGCACAGCAATTAAACCCCAGACATGTTTGGGCAGATCCCTCTGTGCACAGTCACGGGTCCATAAGCACAAACAGCTGCCTGAGTGTGACATCTTCCCTGGAAGCCAAGGCCTTGAAGAGGAGCAACGACACATTCCTAATTGCAATACGTTACTGGAGGAATTCCTTGCTATTGAGGGCATGCTGTCCTTGAGGGCCAGAAAACTTTTGTGTCCAAAGAATTATTCCTCTGGGAGCTTCACCCAAGCTTTGAGGTCACATCTCACAGTGGATGTATGTGAGGAAGGGGAAACTGGCCTGATGGCGTGGTGCTCTGGACTGTCTCTGCTCCCACTGACTTTGGGAAGAAATATTTAGAGATCATTGTCAACATTTGTCAGGGAAATTGCTCCAATTTCATATTGCACCAATACATCATGTCTTGAAGTAAAACAGCCTTGAAAGGATTTGTGTGTGTGATTTGCTTTGCTTTCTGAGTTGGATAAACAGTTCATGAGTTTTCATGGGGATATTAATCTCTTCCTTGTCTTCCTTTGCCCATTTACACTAAAAGCAGTGGAATTTAAAGCTCTCTCACAAAATGGAAGCTGTCTCTGGTGGGAACCAGCAGATCTGAGTGTGGCTTCCTTGTCAGTCTGAGCATGCACCTCATACTGTTCGTCCTGATGACAGACACAGGCTTTTCAAGCAATTATGCTTGCTTCCACCTGTTGCCCAATCTAACATCTATTAAAGTCAAGAAGAAAGACTCCTTCTGATTTCACCAGTCACAGCCTCCCAGCCTTTCTCTTGTAAATACCTAGCCCCTTAACTGGTTTTAATTCTGAGCTAAGATTCCTCACTGCATGTTAAATCCAAAGATTTAGACAACCTCGACTTTGTGGAGCATAAAATTTGAGTCATCATGAGTGCAAATGTACATGTAAGTGAGGAAATCAGATCTATTCATCCATTACAATTATTCCCTTCACCAGCTCTATGGAGTTGGCAGAACTTTCACTTAAATGATGAAAGGGAATGAGAATAAAGTCTGACTCAAAACAATGAACTGTTTCAAAGTAAAACTGAATTCCTCGAGGTTAAGTAGCAGTAAAATTGGGAATAGGTACACAGTTGAGAGGTTTAGATACGCTTGTTGTTTTGGCTGATGTCCAATTACAAAAATGTTGTCCTTGAAGCTTAGCAATTAGTAATGGTAGAAGTAATTCCACAAAGAGATGATGGCCTTTAGACAATTGGGGGGAAGCGGGGAGGGGTGGGGGAAGGTTGCCTGCTAAACAACCTATGGACAGAGTGAGTTCCTTCAGTATACAGGTATTTATTTTTCTGCTAGGATGAAGTAGAAAGGAAAGGATTCTTTCACTTTGATTCACAGCTGAGAGCACATATAGAAGCTGTAAAGCTGTTTTAGATGACCATGCTGGTAAACCGCCCCGGTGCCTCTGTTTGAGACAGCCACAAATGCCCCTCAAAGAAAAAAGTCCTTTCACAAGCTCTTGTGTGGTGACCAGACTGAAAGACTATAGCACAAGTCACGTCAGTGTTTTAAGTTGCAGCAGATGGGATGAAAGCCATCCTTAGTCACACTGGGCAGGAGGCCTGTCCCTGGGTGGGTAGGGAGGGCTGGGGAAGGGTCTGCTGGTGGTCAGCAGAGGAACAACAAATGAACTGCAGGGAAGGGATTTCAGGGTGCTCACAATTTTCCACCCAGGGGAGCCTGTCAACATAGTGCTGTAACATGGAACCACTTTGTCAGCCGTCCCAGCAACACCACTCCTGAATACCAAGTTATAAGGTAAGATATTACCTTAAAAGGAAAAAGGAGAACCTGCTTCTCTCATAGGCATTAGTTTGGCTAGTCAGACACATCTAAGTTGGCCTCTTTGGAGCAAAGAAAGTGTTACTGCAAAGACAGAAGTCTGCAGACATTGGCGTAATGGTGAGTTCAACCACCAGAGTCAGTGATCTCTGTTCTCTTTGTGCATCCCTTTTTCATGTGTTCAGTAGAAGTACAAAATGTGGAAGACTAGATCATCTGTCCTTTGTTAAGATACAGCCTCACAGGACTGGCTGAAGGTAGGCAGGTTGATTCTGGGCTGTTGGGTGGGTTGGATCAAGCTGTCCAAAATATGCCAACACCCACTTCCTCTATTCAGGCAATAAAAGGAACCAGGCAGAAACTCAAGACAACTGAGAAGGAAGCAAAGGGAAAATACAGAGCCTAGCCTCTGTTGTTTGATATATTTCCATATTTCTATACTCATCATTGGGTATGGCCTCCTATGAAAGCTTTGCTTCTCTAGATATTGCTGTTTGCCCAGCTTGGAGTTCAGGTGTATTTTATTCTATTAATCTATTTTTTTTTCCTTCTGCTCTATGAAACTGGTTGTTATTATTATCATTACAATAGTTATTTTTCCCTGCAAAATACATAAGACACATCAGATGGAAAGACCTTGAGCTGTGTTGTGCTTTCACAGAAAGCAGCACACTGTGCACTTACCTGTCTGCTTGGCCTCAAGGTGCTCCACAGGACTGGACAGTGTCTTTCTTACCTATGAACATGTACATATCTGGATACCAGTATATAGCTGAAAATATCAAGAGACAGTTAACTTTACTGGTCAAAAGAGAAGCCACCTGGATATTGAAGACAGAATTAGTATTGGAAGCTGAAACAGTTCAGCAAAGAAAATGTGAACCCTACATTTGTTCAGTTTTTAAAGTACGTGTGCATAGTTTGGACTGGTTCTCTCTTCTTTGATGTGATCTTCCATCTTTCCTACATATTAGCGAGTCTGATTTTTGATTCTACAAGAGGTCACAACACAGGAGTGCAGTAGTGGCTGGAATACCTCAGACTGAGGGTCCATCTACTCTGATATCTTTCAATGGTCGTCTAAGTAAGAGTGAAAACGGGGGCAGGAGCAAGTGGTATTTCCCACAGTAGCCTCCCAGGCATCAGCTACTTTCAGCTCAGGGTCACATGCAGTCTCTCTGCTTGTGGTAAACCCTCCTCTTCCCTGAACCATGAACAGCTTCCAGTCTGTCCTTGAAACCACATGAACTTTCAAAAGCCACGATTTTCAAATTTCTGTTGGCATCTCACAGCTTCTAGTTTTGAGGGGAGATGTGTTTCACACCCAGATGTTCTGGTGAGGCTTCTTCCACAGTACAGGTGAGTGCCAGGGCATAACCTGTCTCCTCTAAGCCACTCTATTTGGGAAATCTCCATTCATTAATTACAGGCTGAATGGATGTACCTTCCAAAGATAAGGAAACGTCATTACATTGTCACAAAGCACCAAAGGGGAGATACTTGGATATTGCTAGATCCCTTCTGCCTAGGCCAGTGGTCTGTCATGTCTACTCCAGATGCTGTATGCCATGGAGAGAAAAGATAGGAAAAAGCAATTCCTTGGTCTGTGAAAGAAAGGCAGTGTGTTTCTGGCAGTAGCCCATCACATCTCAGATCTTCTCAGGTTTGAATTCCTTTGACAACGCTCTTCTCATGGTCATAGTCCAAACTACACCAGACCTCCACGCCAGGCTATTGGCCTCCAGTGCTGTCAGTTTAATGGCTTTCACTGGCACTGACTTAAGTTTAAAATATCACACTCCTGAGATGCATACAATTTATATGTCTGTTTATGTTGAAACAGTCCTTACATTAAATAGAATGCTGTATAAAATGACTACATTTGAATGATTATGAAGCTGAACCTATTTTATGACTTTAAATATTTTCCACGTTAATACATATTTCAGACTGCATACCCACATGAAATTAGTCATTATTTTTAAAGGTTGTAGCTTCCTTTCCTCTTTTTTT
>WAAD01034560.1:11793-39266 GCA_013389945.1 Fregata magnificens | reverse complement strand
TGGTGTGAGAAGCAGAGAAGGCCTTGACTCTGTGTAAGCACTGCTCAGCAAAAACTAACATATCCCTGTGTTATCAATGTATGTTTTCAGCACAAGTCCAAAACATAGCCCCATACTAGCTTCTATGAAGAAAATTAACTCTATTCCAGCCCAAACCAGCTCGTTCCCATTTAATTAAGTCATTAAATCATGTATCTTTCTAAAGGATTTGATGTAGGTTAAAATGTATCAACACATGATGCAGAAATGAGTTGAGTTCAACTTCTTATGCTGCACAGAAATTTGGACTAAATGATCATAATAACTCTTTCTGGCATTCCAAATTTATAAATAGCTACCTGCTTCTAGCAATTTCTTAGGAGTGAAATTTGGCTTGTTGGATACATGTGTGTCACCATCAGAGTGGATGGCCTATTCAGGCAGACACATATAAAATCTGGCACTGATTGAGTATTGGCTCAATAATTAAGCTCAAACAGAGTTTAAAATAACACTTTTGGCTTGCTTGAGATTCTGTGTAAGTCAAATGCCAATTACATAAGTCTGTAATATTAGGCATCAAATCTTCCATACCATGAGGTATAGTATAGTAAACTATTAGTTGAAAAGCATGACTCAAAAACTTCTGAGCATATACACAATAGTTTTTTATACAAGACATTAAAACAGGCTTCTATTAAAAAACAGCAATTTACTGTGGTTATAGTGTCTCAAGTATTGTGGGATTACATACCACTCTGGAGGGGAAGAAAGCCTTAGGTGGCTTTGCTTGTTTTGCTTTCTCTTTTCCTGGCAGTGGGGAGGAGACTAAACAAGCCATGATTTATTCAAATGCTATAAAGGTGACCAAACCATCCTTAAATTCCAGAGCCATTTGTCAAGCTCAGGCATAAATGCAAATGAGACAGACTGCAAATTAGTTCCATTTATGCTTTATCACAGAAAAAAATGCTATCGCTGTAAGACCAAAGTAAGAGCCAAATAATAGCTGTGCTGAGCAATATGAGAAAGCTGCAGGTGTTTTACCTTTTCTCCCCTGAAAAATTGTTAAATATGGTCATTTTGAAAGAAAAAAAACTTTAAACAAGATATGTACAGATTTTTGTGGCTTTGCAAGTGAAGAAAACCATTTTATTTTTTTTTTCCACCTACTTATTTTCAAGCCAACTTTCTGTAGGACTGATGTCCCCTGCATCTCTCATGACTCATATTTCCGCAAATGCAGAGGTTTGTACAATCTTCCTATTGATATGGAGCTGCCTCCAGATTGAAGTCCTGCCTCTAAAATGCCTCCTTAGTAATGATCACCAGCTGTTCTTAACACCTGTGATTGAAATGCACCTGAACCTGGAAGAGCTCAGACACCTGGAGCAGGAGATACAAAGGTGCATCTGAAATATGCAGTGCACCAGAGAGTGAAGCTGACCATTAGAGGCTTAAGGTGGAGCCCAGGAAAAATCAGTCCTTTGTTAGCAGAAGAACAATAGGTCTCTGCAGCTTTGTTTCCAGAAATTGCATAGAGCTGGAAATCACCTGCCTGTAGGATTGCCTTAGCCTTACTACACCCATCACACTTTCCCGGTCTTTCTCTTCAATTTCACAGGTCATAGAGCTCTTTGGGTGTCGAGAAATCTTTGCTCTGTGTGCAGATCCTCAAGAAAGATTTAAAGATAATCCCAGAGGCCATTTGTAGCAGGCTCCCTTGTACAAAGAGACAGGAGCAAAGATGAACTGGGCCCAAAGTTTAAGTCTGAGGCTCCTCTTCCTTTTTTTCATGCAAAATGGCAGAAAAAATAGCCGACTGTTGACAGTAATTTCACCTCTGAAACGTAGTTGGCTATTATGTAATTGTAGGAGTGGGAGTGCTAGTTAAAATTAATTACCTTGCTGACTGGAGAAGAATAATTTCTCCAACACTCTGGCGTAATCGGTCGCCTCTGTGGTGTGCTATGGCGGAGTGATGGAGCATTTTTGCGGGGGACCCAAGTCTAGTTTTCTTCACCACAGCCGGGGCGTGTTTGATCTGATAGGAAGCACCTGTCTCTCACGGGCTTCTCACTGGAGCGACTTGGCCAGGGCTCCGCTGGGAGTCGGGGAGGGGGGCTGCTCCGCTTGGGAAATGTCTCACTGATGGAGAGGAGACTGTCTGTGCTGCTCAGCCTGTGGCTGCTTCCCTGCGTTAGGGCTTCACTCATCACATGAGGATGGTGGTCCCAGTGGAGATCTCATGCCCTGGCTCTCTTTAGGTGCAAGTTTCCCAGGACACACCGAGGGTGTCATGATTTTAACTCAATCTCTTTTAAGACTGTGATTTTTCTTACTTGTTAATGTCCAGGGGACCATATTCCTTGTTCCTAATCAGTTACAAAGCCTGACACCCAAGTTCACTGAGAAGCGAATTTAGCTTCAAACTCTCCCTAGCTACATACCTAGGTTTTGGTACAGGTTGTTGCAAATGTTTTTAATGGCTTTGGCTGTTGGAAGGTATTTCTGAAATATATCCCAACTGTGCCACGTGTGCTCAAATAAAACCTTCAAGCCTGTTCTACAGACCTGAAAATGACTCTGGAAAGCAACTGTGACCTGCTAAATGGAAATTACAGCTCTTGGCCCTGCGTTGAAAATGGACTCGCTGAGAAACAAGACAGAACGCCAGTGTCTGTGTGTGCAGGCACTCTGAGACTCCCCTGGCTTTCCTCCACCCCCAGGTTTTGAGGTAAGTGCTTGTGCCAGCACAGAACTGCTTTCCCATATTTATGATTTTTTAATGTAATGTAGCATCATGATCTATGCACGCAGAGCAGTAACAGGCCATAAAGTTAGAGGAGCACGTGGCTCTGCACATGGACTAGACCTCTGAGTTGCAAGAGCTTTTCTCACAACAAGCCATTTCCAACACACAGAGAACAGCCTCAGAGCAATCCTCTGTTTGGGCTGTTCTCAAAACGCAGTACAATTAGGCCTGATCTTCACCCTCACCTTTGAGTGTCTCTGCAGAGATCCCGTGTGGATCCAACTGTTGAATCACGACTGTAATTAACCATCTCATTGTATATTTGTAGACGTTCATAGCAGCTCTGGAGGGGAAAAAGTGAATATGTTGCCTAAGTGCAACAGAAATGTGGGTCCTGTCAGGCTTTCTAACCATTTTTCCCAAGCTGCATTTAATCTTGGGAAAAAAAAAAAATCTTCATTATAAATCAATACATACCTCATTAGAACAAACTGAGCAGTTGCACTAATGGCTTGCATTTAATTGACATAACTGGGTAAAGGAAATTAACAGTGTACCAGAGCAATATTGGATTACCCAATGTCGTTAATCCTTTTTTTAATAAAGGAGCTTTGGAAAATTACTTTGGGAAAAAAAATTACAATGTTAGGTTTACTCACTGTTCTTACCCATATAAAATGTCAGGTTCATTGGCCGTTATCGTTAAATTAGACAGGCACAGAACTCCTGGTAGGAGTGATATATGGAGGGGTTAGATGGAAAGGCTCATTTCTGACTGTGGGAAGATCAAGGATCGTGACAGAGACACAAAAAGGCAGCAGCCCAGCAAACTATGTGATTAACTCTGCACTGTAGGCTATCCCCAGCGTTATCAGTGGGACTGCTCACATTACGTCTAGTTAAGCACAGCCTAGGTTTTATTTTTGCTTCTGTGGGAAATGGTAGTTCAAGTGTTATTGATCCTGTAATACAGATGTCCATCTCAGCATAACTGGTGTCTTACTCATGGGAAATGTGGAATCCAGTTTCAAGCTGGTCACTAGTGGGGAATCCTGCTGCAAGTGCATTTTTAAATCTTTTAGCGCTTAGGGTCTGCAAAGTAAAACAGCTAGTGGGACATTGTCAAGCAAAGAATTCTATTTTTAAAATTTTTCTTTCAAAGACATTTATCAAACAGTAAATAATCCATCATATAACAAATACTTAAATTATGTGGCTGACAATACAGTTATTAAATATATTAAATAAAATTCCTTGAAGAACATCTATTATTTTAAATGCTTTTTCTCTAAATCTGCTCACACACATTGCTCATTTTCACATCCTTTCAGTGGCATGGGTCATACAAACCTTGTGAGCAGGATGGTTCTGAATTTTCTGTCTGATTACCTTAACTGAAATGCACCTCATAAAGGCATGATCTCTCAGCAGATGTGCTTCTCTGTTAATGGCCTATTTTACACCCCAAGCTCTCTTTTATGTCTTGCAGTTGTGGACTTGTTTACATCTATGCAGACAAGTGTAAAGTGCAGACCTAATAGAAATAGCTCATTTTGGCACTCTCCATGTCGCCGCAGCTCCCATATGCTCAAAGTCTTAACAAGGGTAAAGCAGTGGTTAACTAGAACATTGAAATTAAAATATAGTGACGTATATGTTTACGGTTGGACTCAACGATCTTAAAGTTTTTTCCAACCTAAATGATTCTATGATTCTATATTTGATAAGCTGGGAAAAGGTTTGATGCTGCATTCCCAGTCCAGTCCCACCTTGCCCTCGAGCACTTTTTGACCTTGGCTGCCACTGTGTCAGGGGGAGCTGAAATACTCTGTATCGCAGAGGAGATGCACAGCACAAGCTGGTGGCCTGCCACCCTGCTATGGCTGCAGGGAAAGCTGAGGTCACTTCCCTGCTAGCAATCAATAACCGCAGAGCTACTGCCTACTGAAACAGCCTGCCACTTGCAACTCTACCCATCAGAAATGACATTTACTCCTAATTGTAGGGAATGCTGACACATCTAGGAATAGTTGTATTGGACGTATATTTAATACAGATATATGGAGGAATATCTACTTAGGAAGACACCAGAGAACCTCCATGCGATGGAGCAGTTGCAGTGCATGCAACCTGATTTCACGCAAACTACCTTTGTAAATTAAGTAAAAGGCAGAGGGGGCAAGGGTTGGCAGCCAGGTTACCCTCCTCTCCAACACTGCAACGCTTTCTCCTTAACAGATGTGATTTGCAGACCCCTTTGAAGTAGGGAAGGTCTTCTTAATCCCAAAGGACAGACATGGAGACACTGGCTATACAGCTGGGAGGGTTCTACAGGAGTGTGTGGGAGTAGAGTACAGGCCACGTGACTTACAGGAAGAAATGCAAAGGAAGGTAAAGCAGATTGTGGCAGGCGAAACTATTTTTCCTCCAGATCTAATACTCAAAAAGGACAGCAGGCTTCTTGAATTTATTTTTTTTATTACCTCGAATCCACATCTTACCTGAATTACATCTGTTGTTACTATCTTGCAAGATAAGATTTTTGCTTTATATCTTGCTGGGTTGTTTCTTTTTTTTTTTTTTTAGATTATATCTGTGTTGTGCTCATGAAATACAAAGATAAACAGTGTTCCAGTTTGGCAGGTAGTTGAATTTCCTACTGTAAAGAATATGAATATCTAATTCCATGAAATTCTTAAAAAACTAAGTAAATTTTAAACAGGAATATTTAAAAAGTTTTTTCCTCCTAATTTATATATTTTTTTAATTGTTAAAATAAAACTGGTGTTTGTGAGGTTTTTAGAACATTCATGGTTAAAAAGTAAGATTTTTTATATTTTCACCAAAAAATTCAAAACTGAAATAAAATAATTACTGTTTATAACAGGCAATGTCAGTAACAATTAAATTTTTCCATAAGCATTCCTCTTGACCGAAATGTGCCTGATGTTATTCTGAGATATGGTACTTGAAAAAATGTGACAGGTGTGGTTATTACAACACCAGATCAAAAATTCAGAAGCCTGAAAAATTGCAATATGGTCCTAGGAGATGTAACATTAATGCTATCCAATTACTAAGGCCCTCATTAGACAAAATCTTTGACTGCTGAGAATCTCCTATCTATCTTCTTACATTTAGGAAGAAATTTTTCATTGTCTGAGGTACTAAAAGCAGGGTCTGAGCGGTGCACATTGCAAAAATCTATATATTTATGCCAAAGTAGACATAGTCTACATCAGGGAGTCTCTTTCTTCATGCAAATTAACATTTAAAAAACCCTTTTTTTTTACCCCTACATATCAAAGACCATACTCTGTGCACTTTAACATGTGTAGACAAACTTTGCACAACTAGAATTTCGTAAGTATGTATTCTTGTTAAAAAGACTGCTTACTCAAAGCAGACTTCTTACTTGGACTGCTGCTTACTTGGAGAGATCCAAAATAAATATACGCTCACTCACAAGTCTCATACTGCATGATTTATAACAGTATCAAATGGATGAAAAAAATCCACTGTTTTGATTTGATAACAGTTCTTGATGTTTTCTAATAAAAGCAAAACCAAGCCCTGCACTGTTTGCTAATCACGCTCGGAGCATGGTTTGCCCAGTTCACCAGCTCACGTTTCCTGGGCTAATAAGAAAGGCCAGACCGAGTCAGGCATTGATTAAACTAAGTAATTTGCAAACAACCCTCTAGTTGAAAGGCAGTCAAAGTGTGAAGCAAGCTTCAAGAAAATGAGGCTAATGCAACAAACTACAGTTGGGAAAAAAGTTGAAAACTCTACAAGTGAATAATTCAAGCAAAAGCTGAAAGAGACTGACTTTTGTTATCTCATGTAATTTGTATAACTAATAATGTAAATGTAAGAAGATCTTTAAGGACAACTTCTTCCTTATCTATCAGGCTAAAAAGTTCTTAGAGCATTGCTTTGAGTTTTTCCCCCATTTGCCACTTTCAAAATATCAATAATCACGAACCCGGTCTTATTTTACTGGAAGGCTGATGAAAAGATATGTTAGGCATATTTATTCTGAGCACTGACATTTGAATAAGAAGGGACACAGGGGTGCAAAAATAAATGTTATTTCTGTTGAATATCCAGTGACTAGGGAATGGACTGTTAATGTACCCAGAAAACAATTAAACAGATCAGCTAAAAGCCTCTTTCTCTCTTGCAGTTTCTTGAATTTGACTTCCTTGAGTTTGCACTGCCAGTATTTCTCCCACTCCCAATTCAGCAGAAACTACCCTGAAAGATCCTCTAAAATTCTGCCTTCCACTGACAGAGTCAATGCACGAAACAGTTTACTAGTACAGCTAAGGTGGTAAAGACTGTGATTTTGCATCAGGACATAATTTGGGTAGCAAACCCCGTTGAATAAGAAAGGATTACAGTGACAGAGGGCACTTCTGAGACCCAGAGAGCTTAATGACCCCCCAATACTTACACATAGAGTTTGCCAGTTTGCCACAGTACCTAAAACTGGCAGATTTTGGGGGCTAAGCTCAGGGTTACTCTATGCCACAGACACAACACAAAACCAATGCTAATGAGGTGGCCTCTTCCCAGAGGAGTTCCCCAATCTAGCAGGAACTATTTAGACAGAAAAAGATACCAAAGAAACTACTCACTTAGGAAGACATCAGACACACTTTGACATACAGCAGGCATCTAGGTTTAAACAGAAGATTAGAAGATATTTAGGACTGTACAGAGTGGAAATGTCACATCCAGAAGAAAAATTGGGGGGAACCAAAAAGTTGCGTAGTTTCACCCAGGTTTGCAGCCAAAGGCCTAAGTAACAACTTTGCCATCACTGAGTAGGTGCTTAATTGCATGCACGGTGTTGTAAGGGTTTAATGATCATAAATAGTTGCAGTATCTAGGGTAAATTTTCAGCAAACTAAGACAAGCAACTTATAAGTTTTGATTTCTGTGTAGTAATGAACAAAATGACCAGAAGCATTGACAGACCCTCCAGTGGCTCTCTGGGTCGTGGTTATGCTGTATTTCCACACCTCCCTGCAGAACTGGCTGTGTAATGAAGCTAAACTGGAGAAAACTGGGAAAAGCTCTCCTGCCCCTCCTGCACACAAGGGGGTTCACACTGCTGAAAATACAAAGGGTGAAAGTGGAAATGGATGACAGGGTACCAGTTTGGGCAGAAAAGTTCCACCACTGTAAAACTGCCCCATATCTTTTTGTTATCTTCTTTGCATTACAAAAGGTGCAAAGAGGGCATATGCATGCCTTTTCATACATATATATGCTCCTACTTCTTCAGGAATACTAAATAGCTCATGCACTTCTGGGATATTTTACTTCTGAGGAACAACAACCAGCTGAAAAATAACTTGGCAGTGATTGACCATCTTCTGTGTGAGACTGGGAAACAGGACACCTCACACTTTTACCAGATTTTTGTATTGACTACCACTGCTAGACCAGCAAAGAGCACAGACCTTCAATCTTCAGCAGTTAGGCAGTCCAATACAACCTAGAGACTTTTTTCCACAACTGTGTACCACCCTTCAACCCACAACCAGGCTCTGAACAACGCCGTGTGAATAATAACCATATGGGAATGAAAATTAGTGTCACGGGTAGCCAAAGAGGGAGGAAAGAGTGCGCAAGATGCAGATTCTTTGGGCATTCTGGCATGGTCAACATGCAACAAAGCCAGCCTTTGCTGTCTCATTGATGTCCCACTGCAAATTCAATGCTTGTTTTGCTGTATTTACTGAAGAATACCCCTCTCACTGTACTGTGTGCAAGGGATTTGTATACAGTAAACTTATTTCTGAGGTAATTCCCATTCATCAGTAACAAAGCTCTGTATAAATATTTTTTACCTCTGAAGTTCAGGGTTGAAATTGTAGCTGCTTCATTTTTTTTCAACACAGACACTCAAAAATATGCTGGAAATTCAATGCTGTGTCAGATGACTTTAAAGGTTTTTCCAGCTCTTTCCATTTCCATGCAATAATCCATTAAATAATTTCTCTCAAGATAAGATCAAATGTGGTTAGAAGCTAAAATTCTGTGTTTAAATTAACCCTGACCTCCTTCTCTTTTTGTCTTCAAAAAGTCTGCCAAATTCTTCTGACTGTCATACATTTAAAGGTCCATTTGTCATCTGTATAAAGTGACATAACAATGAATTTGTACTGCTTTTTTCTTCTCTCTTAAAGGATACAAGACAATATTCTGGTGCCAACAAGAATGTGCAAGCCACGTAAAGGTGGGGGGGTGGGGGGGGAGAAGATTATTATCTGTATAAAACAACTAAGAAAAATTCTCATTTCAACAGATTGAAGGCCCTTATGTCAACTGAAGGTGCCAAGGCTTTGTGGCATATTTTTTTCCTAACTTCTTTCAAGATTAGTCCATTTTACTTTCCACAAGCCTAAAAAAATATTTTTATTGTTTTTTAAAGGTTTTTGCTTATTTTAATTTTTTCTCAAACCCTGTTAAGCAGGAATTATCTAAGGTTTTGCTGAAAGATTCCTAGAAATCCCAGACATGTTTGTTATGTGATTTTACAGCTTACTTGAAGAAAGTGGCAGTTTAAATACTCAACAAAGGCTTCTTTTCATCCAAACATTCTTTGTACACTGGAAGTAAATAGAGAGCAACACCAACAGATACAAAGTAAACAGGTAAAAAGTATGATTAACACCCTTTATTCTGCATTGCTTAGCTTTTGCTCTTACACTTTCAACAGGTCGCTACTTAAGTGAAGAAAGAACACAGACCCACCCCCTTCCTCAGCCCTTTCTCATAAATACGTTAGAAAAAGGACCGAAGGCACAGTTTGCCATACAGTTTAAAAGGCTAATCCCAGTAGCAGACATCCTGGGTAAAAGAGACTAGAAGAGACACATCTCAAGGGAACTGTAGAGCTTGTATCTAGCACATAGCTAAAGCTTAATGCAATGAGAGAAGAATATTAAAAATTAACATCTTGAGTTACAGGAGAAAACTTTTACATTATCAAGCTTTCTGGTGAAAAGCTGAATGTGTTGGTGGCAGCTGAAGTGACCAAGGCTTCTACACAAAGTATAAATGTTTTGTTTGATTTAAATAGGCTGTTCAGACCTTTCAGCGAAAAAGGAAAAAATAAAAGTGTATTATTTGGGCTAAAAATCAGATGGTTTTAGACCTTGGGTGTGTAAAATTTGAGGCCAAAAGTAATAATTTTGCATGACACATTTCTTACTTGCAGGGCAGCTAGTTGAGGCTCTGAAGCCTTGATAAACTGGATTGATTGATAAACTAAATTAAATACAGGAGTAACTGAAAGAAAAATAACTGACCCTCATTTCTGCTACTACAGATAATTCAGTGACTGCTGTGAAAATAATGCCACCTAATAGGAGCAATAGGTGAGCTAAGTATAGTTCTGCTAAATCATATGTAACATTCAGAAAAAGCCATATTCTTGAAGCAGCCTCTCTGCCCACTGTTATGATCCATATGCCACGTGAGAGGCTCATTTACAAGGCCACAAAGCAGTCAGAAATATACATGAGAGTGCAGAATAACACGGTATTGAAAGCTAATAGAGAAAACCTTTATGTGGCAGAAGTGGTCGAGAACAGCATTGATGCTGCAATTAGTTATTAAAAGGCATCTTTACTATTTGTCATATTAAAGGAAATAGTGTAAGTTGCCTCTTTTTCATTCTGTCTTATATCTATTTTAAATTTAAGAAGCCACTTCAAAGACCCCAGGCCTCCAAAGGGAAATATCCCAACCCCGTCTCTCTGCATGGAAAATATGAAACTATTGAGGGGGGAAACCTCAAAAATTTATTCCCGTCTTCAGACAGATTCTGTCTGTAACTTACCCTGGCTACAGAAATATGCCCCTCCTGGGACTGCAGTGGGAAAATCCCACACTCCGTCTCCCCTCTCCCTCCCCATCCATTTCTGTCTTCTGTCTCTGACGGGAGAAGGGCTGAACCTTCACCTTGGTCAGGAAGATAAAGTGATTTCATTAAACCAAGGTAGACTCAACATTCCCCTCATATTCTGCCCCAGCTCAACAGCAAGACAGCTCCTACACAAACTGAGGCTCACCTCAATTGCCAGAGTGCATGATAGAAGGGTTTTGAGCACAGACGCTTGAAAAAACTTTTCTTTTTTCTTTTTTTTTTCTTTTTTTTTGGGGGGGACAGCACTTCATCAACACACGAATATATTGTTCACCACTTGCATGTGGTTTACCATCAAAAGTACATCAAATATGCCTGTATACCCCCTGTATCCAAAGTTGAAGTTATTTCTTACTGATAATTTTATGGCATTATTCAAAGTGATATTTACCTTATTTAATGGAGAAGCAAAAAAGAGAAAAGAGGAAAGAGAGAAGCATCTAAGCTGAACAAATCTCCCTGGGACATCATTTAGTTAAAAAGAAATAATTTTGCCCTTTTCTGCCTCCTTTACAATAAAAGTATTTAAATCTTGATGTTTTCTCATGGGACATGAAATCTGTTTTCTGACCAGCTCTAGATGGGAGATCTTGAAGGGCTGTAAGCCCTGGTGTAGCACAAATTACAATAAAGACTCCTTGTCAAAGCAGATAAGGACAGTGCCCTTCAGAGGACTCGAAGCTGCTGCAAGGGCAGGCGTGACGAGTACCCTGACAAGGCGGAAGGGAAGATTGAGGAGCAAAACCGTGGACAGTGCAGCAGCAAAATGGGAACTGAAGACCTTGTGGGCAGCCTGAAAGCAATGAACTTCAGAGCTGCACCTCATCTCAAATGAGAAAAGTGCATCTGCTGACCCTTTCCAGCCCATGGCTAGGTTCATCATCAAGTGCCAAGGTCTCCCCTGGGAGCACCACACACATGTCCAGCTCACTGCCTCACCCACCCTGGCCCAGGAGCAAGGAGCAAAGCATGGGTCCCAGCTCTGAAAAGACATTAGCACACACTGTTTAATTTACAACATGGCCATCTGTTTCTGTCTGAGCACAGCTTTTTTTTTTCTTTCTGTTCTTGATGATACCTGGGAAGCCCAAAAGTCCTTTCGCAGAAGAATCTGAGTCCTTTGGGATTCATTGCTGTCATGTATCCCGTATGGTAAAGCAGAAAGCCCATGAAATGAGGTAGAAGTGAAGTATTAATCATCAAGAGAAGGGAGGACTGAGAGAAAACAGACAAACCATAATTTATGAAGTTAATTTATCCCACAATACTTTCCATATGCTTATGCTCAAGGAGAGATTTACAGCGTTGTGTGCAGTCTTACCATTACTTAAGTACTGACCCTGAAAACAAGTAAAGTAATTTCACTTAAATGGCTGCTGTCTTTCATTGGCCTTTTTCTGTTCTTCCCCAGCCACTTTTAAGCCACTGCATTCCTCTCCCACACCTTGGCGGCACCTCCAGCTGCTGGGTGCCTTCCCCGGTAGGGAAGGACAGCACAGCTGCCTTAGCTGCAGAGCCGCACTTCCCAGAACAGGCCAAGCAGCAATGCTGGTGGGCTGCACCCCTGCTCCAGGGTGCTGTCTGTTGGTACACAGAGGGCCGAAAAAGAAGCGAGGTTTGGCTGGGACAATGAACAGAGAAGCAGAAATTTCTGTTCTCCCTCTCTCAATGCATTGACTGCTGTCTCAGCTGGGTGCTCAGATCAAGCTTTCCTCTCGCTTCGTCTCACAAAAACTGCAGTAAGCCTGCCTGGTGTGTGGGGCTTTGACACTGAAAAGCTACTCTTGATTACTTGGGGAAGATAAATTCATATATCAGCATGCAAAGCTCCTCTGAGACCTGCTGTGCAGTGGGGAGCTGTGACACTGTTAATGCCCACTGAAACACATATGGTATGTTAATATTTTAGCGACGGTGTTGGTGTTTGGTGTGAGAACTACTGTTGTTGGGTGGAAATGGAGCATGCTACACCCGTGATGAAAAAAAAAGGAGGGCATATCAGGGTAACTTACTCCTCACATGCAAAGTTGGCCTCCGGTGAGGTCCAGGGCTAGCCCTTGGCATGGAAGGGAAGCGCTGGGACAGGTTCAGCAGTTTTAAGGATGAAGAGAAGGCATGGGAGGAAGGGTGATGAACCATGAATAGAAAGGTGGATGGTTGGTGGTAGCTGAGCAGGACCCACATGGTAGGTACTTGTGCAGGTGAAATGAGTGGATTAAGTCATATATGGCTGGCTCCTGCTGGTAAGTGGCAATGCAGGAGCCACAGATGGATCCACCAAGAGAGGAAAGAAGGACAAAAGCAGTGCCTGCAAAGATGGCATTTTTCACAAGTACAGCAGTCGGGCTGTATATTTAATCCCAGCATGGAAAGAAGCTGTCTTGCCATGGCACTGCTGCTAATCCAATGCCTTTACCCACACACTCCCTCACTTTGGATCACGGTTACATTGCTGTATTCCTGCATGGATTTAAGCAGGTTTAATCAGTCTTAGACAACACTCTAGCACCTTTCAGGATCCTGGCACCTTGCAAAAGTCTGCCCTTCAGAAATAAGATGTCAAGCACTGAGCTTTCCCCTGATTACAATGGCAATAACTATCACATGCACTCTGTTTCTCTTCCTGGGACTGGGAAGAAGACAGGGCATGTACAAGAGGTCATTTAACTGTCCCTGATCCTGACAGCATTTTAAAAAAGGCTACAGAAGAATGGAGAGACACCTGAAGCAGACATCAGGTTCAAGAACAGTGCTCCATTGTCCTGCCATTGGCCACAGCCCTCCGGACAAGCAGGGGGAGTGTAAGAAGACAGGTATGGGATAATTCGCCACAGGCAAGCCCCTGGGGGTTTGACTTGACTTCCAAAACAGAAGCTAACAAGACCATGGTTCTCCACAGGCCTGGATACTTCTGTTGTGCACATAAGAAAATGCTTACTTCTTCAATTTTGCTAAACTCGTGGGCACAGTGACGCCCAGTGGCAGTGACTTCCATAGCCCGGTTGTACGTGCTGTGCTACGGAGACCTTTTCCTCTCCTCCATGTGCTGCTCTGCCTCACTACATTTCCAGAGACTGTCACAGCAGCCAGCAGCAAAAGGAGGTCCCTCAGCTTCCAAAATAAATGTTTCCCTGTATGCCCACAAGCTGTGAAGGCTGAGGAGCCAAGAGATTTCTTGGCTGCACTCAGGATCCATATGAAAAGGTTTGTATATGAACAAACCTTGTTACCACAGGGTGATGAGTCTTCCAGATTACAAGATGCATTTTCCTCTCACAGTGTCCCTGAGAAATAAGGCTGTCATTCCTGTTCTGGAAGTGGAGACTGAATCACAGGCAGTCTGTGCAACTTGCTAACCAAAGGGGCCAACAGCAGAAGAGGCACTTGAGTCACCTACCTAGTACTTCACCTTTAAATTGTATGTCCTCCCTGTTTTCCATGCTGAGGTGAAGGCAGTGCTGTGGGGCCAGGTTTGTCCTGGATGCACACTGACCTGATGTGGGACCCAGGGCAATGCAACTCCCCTCTCAGTGTGCAACCACCGCTTGTGGGTGGGGCGATGGTGGGATGGTGGCTACCTGCTTGGGAAAAGCGCAGCTCATCCCCTCCCTTGCCCATTAATCCCTCTTCTGCTCATGTATCTGCCTGTCTCCTCCACCCAGGCAGGGATGCTCAGAAAACATTTTCTCGGTTTTTGGTACTGTCTCTTTCTACGGCTCCTCCCTTTTCCTAGGCTAGGGTCTCCACTGCCTCTGCAGAGAGCCTGATGCATTAAGCCTTTTAGTCCCCTGCCCTCCTCTCGTCAGACTTTCTCCCTCACTCTCATCCTCCCAGAGTGACCCGTTGCTATTCCTGATTTGCATCCTGAGTCTCACATCCCACTGGTTTGCAGTGGGGATCCCGAAACATGGAGCCCCGGGAACGCTGGGCCTGGGAGAGGGGAGCTTGGCGCTGCGTGGGGACGCTCTTGGAAATAACCCCCCGCCGGAGCAAAGCTACCTGCCTGCAGTCCCAGGGACGTGACATGTGGCTGCCTGCCCAGCCCAGCCCCACGTTGCCTGCTCCTGCTATGCAGACAAAAACACAGGAGGAGATGGATGTCTCTGGGGCAGAGAGCCTCCAGCTAGTGCCCGCAGGACCAAAGCGGAGCGTGCAGGTCCTGGCACTGCTGGATCCAGCCTGGTGGATTGGTTGCCATGGAAACATGCTGGGGAAGAGGGATGGCAGCCGCAGGAACAGAGAGCATCCATACTCACCTGACTGCTGGGATGGGGATTTCGTCCTCAGCCCACGCAAGGGGTGTGTGAGAACGGCGGTGCGCTGCTTCTCCTCTCGTCTGTATCAGAAACCGTTTTGTGAGGTGGAGCTCCCAGCCCTCTTCATTTATTTGGGTTTTTCCTCTCTCCTGATTCCAGCCTCCTCCCTGGAGACTGTGAGGAGTGAACTCGAAGGATGCTTCAGTGCTGCTTCCAAGCAGAGAGGGAGGCAACTGGGCAATGTGCTTTCTTGGAAACTGTAACAACGCTCCTGCCCCAGGCTTCGTGTGTGGGTACGTACACCAAGCTGTTAGGCACACACACTGCAGACCAGCAAATGAAAATGCAGCAGAAGTAGCCAGGAGCAGGATATTGCACTGTGCCTGCACTGTGTGTACATGGCTGCGTGCAGAAATAGCACCAGTGCGGTATCCTCAGGGGCATGCTTTGAAGTGCTGCATTACAAGTATCTGTTCAGTATATAAGCCCTACACTAAGTACTATATAAGCTTTCACGTTTCGTAAGGATTTGGGTCCTGCCCTATTGTTAGCCCTTGTGAGCTCTGCGTGAGCCTCCTGGGTATCATCTGTCTGTGCAATGTCCCTGCAAGGTTGAGGAGCTTTTAGTCTCTGATGTTAGAGATGAAGAAATGCAAATTCCTGAACTTAAGGACAAAATCCAATATGTGCCTAAGGAAATCTGCATGTTAGCTGCTTCCTCTCTCTAGTCAAGAAAGAGAGAGAAAAGGCCAGAGCTTTCCATCCTGTCACTGGGGAGAGAGAAGTGGTGTAGCTGATGGGGACGAGAGGAAACTAGTGCTTCCAGGAGAGGTTTCCCACACACCCCGTTTGTCCTTTGGGAACAAACTGTGTGGGCTGTGAGGGTCAGCCATCACCACTTTTGATGTGACTGAAGTTGGAGGGAGCATCAACTCACTGTGGACTCTGCCCCCAGCCTTGGACCATCTCTGCTTCTCCTGCTCCTTCCTTGTGTCTTTGGGCACCCCAAAAGGACTTGCTGAGCAAGAGGCTGCATTTCTTTGTGGGATCCAAAAATGTCCAGTGGGCTTTTTCATCCCCACAAACTTGTCCCTCCTGCTCATCTCCCTCTACAGCTGCAATGCTGGAGTTTCATGGGGGAGGAGCTCAGGAGCAGTCCGTGTCCTTGTGAGGTGTGGTGGGAGCATCCCGCCATAGCAGAGGTAACATCCAGTATCCAACGCTGAATCCTCTGGGGCCCAACACATGAAGAGGCCTGCAAGGAGCTCAGCTGCTCCCTCTGAAGCGGGGAACGGCACTCTCCCAGCAGCCTGTGCTGCCCAGCAGAAGTTTTGCTCTCACTGGGACAGGAGCTTGCAGCATCCAGCTGAGCTGCTATTGCACTGCAGTTGGTAATGCAGTGAAGTGGTGTCCTTCCCAATAAGCCTGATGTTAGCCTGTCATTAGGACACAAAACTTCCACTAAGGGACTGTAATGATTTCTTCCAGGTCCTGTAATGTTTGTTCAGGGCCAATTAAAATTATTTTAGTTTGTGGATTATCATGGAGGTAGAGCTGTTTTACCAGTGCAACTTCTGGTATTACCCTGGAGAAAAACAGAATCCATGACATTTTTATTGTAATGAACCGATAAAAAAAGTTTGAACAAGATTTGAAGAGAAATTAGGCCCACTGTTAATGAGTCCCACTATCAATGAGGTTGTATATGGTATTCAAACATTCATATATTTACATGTGAAGCTGCCACATCCCCAAACAAAAAGAAACTAAACTAAAATATTCATGTGAGTGGAGCCATAGTACTTCTCAAAGCAACACTGAATACATCTTTCTAAAGTACTAAGCCTGCAAGAGCTTTCACAATGAACTGCACTATTAAGAATGATGTTGATTAACAATAATTAGTATCTATAGTGAATTTACAGAAAATTATTATTTAATCCTCATAATAACTGTCATTAGGTAAGTGATTAACATTACTTTGTTACACTCCACATATTTAGCATTCTTTTTGCAGTAAGTGCCTGGAGGGAAACAGCAAGGGTGTTTCTCCATCTGATTAAACACTGCAAAACCCATAAAATCACCTTTCTCGTCCAGAGGACTTGAGATGGACAGATTTTGCCCAACTACTCACAGAGGTTGAAAAACTCCAGCGAAACAGTCTTCCTAGACTAACAGAAGTCAGTGTGATAGAGTGTCTCAGCTCCTCTGACACTGCTATCTACTATCTCCAGAGGGCACGCATAGGCACCTTCAGCTGTCTGCCCATACTTGTTTCTTTCTGGTTACTTAAATAACAACTGGTACCTTATAATCCATAATTCTTTTACAGGAATTTCCCACCACAGCTGTGTTTGTCTGTTTTGATAATGATTAGTCCTACCTGCATATCAAGCAATCTTTGTCTGTTTCCCATGCATTTCAGAGCTGACTTGAATGCATGACATATCTCTGGTGTTTTTGCGTTGCAATGAAGTGCTGGGTTAGTCTTTGGAAAGGTTGGAGGGGTAGGATGGGTGGCTGGCCAAGTATTTTATGGTTCTATGGCTGTTTGGTATGGACAGTAGTCACATCATCAACCAAACTTGCCGAGTGCAGCCATGGATGCTTAGAAGCAAGGGCAGCCCTTTGTGTCATTTCCAAATACAATTGCTTCCCTATCAGGATCCGATTGAATTATTTTCCAGCTGAACAGTAAGGAAGATATTATACTGTAATCTGAATGCTTGGGCACAGTCCTGCAGCTTCATCAGGGAACGGGGGCACCAGGACAGTCTTTTTGAAGCCAGCAAGTTGTTGCTTGCAGAGTGGCTGAGCAGGTGAGCTGAGAAGCAATCTGCGGTCCACACTGAGCCGCCTCCTTTTGCAGACTTGAAGGGGCTGGCAGCGCAGGGAAACACAGCGAGAGGATGGATGGCTGCCTCCACGTGCTCTGCTGCCACGCCCTTCCCTGCCCTCTGGCGCCCATGCCCATTTGCTCCCTTCCTCACACATACACCCCTTGCCGCATAGCCTGCACCCGCCATCTCTGCCCCTGAAAGGCACGGCACTGGCAGGAAAATTGCTGAGAGAGCTGTGCAGGATCTGAACAATGTGCCTTATCGCTCAGTTGGTCGCACCCTTACCAAAAGTGCCTGCTGCTGTGCCACTGAAATAGGCTGCGGGAAGAGGAGGGGCAGGAGCAGGCTGAGCAGAGGGCACAGTGCAGCATGCACCCCGTGAGGAGGCGGGTCAACAGCCCCCAAATGTTGAGTAAGTGCAGGGATGGATATTGCAAGAAGCCAAGCAAAGAAGAGCAAATGTGCTAGGGCTGTGAGTTTTCTTTGAAGAGCTGGATGTCAAGCTGCCTTTACCTACCCTTAACTCTCATCATCTGGGGGTACCAGGGAAAGAAGTGGAGGTCAGTGGGGTGGCTGTGCTTTGTCCCTTATCCATTTAGTAGGAAGCGGGCCCATGGTTTCCAGAAATTTGGACCAGTGTCGCTCAAGATGAAGCATGTAGGAAAGGCTTTTCCGCTGGGTGTGGGACTGAGGAAAGGCACTTTGTATTCCTGCTCTGGCAGGAAAGGGGAAACAGAGGCTTGAGCATCACTCCACAAGCATCAGTCTGGAAGCTGATGCCAGATCTCCAAAAACTGCCCTATGTCCCTTATTCAGGGCAAGAGGGAGAGCCTCACTGGACTCCACTTGTAACAGAAAGGACCTTTGTAATTTGGAGCTGAATGTCTGGAGGATGTGGAACTGGAGGTGACAACCCATGTGTCTAAGGGCAGAAATCAGAGGAAAGAAGGCTTTTGGAGCAGTCCCCACAAGCACACAGAATTGTGATTTCTAAGATGCTCGATCTGTAGCCTGCCTGGCATCCTTCCGTGAACCACATCATATCTCCGTGCCCCAGTTTCCCTAGGTATGAAATGTATTAAATGTCCCAAACCAGACACCCCACACCCTTGGCCATGTGAACAATTACAGCTGTCACTGCTTCTTTCTTTCTTTCTATTTGACAGTGATGCTGCATTGCTGAAAATTTGAGTCCTTCTTATCCAGCCACATATAATGAGAATACATGAGAGCTCATGTTTCCAGCTGTGGCAGGGGTTGGGGAAACAAACACCTGTTTTAGCACCTGAGAAGGACTGTCAGGCACAAGCACATCCCTCTTCCTACATCATTCTCTGTGGACTTAGAGCTTTAAAATCTCCCCGAGTCTGCAGTCACCTGTCAGCAGACAGGAGGCTGCGTGCAGTGGATGACAGCAGAGACCAAAGATCAGTGGCTTCAGCAAGGCCATGGGAATGATTTTCTCTCTGCAAGACAGAAGAGAGCGTCAAATGCCTCCACTTAATGATGCTTTCTTTGGCGATGGTCTAGAGACTAAACATGCAGCCCATCCCAAAGGAGGGCTGTGGCTGATTGCACACACTGCTGTGCTCAGGAGAAATAAATATGAATTCAGATGGAGAGGTGCAACACAGAAGCAAAGCATTTATGCTTTGGGGTGCTCACAAAAGGACCTTGGAGGTTAGCAGGTCTATTCCCCTGCTGCAAGGTGGAGTCGGCTAAACAAACTGAAAGCATTCCCAACTTGAGTGCTCATTTCTAACCTGCTCTTAAAAGCCCCCAATATGTGGGCACCCTCCTATTCTGCATGTAAACCTGCATCCACCTCATGACAGAACAGGTACGGACACAGGGACAGAGGAAAAAAGTAAAAAGGCAAAAACTTGGAGTGAAAAATCTGTCCTTTTCCATCCATTTTAGGAGGCTAAGAAGGAGCCAAAGATTTATAGGCAAAGCCAAAGTCATTGTGAGTCTTTCCACTGACATTACTGGGCCCTTAAGAAGATATACTCATAACGGTTTCTAGCAGTTACCATAGAACCAAAACATTTTAGATTGAAATTAATTTTCACGGAGCTGAATACAACAATGACATCAGACATTAATGCAGTTTAGAGAAATAATGTGTCTGTAATGGGTTGAGGATTGCAAAAGTTGGTCCTGTGCCACTTTCCACAGGACTTCCCAGACTCTTCTGGCTCTGTTGCAGCTTCACCAGTTCCAGAAAACTATCAGTTATGTTGAACATCTCCAAATACCACCAGTATCAATCCAGCTCTTCATTGAGCTGGGCAGAAATACCGTCAAAGACACTCCAGCTCCATGTTGAATCTTGTACAAAAGAGAATGCTGACAGTACCGGTAACTTCAGTAATACAAAGAAAGTTGTATCTGTGATTAGCCATTCACACACAGTACCTCTGGTGAAATTCTACAGTGTGCCCAGATTATAATTCCCAGGTGCAATTTTGCTCAACATTTCTCTACCTCTGCCATTGGTACCACTCAGGAGAGCACCCGCTCTGTGTCCTGTACCATGGCACAAGTCACACAGACGCATGGTGTCTCCTTCCACTTTCCCATCTGCAGTATGTTTGCATCTGGCATGACCATCAGCTGAAGACCTTTCTCAATGATACATATATTAAGCATGTTACGTGCTTACGGCACGTACAATACACGTTAAGTGTGTCCCCCCGTGTTAAAATGCATATCAGCTGTTCCAGCTGCCGCTGTTCCTCTGCTCCTAATGCTCTCCCTTTGCATGATGTCAGAATATATCATCTGATCTCAAAAACCAGATGAAATTCAAAATTGCTGACTGTGACCAGCAAAGCATGTATGCACAGGCTTGGCTTTAAAAGTGAGCATGTGCTTAAGAGTTTTGTGGAATTAAGATGGACTTTGGCTGTGCAATTTGCTATAATTCCTGAAATTTGGTGTCTCTGCCCCAGAAATCTGTGAGGATAAGTCTTAAGAAGCACTTTACATTCAGAGGCAATTTTGTTATTAACTCTCACAAGCAATGCAGGCTTTATTTTCCCTACCTCTTCTTCTTTTTAACCAACAGTATGATGCAAAACTTCCTAAACAAATTAAAAAAAAAAAAAAGTTAAATCCAAAATCTTCAGAAATATCTCCTGGTAAAACAGTGCACATTTGACAACTGACTATCTCTAGGCAGGGTTTTGGGGCACTGCTGAAGCAACTGTGCACATTGTTCTGTGCATAGACTCATTGAAGTCACTGGGATGGCATGCCACGGTGAAAAGAGACGCCCAGAAGATTGTAGGATTAGTGAATCACTGAGTTCCTGAAGTAGTTTTAAAGGGAAGGAGCCTAAAGCAAACTGGGGAAAGTTGTCCCTGTGATGCACTCTGTGAATGTGGAAAGAAATCAACAATAACATTGTATTAATCAAAAAAATATTTAGTATGTCAGCACCTCATTAAAGAGGCCTACAGAAATATTGAGGTAGAGAGAAGGTAAACCCTAAACAATGAAAATAGGGCAGTGGGTATCACATAAGGGTTTATGCCTAAATTCAGAGTAAAAACATCTGTCAGTTGGGGCTCTTACAAGGTCCCCAGTATTGTAGTATCTCAGCACAGTATCTTAGAGTAAGAAAATGCATAGACTATAGAACTCAAGCAGTGATTTTGTATCTTACTCTACAGCTTCATGAGATCTAAATACAGATCTTTCTTACTTACATTTCATGAGCAAGGACTGTGTGTAGTAAAGCAACCTGGGAAAGCCTAATCTGCACAATTAACTGCATCTAGCTCTGAGGGACAGAGGCAGATGCCATCTATTCAAGTGATGGGGAAGATGCATCTTCTGCCTTCAACGGGGATCTGAAGGCATCTGTGCCATCCTGCTGGAGGAGAAGCAAGGCAGTTTTTTTCCATTTCAGTTTTATCTTGAGTCAGGGAATAACAGGGTATCTTGGTACCAGTGACTGAATCATGGGACTCGTTTTATTCGCTGTGTGTTTGGGAAACTGTGAGAGGGGATGGTTCTGTCCTTCAGCTCTGCACCTATGTAGATTGCTTATTACTTGATGTATATTTAGGTTTTCATTTCTGCATTTTTGGAAGAAAAAGAGGGGAAAGGAGATCAGAATTGGACCTGCTTCAAAAATTTCCCTTCTCCTCCGAGCAAAGTGGAAATCATTTGTTCTCTGTTCTGCAGCAGATATGGACGCAGTGTGATATGCAAGGCCCCAGGCCACACACGGCATGGTGAGAATAAAAATAAATGTCAAACAATTCCAATTTTGTAAAAGAGCATGTTCTGGGGAATCTTACAGTATGATTTTGTTTTCAAATGTATGAATATTGTTTATTTATTCAATAGCAAATTCATACGTTAAAAGTAGAATATGATAATAAAAAAATTTCGGTAGGGAAAGCACTGGGAAAATATTCTAAATTCTGAAAATTTTCTATAAAAATGAGTTAGACATCAATCTGTTCTCTGATAAACATGTGAAATAATAGTGTGATCTCCTCTAGCATAAAATACATGCATAAGACAAACATATCTCTGGCCTTCAGGTGGCTAAGGAAGCCTTGTTTCCTTAACATGAAAATGCTACCTGAGCACAGCTGCATTTTAACTTGAAGCTCTCGCCAGCTTTGTTAGGTGGTCGTGAGCAGCGCTCACTGGGCACTGTGAGGAGCTGCGGGGATCCACTGGAGCTCTGACGAGCCCTTAAGCAGCACCTGGTGGAGGGGTGAATTTTTCAGTTTCTTCTCTATTTCAGTTTTTCACAGACCTTGCCTCTGTACAGATAGGCTACAATGAGAAAACAAACCCACCCCAGCAGCAGCATGGATTTGTCCTAAACGTGACATCTGAGCCTTCGCAAGGGACTTACCCTGCACAGGGCTGTGGCCCAACCTAATCTCCTCCGGCTGATGTGGCTGCAGAGGGAGGAGGGGACTTTTTACCACCTTTTGAGGCCCCACAGCTCCGTGCACAGCTCTTCTCTGGAGGTGAGAGCCTACCATCTCACCGCCTTTTCCACCAGTGACCCAAGGACCAATAAAAGGTAATACTGACATGCAGGAACCATCAGACTGCTGAAAAACTTGGCCCTGGTTACCAACAAAAGCCACTTCCCTGTTGAAAGGCTTGCTCAGCCACGAGGTTTCAAGCCACCACATAATCTTTGGCCCCTCCAAAGCTGCTTCTGCCAAAGCCACTGCAGGGGTGGGTCTTTCGTTTGGAGGCGCTGAACCATAGCTGGTGCAGGAACCATTAGGGACTGTCCTCTGCCTTTGGGCTGGCAGTGCCTAAAGTCCACTACTGGCTATGCAGGGGCTTTGTTCCCATAGGTGTTGACATGTGAGACTAATGGCACAGTACCATTTCTTCCCCAGCGTCACGTTGTGATGCAGATTGCTTAGGGCAAGGTCCTATTGACATCAGTAGTCCTACTGACTTCAGGGGGGCAAGCATGGGACAAATATCCTCCACCGCACTATCAGGAGGTGCAAACCAAAGCATCCTTCTTGTTTGATGTCAGCAAGCATGGCAAAGTGCTGAGTGCTGATGAAACGCAAGGGAATAAAGGTTTTCAACAAAATAGCTTTTTAACAGAGAGATTTATTTTCACTGAAACTGTTGACACAGGAAAAGGGAATTACTTTTCACATAAAATATATCTCTTTGAACATTTTACCAAAAATATTAACAAATGTTTTCTAAACTGTGATTTTTATCAAAACCAGACCATACCATCTGAATGAGCTCAGGCAGCTACAGAGAGACAAATCAGAGTGATTCCCACTGTACTCGCTCCTGCACAGAGGACTAAATGGAGATTTCTGTGTCTCATAGGCAGTCATAGCAAGTTCTCCCTCTCCAATAGTGGGAACAAGAGAGGCAAAGGAGGAAAAAAATGGAGGAAGGTGAAGAAAAAACTGCTCAGATCACCAATGTTGCTCTCAGTAAAATGCCTAAATAGCGTTCTTACTCAGCATATCTCTCAGTGGGAATGGTAGAGTTCATATGGTTCAAAAACAAACTCTGTTGACCCAATGGGACCAACAGTACTACAAAAAATGAGCTGTGGTCCCCAGCAAGAAAAATAAATGGCTGTTAAGGGTATCTGTGAAAACTGACTGAAGGCACTGGGTACATATATATGTCAGCATGGCAAGACGTGGAGATAATAGGTTTGCCGAGGTATAATTGGGGGTAGCATTTGACCTTCGGAGTTATTAAAGCCGCTGCTGCCACTGCCAGAGAGCAGGACTGGTATACGCTTTTTACCAGAATACTTTCCAAAAACACCCCAGATGCTTTCCAATTGTGATTTTATTTTAGGAAAGCATGAAAACAATTGTTTTGTCTTTTTTTTTGATATTTCAACTTAAAAAGAAAGGAGAGGGTTTTTATGCTTCAAAATGAATGCTTTAATCAATTTTGTTACATGTCTGAAAAAGTTTCTTCTTTTTGCTTTCTTTTTACTTTGTTTTATCCTTTTTTCTTGCCTCTATTTACTCTTTCCCACAGAAAAAGGGAACCAGAAGAATAAGAAGAGGCTTTTGGAGGAAATTGATGTTCTTGTGTTCTCTTCTTTTGTTTCTTCAAAGTGCAAAATGACAGAGAAGTAGAAATGGCCTTAGTTTTGAAAAATCAAAACTAAAAATGAGGAAAATGGATTTTGGGTTTTTTTAAAGCTAAAATGGATCATAAATGTAATTGAAAATTAAATTAAGCAGACGTTTCTGTCTAGAATACCTGGTAGAAAAATTGAAGACAGTTTCAAAATGGGACTTTGTTGCAACGTGTTTTCTTGAGAAACAGCTTTGATTTTCAGTCTGCCAAAAGCAAAGCAGCCAGCTTTGCTTGCCAAAACAGTTGGAATTAGAATAAAGTCACTTCTACAGGACCAATATAGTTGATGCAGAGATCAGTATTGACATTAAGAATGAGGGACCATTTCTGTAGACTCATTTTTGAAAAAAGACACCAGGTACCAGGTACAATCCCTTGCTCATGGTGCAGTGATGCCCTTTTTACTTGCTGCACAGGTCTGTCTAAATACTGCTTCTTCTGGATCACCATTCCATTAAAAAGAGCATTCAATGGCAGGCTCGCACATTATTGCCATTTTCTGGGCTTGCCAAAATAAGCTGCTCGTCTACCAGCCCTGGCCATCAAATTTTTGCACCAGGACGTTTGCTACAGCTCATCGTCTCACACAACTCGTTGTTGATCCCCACTAGCCCACAGCTGGACTTCGATGCAGTCACTGGAACAACAAGACCTGCAAGTCACAAGGTTGTCTCATTCAGGAAACATACCTTTAATTTCAGCTTTCACTGAGCTCTTGTATCCCACACTGGTTATCGGGCACCCAGAACAGATGTATTCCAGAAAGGAGCTCTCTTCCTCACAGGTCTAAATTGTTCTGTGTTACATTTTTGTTTAATTTTTTGCTGGACACTGAATCATAGCTACCTCACAAGCCCATCCTATGTGACTCACAGCAGTAAATGGTCATTCTGAGGCTGTTTCTTGAGTCCCTCTGCAAAACATCAAAGTAAACTTGAATGTGTTCAAGTTCTGCTAAGGTCAGCAACCATGATATGAACTGGGCAAAGACAAATGCCAAGACTGTTATTTTGCTTATATCCATCCACCGAGTTAGTAAAAGACCGGAGGAAAATGACAAAACACTTGGCCTCCCTTCTGTTTCAGTGCTTTTTCTGCAAGCTGTGCTACAGGGAGTCAAGTCATTAACATTTAGATGTAGCCATAGGTTGGCAGCTGGCTTGGTGCAGACTTGCAGCTGGAATGCCACTGCCTCTGTTGCTCATTAAGTCTGAATGTCTCCTACCACTGCTCTGCCTTGCAATGCCCCACTCCCCTGTGCTCTAGGAAGACTTTTAAACTGTAGCCAAATTTGCTTCCTCTTTCATCTCCATTATTAGCTTCTGACTACAGTCTACAGCAAAAATGTACTGGATTTGCTTCTAGGTTAGATTTTTCTGTATTAGTGCCTAAACTCTACTAATAATCTTGTAGTCATTTCTCTTTCCCAGGCCAATTCCATACACTATCTGTCACCGAATCTATATGAAATTTCTCTTATTTTGACTTCTCTTTTATAGCTTCCAGAACTCCTAAGAGTTGGTGATAAGCTGCTGCAGTCACTCATTAACCTCGCTCAGAAATGTGTGCCTTATTTCTGCTCTGAATATGCTTACTTTCATTTCCTAGCTGTTAGGTCACACTTTTGAATGATAGAAATTTCTGTTCTCTGTGCAAGTTGTGGCACTTGGTGATCTACCTAACTTCTCTTCTGCATAAAGGAGATTTACCTCCCAAGTCTTTCACCGACGTGTCTTCCAAATCTCTGTTCTTGCAGCTCTTTTCTGATCTGTAGCCCATTTTCTGACATCCTACTTGAACCGTGGCTGCAAGAACTGGACACAACATTTCAACAGAGAACGGCCAGTCTGTGAGTGGAGGATATATGATTTCTCCCTTCCCATTCACCAGTCTACTGCCCAAACTTGTCAAGATCAGGTGAGCCCCTGTGACCTCAGTATTGCCACATTTAGGCGGTTCTCCTTCATGACCACGTCTTAAACTACATTACACTGCTAATAATGTCTCTGCAGTATGAAGAGTTCATATTCCCTATAGGCAGGTGTATAGTTTAAGCACTTCTGTTAGGCTATTAGCCACATGAAGTCTCATATCTAGTCAGAGGTGACTACCTCACCTGCTCTGGACAGACTCTTAGGATGAACATCTCTTACTTTCATCACTTTACCACTCAGCAATGGAAGAAAAAAATCCTTTAGTATATTCCTCTTTTTTTGTTGTTGTTCTTTTGTCATTCACTCTTTCTACAGCTCCCTGTCACATTTTTGCCTGAAAATTGTGGACCTTNAAAACATGTTTATGTTCTCAGTTTACCTCTGTACAGCATACTCCATATAATCTCAATTCCCGCATCAAGGCCATCACTTCTATTTCAGCTACAGCCTGCATTTAAGAACCTGCTCACGCTTGTCACTTGAACTCTCCCCGTGCAGATGTGCTAACAGACTCATCTTCCTGAATTCATCTCTAGCTAAGGCGACCTTTCATGTTTAGTTATACTCCCTATTAAAATCCAATGCTTTATTTGCAGATTTGTGTATTTCTAGCTTCTCGTTGGTAGGTGTTGCTGGGCTTTCATGATCTTGTTTCCTCGCCCATGCGGGAATGACTGTGCACATGCGCTAATCAAATGCATGCAGTCTGGTATTTGACAACTCACCAGTGACTATAACAGATTATAGCCACCAGCTTAATTTTTAGGTTCTATTTCCTGAGATCTAGTGCAGGCACTGCTGTTGGCCATGTAGCAAGATTCTGTAAAGGGCTGCTAACGTGGGCAACTTCATCAGTTTTAAGGCCGCAAGGGAACCTTACAATCATCAATACTGTTCTCCCAGGCCAAAGGCCAGATAATTTCTTCAGCTATGCCTGCCTCCCAAGATTTCAAGTGTTCCACTTGTCACAGAACTTAAATAAATGTACTTTGCCTAGAGACATTTCCTGGAGGCTGGAAGAAAAGAAATGAAGTTCCAAAAGCTTCTGTGACTCCTCCACCTCCATTTTTGCTTTCTCCCATAACAAAGGTGGTTGGGCCAGATGTTTTTGAGGAGTCCAAGCATAAGGTC
>WAAD01034560.1:218-10370 GCA_013389945.1 Fregata magnificens | reverse complement strand
GATAGGCTTTTCTTGTATCAGCTCTCCAGACTGCCTTTTTTTACTTCAGGTTTATTAGCTATTGCATGACAAGAAAGTCCATGCACCAAATTAAATAAGTACAAGTACATGTATTCAGGAGTGTCATTGGAGACTCTCCCCTCATATAAACAAGACATTAAGGATAGAAGTGGTTTTAGCACTATGTGTAAAAAAGCCATGAGCCATTCTATAAGTCATTAGGGGGCAAAGAGGAAAATTTTTTGGAGGTGACAGGACAGGAATGCAGATTAAATATAGGACTCTTGGCGAGTACATACAGGACTAAGCTGCAGTATACCTGTTAGCTTTTATTCAATAGGAGAAGGCACAAGAACAGCATGATAGTCAGTCAGTCACCTATATCCTACTAGCTTTTGTCAATGTAGCACGTGTTTTCACCAGCCTGCTCTAGTATGAAAGGTGGCAAGGCTTGCTCTACAGGCTTATGCTACCACAGGATGCTGTAAAGAAGTTACAATGTCAGTTGAGAACTAGTACAGGTGTTCAGTTCTTTACTATATGCATCAAACTTTCTAGCCATTCCTGGTTATTTCCCTTTTGCCCAGAGGACGCAATTTAGTGGGGCTTCTTATGCTATTGGACACTAACTGTTGTTCCTGGTTTGTCTCTGCTGATGCAAGGCAAACATCCAAAGTTTTGCTGAAGGACCCCCGCAGAACGTGGAGGAGACAGAAGGCGACAGGAGAGAGTGCTTCCTCACAAGGCAGCAGAAACACAGTGATGTCCTTTCAGCACAGAGGTGGAGGCAAGCAATTCAGGCCTTTCTACCATTACTGTCCATCTTTCCTATACCGTGCTTCCAAACCATCCTGGCCTTGTGCTGTGTGTTGTTTTCTTCAGCTCAGCTCAGCTCAGCTCATGTCATAGCGACGAGCCGAATGGATGAGATCCTCAGCCTTCCTTGGGGAAAAACAAATACCTAGGCCAAGACGGTCACAAGGAGAGTGGTAGATGTACAAACAGAGTTGCTCTTAAGGACTCAGAACCCTGAAGGTTTGGTGTTTGCAGTGTCGATCACATGGCACGGCCACATTTGCAGTGATCTGAAATATTATTCTGAGACACGACACCACTTCAGAATTAGAATTTACGTGGGTACATTAGGATCCAAGTAGGTTAAAGCTAGAAAATCATTATTTGAATTGAAATGCCATGTAACTCTCAGGAAATGCAATGAAGTGGAACTGCAGAGTTCATTTTAGTGCAGCTACTCAATGCACTGTGTGCATTAGAAATTATTAAAGTTTTACTGAAAAATAGTTAGACCAGGGAAAAGAGCACATTTGGTTTTCCCATGGTGTTGCATTAAATTCAAGGGCAATTTGTGCTAATGCCTGTAATTTTCCTACCTGTCTCTGGATCTATATATAGTGTAAGCCTGTGGTATTCGGACAGCATTTTAACATATGGTCTGAATTTCAGACTTGCTGCATAGAAACTAGCATAGGAAGACCATGTAAAAGTTTTGCAACAGCTGAGAGCTGAGTTATCTGTTATGGACATGCAACAAAGGTAATTTGAGAACTACCTTTTGTTCCTTCTGCACCATCTCACTGCACCTGAACCTTGTAGAACCATTGCCTAACACTCCAGCTTAATGTATGGCTGTTTTTCTTGCTTGGTGAGACGGAGACTTAGAAATTACGTGCAAGTAGTTTCCATGTGGGAACAAGAGCCGTTTAAGTACAGGCACCAAGTATCTAGAGCTTAACGTCTCACGCTTTCTGAGCTATAACAGCTCTTTGGGCAGTGCCTCCTATATTTTCAGTGGCTCATTTTCACAGCTGTTTTCATTCCCTGACTAAATGTTCTGCACCATGCTTGGAGGCAGTGTTTTAACAGGATGACAAGCACATAGGGTACTGGAGGGCTAAGGCAGCAACACAAAGAATGGCTTTTCAAGATCTTGCCCTGCTCTAGTGCCCAGCACTTGCTCTGACTGCAGTCACTGGAGATAAGTGAGGGCAGAATTTGATGTGAGGGTTTTCAAGTGACATTTTCGGAAGCATTCAGCACTGACATTACAGCAAACGGCAAAGTTCTCATTTTATCACTGGCTTCCAGGGATGCACATCTAGGTCTTCACTGAACGCACTTGAAAATCTCCTCTCTAACTCCCATCATTGTCACTGTGTACCCAAGATCGATAGCAACAGCAGTAAACATGGCAGAAGTACTAGGAAATTCAAAGACACTTATTGGTTACTTTGAAGCAGTTGTAATTAGCCTAGGAAGTAAGAGGAAAATCTCCTGTCTTCATCTGTAACCTACTTGAAGACTTTGAAGGACAGGGCAAAACCCCAAAGGGATTTAACTGTTTCTGTATTGTGGAGTTTGTCATGCAGGCTTGTGGGCAGCTGCAAAACTTGGTTTGAATTTTATGGCTACAAGTAAAGTATCTCAAAACAGTAAACCTTTCCTCTGGTTTTATGCAGCTATACGGATGGGAAATGAAACAAAAATATACACTTCTTTTCCAGATCTGCAAAAACAATCTGCAGAAAAGATGAGCCAAGATTTAAGGTAGCGAAATAGCAATGCCAGGTTTTAAATGTATGAAATCCTAGTATTTGCAAGGGTAGTAATGCCAGTGATTTCTGACAGTGATGGGGAATATGCCAGAGTGAATGTCACACAAAGCAATTATGCTCTGCCATCATCCCGAGGAGGGTGAATCCTGCGGGCAGACTTTGGACCTCATCCGAATTTCAGTAAGGGTTTTAAGACCTGGGATGTCAGTGGGGAGACTGCCCTCTGTTTCACAAAAAGCTGTGAAAAATATTACTTTTCACTGCGATGTTACTAGGAAGCTGTTCTACTCTTTACTGTACCACTATGAATTAAAAAAAAAGTTTGACTCTTACACTGTATATGGTTGAACAGACATACCTCTTGTGTTACAGAGTTCCTCTTAGAACTTGTTCAAACTGGAGTTAAAAATTAGCTAACATTTCCCAGATCTTTCCACCATGAGCATCTGTTTTCAGCTGTTTAAGGGCAGGACTTGATCGGAGAAGCCAGGAAGGGCACAAGCTCCAAGGTAGCACATGCGTACAGGGCAAATAACACAAAAGGGAACCCACGCTTTGTGGAGGAGCTCAAAATCTGTAGGGGCATCATCCTTGTGTTCAGAAAGTGTATCTTCTCATCTGTCCTGGCTTGGACCAAATTCTGAATCCTCCAAAAGCCGTGAAGATGGAAAATGAACTGATGCTAAGCACCTAACCCAGACATGAATGAAGGCTGGGCTCTAGAGCAAGGAAGATCAAAGGAGAGGAAGGAGCTGCGGTAACACACAATCACCCTGCAGCTGCTAAAGGAACCAGAGACAACATTGGGTTAGGGAGGCCCTCTTCAAGAGCCTCAAAGCCTTGCTTTTTGACAGAGTCCCAGATGCAACCCAAAAGGCCTTTCCAGCATGACATACATCCTTCCATTTTTCCTTTGAGCAGAAGGGGGAAGGAGGAAGAGAGAGCAAGAGAAAGAGAAGGGAGTAGCTCACTCCTGCGCTTCCTTTTTGGCTCCTGTTTCTGCTGCTTTTGAGTGTGTGTTATGGTGATGGCTGAGATACCACTGTTGATATCACACCAACCTGGACCTTGAGAGCAATGCCGTCTGTACAAGTGAAGGGAAAAGGCATGCTCAGGACTGGCTGTATTTCAGGCCAAGCTTTGGGTATGCCAGGAATAGCAAACCACTCTTCCTAAAGGAAATGAAAAAGTGAAAAAAAGACTTCCCTTCAGTTTAATTAATACTGCCAACAATTCACACTTTATAGCTATAAATACGTCATTGACTTCAAGGGATCAAAGAAGTATGAAGACGGATTGGCAAAACCATTTCCACCCATGGGTGTCTGGGATATAGAAACACTTTTTAAGCAAAACAGGCCTTCTACACCTGAATTGCCTGAAAACATCAGTTTTACCCTGGAGCCCATTAACATGCATGCACTTTCTGCTTTGTAAGGAAACCAAGCCCAGAGGACAGCATTTCACTCCTTCCCCAGCAAGGTCCTGAGTCTGAGACATCTGGCTGTGAAGCAAAAGCAAGCTCCTTTCAAATAATGCTGGGTAGGAGGGAAATGTATCCAGAAACAAGCCCCTTTCTTGGCCTTCCATTGGGAAACTGCTGACAGACAGGCAGCTTCAGGGGAAACGCACCGCTGCCTGGCAGTGGCGAATTGCAGCAACTTCTCTGACCTCCACCTGCCTGGGCTTGGAGGAGTCACCATGGTGGTCTACATCCTTGTCTGAATCCAGCCTGAACTACTGAGGCTTGTTCTACCTGGGGCTTGCAGCAGAAAAGACCGGGGCATCCTTTCTGCTAATTACTCTTTTAACAGCGTATTTGCTCCCTACACTGTCCATTTCTGGCAGCTGGTCAAGGTGTTAATTGCTCTTGGCTAAGAGCTCCAGTGTCTGAGCAATCTCTTTATTCATCCTCCCAGAGCAGCTGCAATCTGGGGACCGCTTATTCCAGCTGCTGGCATTAAATGCTGCCGCTCTGAGGCAGCTGGGTCTGATGTGAAAGGCGTATGCATCAGTCTATCATCTTTTCTCAAAGGAGAAATATTTTATGGAAATTTATCAACTTTGACCAAGTTTTTGCGCAAGCACATAAGTTAAAGAGATCTGAAGTGAAAACTGAATTTTTTATTGAATCAGACTGAATGGTGAAATATTAAAAATCTGCCCCCCTTCTCTCCAATTAGAAAAAAAGTTTGAAGGCTCAGAAACTGCTGCGAAAGGGGTCTGTCACCTCCAACTCCATCTTACCCAACCTTCCCTCTGCACACAACCAGCACGGGAGTGAGCAAAGTTTGGTCTCACACAAACCCCGCTGTGCACAGGGACTTCTCTCCAGCAGTGTCTGGAGGAGGTTGTTTGCATTTAACACAGGGCAACGAGAGTTTGGGGAAAAGCAGCTTTGAGACATCTTCCCACATAGACAGGAACCGAGTCTGGCAGGCTTCAAGGCACCTGTTAAATGAAACCTCCCATTGAAAAGCATTGCATTTAAACATGCTGACTTAAATCACTAGATGCACATCAGATTTTTCCTGTACTTTCTTGCAAAGAATATTTGGTATCGAGTTTGGATTTTACTTGGGAGAGGTGAGAGACAGTGGCTCTACCAGTGTAATGCCACCTCAGGAGAAAGAATGGAAAGCACTTTTGGCTCTAGAAGATTTTAAAAAACAAACATTATTTCTTCAGGTAGCAGAAAACTTCTGCTACCTACTGGAACTCTTCCATGAGTTTCTCATACTTCAATTAAAAATATATGCCTTTTTTTTTTTTTTTAAAAAGTATGAGCTCAATAAAGCCTGAATTTTGATTGACAGTTCTCACCTACATTCAGACAGAAGAAATTTATTCAAATGTTAAAAATGAGTCACTTCTTCAATAAAAAAGAAAAGTATTTAATATATATTTACATATATTTTTACATATAATCAAATATTCATTTTAATGCATATTTTAATATGTTTTTAAACATTGAGTATGTGTTTCAAATATACCGATCACTGAGATTTCAAATAGCTGCTCAGCAAATTTTAGCTTAATGAGAAGAGACAGGCAGAAGAAAAATCTAGCCACTTCTATCCTAATTTCATTTGAGAAAAACACAGTGCTGGCTGCAATACTTGCCCTTGTTACTTCTGTTCAATGTTGTTTGAAAAGCGTCATTTTTCAGAGGTGGATATTCTTTTGAAAATTGTTCCTAGATGACTCCAATGCTTGCTTCATGCTAGGGCCAAACAAAGCCCACTTCTGTGGAGGTGAGAATGGGAGTCAGGACCCTGTTGTACAGGTTTAATCTATATCACTGCTGACATAAGACAGAAGATGATGTAAATCTCTTTGCTCATTGCATTAGTTTTAAGAGCTATTATTTATTTTCAGACATGGGAGATGATATTAAAAATGAAAGTCTAGTCCACAAAGTAGTGGAACTTGAACCTCCCTGAATTTTTTAACTACATCCACTCAGATTTTTCTGCTCAGCATGCAAGAGAAATCCAAGGTATCTGTGCAGTTTCTTTACCTGTTTTCTTTGGGTTTGGGGTCAGATCCTAGGCAGCGTTATGGTATCACTCTTCTTCCTGTATTTTAAGAAAGCAGTATCCCTGGTAATGCTGTAAATGCTGTGTTTTGCATCATTGACCCATCAACCCCTGTGGAAACTCCAGGGGCTCAAACAGCAGAAAAGAGAAGAGTAGTGCAGCTGTTGGTGTGTAGGGGATATAACAGTCTGGAGAGGGACATTGAAGAGCTTCCACCTTCAAAGGCAAAGCTCCTGCAAAAGAAGTCTTCAGTCAAGGGTCAGACTCCCACCAGCAGTGGGATTTTATCATATCTTCATGCAAAAACTTTCAGAGTTACTAAATTTCTTTTTTTTCTAGCAGAATGAACAAAAATCACAGGAATTTCTGACCCAGTCTGTCTTCTGTTGAGTGATGCAGAAAAGGGAAGATCTACTTTTGTCTTTAACTTGATTTGCCAGGTATCACTATAAATATGAGAGTCCTAATCAGCTGTAAATTTGGAAATATCTCTATGTATAACCTTCTGTTTCCAGCACCTCACCATTACATTACTTTGGGATGGACATGCACTTCATTGTACAATACACACAAGAGAAAATTATTTCTAAAATTCCTCCATAAGAATTATGACTAGATTAGAAAATCACAGCAATCTGCTTCCCGGCCTGATACACACGACCTGTTTGCTGGCGAGATTACAAGATATGCCATAAACTGAAATGCCAGAATTAGCCTGTGCTTTTTCTTTTTCCCAGGATGACAACTGTATTACTTTTCTACCCTGTCCTAGATTTCTTCCACTGTGTCTCTATTTGGCATGATCTCTGGAGAACCGTGATACAGCACTTTTGCTCCTGCACACTGGCAGTTCCACTGTGTGCAAGGTTCAATGAAAGTTGTGTCTTCTCTGATTTATTAACTAGATTCAGGAGCAGGCCATTACTCAGGACTTGAGAGAAAGCTGAGGAATTTGCATGATCTGTATGCATAGCACATCCCGTGGAACAATTTGAAAGGACTGTAATTCATTTCAGTAGTCTGCTTTGAAAGATGCTGAGCATCCAGGGTCCAGACAGTGCTGTGGAAAATGGCAGCAAGACTCCTTGCAGGATGCTGATGATGAATGGGAATGTTTTCCTCTTCTTGGTTTTCTCTGATGGTAGCCTGTAGGTCAAAAAGTCTTTGAAGCCAGGTGGCTTTGTTTAACCTGTGAAAGATTGCACTAGTCTCTTTTCCAGGGCTGTTTTGCTGTGAAAAGCACTAGAACAACTTGTCTTAAGACCCTTCATTTTCCACAGATGAGAATCATCAGCCAGGTACTTCACCAATAAGTTACTCCCTGGTTTGGGGATCTCTTGACTCCAAACCCACCATATTCTGCTGGTTTTGGAATTTTATGATTTGACAGGCTGATTTTAAACCACCAAAGCATCATGACTGATGATCTGGGATGAGTGACAATCTGGGATGAGTGATGGTTGGACTGCATTTTAGCAAAGTGAGCTATGCACAGCTTTAGTAAGCTGGAGGACTTGCATCACCATTTCTGGCTCAGTAAGAAAAGCAAACGCTGCTCCCTTTGGGACAAAATTCAAGGGTAGTCTGGCTTTGCAATGGTGGCCTAAAACCTGCAAACTCTCATTTCCTTCTTCAAACCCAATCAGTTTTGCCTTGCAGCAGTAACAACTGCCATTGCTGATAAGTTTCCTTTGTTCATAGAAAACCTCTCTCTCATTAGCAGTGTGGTCCAATTGTATTTCTGCAGGAGGAGCTGTCGTTTGAGAAGCTTACTCACTGGTGAAAAGTTCAGTTCCAGTTTCATCCCTCCCAAGTGCCAGTAAGCTCAATTCAGAGCGCTAATACTCAACGCATGCCATGTGAAATGCAGCCTTCATTACACTGAGAAATACTCATTACTGCAGTCCCTTCCTGTCTGCCAAGGAACGGGCATGGCACGTAGCCTGCTTGTTTTCTCTGTGCTTAATAGCTCTGTTCACTTGCTGCCCCCAGATTTGCACTTTCCTCCACCACTGAGGAAATCATGCTTGCTCTGCTTTGCTCTTGTCCTATTGCTGTCCCTTTAGATCTTTATTTTCACCCTTGAAGGTCAGAGATGTCATCTTCTCCCCCTGTGCAGTAAGCCAGGCACAGGCAACTCCACAGTCAAGCAGTATGTCTTCCTCGCCAGAAGACCAGCATGATACGACCGGTCCAAGCCGACAACTATTTTCAACATATAGTTCAGTTGCAACTAAAACTGAACTTGCAAATTAAACCCAAGGAGCCTCTGCTGAGGAGGTAACTGATACCTGATTTCAGACCATCTCTAGGTATTCAAGATCAAGATTCATTTATCCAAGTGTGCAAGCAGTATGAACCATAATTCGTTCTCTTGAAATTACAAAGACAGATAGCAAGGGCTACTGAAGTCCTCAATTTCCGTTTCTCTTAAGATTATAAAAAGCAGAACTCCCCACCTCTTCCCATGTGGCTGCTGCCCTGTCATCCAGTTTCACCATCTAGGGAATATCAAGGCTGTGTTGGAGCCGTTCTGCACAGCGCCTGTGTAATGGAAATTCAAAGGCAGCCAGAGCCAAGCCATACCGTAAATGTGAAAGAACTGTTAAAAAAATCCCATGCTGTAAAGTGATGTAACAGAAGCAGAATAACTTTCTCCTTTTTTATGGGATGAAGCCCAACACAAATGAAATAATAAAGTTTTTTTCCAGGGGTTGCCATAGTTACCCTCTGGACAAAAAAGAGAAAGAAAAATCCACGCCTGAAGGGGAGATCATCGTGAAGTCTTTTTCTGTCAAAAGCTGATAAAATAACATAAGATTTGCCATAGTGGAACTAGAGATAAAGTTTTGATGCAAATCTCCGCTCCAGGCTGGGACTATCTCCAATTTCAGTGGCCAGATCTGGGTTTTTATGGGAGGCTCATCTCTGGCTGAAAGAGGCCCATTGCAGGTACCCACTCCAGCTGAATTTCCTGCCTCCTGACGCTGGCTGATCTGATGCCCTTTGATGGAAAGCTCACAACCCCCAGCTCTTTTGACACACTCAGTATTTTGTGGACTGCAGACGCTGTCTTTTGACGCAGAGGAGGTAGATATCCCTTATATGTGTTATACACACTTGCATGAATGCAGGCAAAGCCATCCATTCCCGTTTATACTAAGGGATGCCTCACAACTTACACAAAATAAAGGATGCAAATATGTACTGTCAAGGAGAGTGTTTCTAAGGGAGAAAAGTGTGGCGGTGACTAAAACTGCAAGAGGGGACTGAAGTCATTTACAAAATATGTCATCTGTAGAGAAAGTTATTTTCTGCCTATTAATTCCAAGAATGTAGAAGGCTCATTATAGGAAAACTGAAAGACAGGAATGGAAAATGACTTATGGAGTATACCTATAATTTGTCATTGCAGCTGTAGAGGTCTTGGAGCCATCGCTTTTTATCTGTGGTTTCCTGGGTTTTTCCCACCTGTTCTTAAACATTTCTCCAAAAGGGGTTTCTATTAAACCACAGACTATAGGTATGTTAAATCAAGGTCCTAAAGCATGAATGCCTGATGAAATGGAGATGCTGGAGAAGATCAAGGCGGCAAGTGCACTGCCCAACTGTCAGCAGTGTGGGTGGCATATAGAAACCCTGTAGCTAAAGGCTATCAAGGGTGTCTTTGGTAACAAATCCTTTTGCTTTGCTCAGTGGTGACAGGATCTTTGGTCCTGGTTGAGATCACAGCAGTAAATGCTGGTGATGACACTCAAGTCATATTGACCTGAAATTTGATCTAGTTTCTTTGTCATCACTGGATTAACATTCCCAAAATCTGTTATCATTTTCACATATATCGGCAACAGCCCTTATAAAGAGAAGAACCTTTCTCCAAGGCAGAATTGTTTTAAAAAGAGATGCCTTAGGAAAGACAGAGATTATGATGTCCACAAGGAACTTCACTCTTCCAGGTTGGTTTTCTCTGGAAAGTGCTCAAAAACCACATTGAAAAATGGCCCAAAACCAGAAAGTGAGGAAGAAAAAAAAAGAAGGGC
>WAAD01034559.1:109546-120776 GCA_013389945.1 Fregata magnificens | reverse complement strand
GAGAGATTGCAATGTCAGATGAATCTGCTAGATTATGGTTTGTTCCTCATATTTACATCAAGTCATATACCAATGCAATGTATTTCTATTTGGAGTAAGCGTCTAGCATAAAGTCAGGAAGACATGGTGCCAAATGAGTGTCGTTCTAATAGGGTATCAGAGCAATTTATTCTCAGATTGCTTTGCTTTTTCTTGGTTTTTATCTTTCATTTGTCTCCTATTTTGATTCTGTTCTTTTAGTGATGCTTTCTCTGTTGCCTTCTTTGCTGAAAATAAGATAAACATTGAAAATAAACTTTTGAAGACTTCTTGCCACAGTGGGTGTTTCAAAAAGCAAACTGAGTTTACAGTTGCCAGCAAAAAATACTGTCTATAACCACAACATAGACCTCATACTATGCTTCATAGGCTTTATGTAGCCAATGTTTAACAAGCACTTTGAATGTCAAGCTTTGCTTATACCTAAGGGCCTCCTAGTTTTTTAATATGACACAGTTAATTATATGAATTGTTAGAAAGCACACAGTTCTGTTCAAGGACTTGCCTTTTTGTCTTCCTTGCAGGTATGCTGTGTGCTGTACTCAGCTCTCACATGATTGAAAGAGGAATAAAGATATTATAGGAAAGTAGTCGTGTACAGTTAATTGTCAGATCTCAATTTAAAAAGAAGGAGCAAGCTGGTTCTCTCTGTTCCCAGAGATATAATTGGGAATGTCTCAGAATGAAGTTTGCTTGGCAGGGGAACATGGTATATTTCACTTTTGCCTTCTCCCAAATGTGTGCGGTGGCATCCTGTGTGATTTACTTTTGTTTCATTAGAACAGACTTATTAGAGTAGGACATCAGTGGGACATCTCTGATGAGACTGATTTGGCATAATGAGAGTGAGCGGAGATGACTGTGGCCTAATTGGGACATTTTAACTAAGAATTCCACTTAATGAAGATACATTCAACAAGTGCCAAGGGGTAAAAGTGCAATTAACCAAGTCTTAAATAAGCATGAAATTCTAGACTTTGGCCAGTTACAGTAGTTTCCAGATAAAGGTTAAAGGAAATAAATGATTATTTTTGTATTTATTATTTTGTTTTCATTTACTTTCTTCAATGTGTGTGTGTGTATATATATATATATATATATGTATGTATGTATGTCCTTTAAATATCCAGTTGCCTCAGTCAGGACAATGGTTGTCCCCTGAGGATTCTGTCTGACTTTGTGAGAAACAGAGTTTCTTATTTATTTATTGAAAAGTTTAATTAGTGCTGAATGACTCAAGCATATTTACAATCTGTTGTGTCCCAGTGCACTTACCAAAAAAAACCAGAAGCATCAGTCTTTTGTCAAATGCTGGGCAAAAGCTCCAGCTGTGGTGAAGCAGGTAGAAATAAGACAAAACTGGCCACCGTTGTCAGATACTTCTACTTCAGATCTTTTGTCATTTATCTAAAGTAGATCTTAAAAAGTCCTGTTTGGGGATTTTCAGAAACAATCCAATGTCTTTTTTTTCCCCCCTTTTTTGGAAACAGTAGGCTAAGCTACTTACACTGACAAAGTATGCTAAGTATCAAAGTATGGCAAGTACCTCAGCAAAGCAATAAGCAAGTGGAAGTGCAGGATGTTAGAACAATTGTCCTGGAAGTCATAAAAATAATCAATATAATGTATATTTATTTGAATATATTACTTTTCCTGTAGTGTGCCAGCACTGCTGAGGGCCGTGGCACTCTTTAGTAAGAAAGAGCCACTATGCAGAAGATCTAGGTGTTGAGAGCACAATCAGACCTGGGGGGAACAGCTCTATGGCCCTGTCTGTGCAGTTTTGCTGTACTTTGCTCCTCTTTTTCCATAGAGTAACACCAAGATGAAGGTAGAAGCGTCTCTCCCGAATTAAAAACATTTGCATTATAATGTTGCAGGAATGTCTGTCTAGTTTCATCTCCTGTTAATAATTGGATGAAAATCTGGTGCTCTGCAACTTTGGCGGCGTCATTAGTTGCTAGCTGCACCTGAAATGTAACGGGCACTGTTGATGTAATTGATTATATACTTTGACAAATAAACTTAGATAGAATGGAATAGGAGTAGTGAGTTCATGTGAATTTTCCTATTCGTACCTGAAAATTCGTCTGTCTTGGGACCTTTAAGTTTGTTTTAGCAGGTCAGTTAGACCTTTCTAGAGGCATTTAATAGTAAGGCAATAATGTAATTTCTCTAGATGTTGAAGTGAAAAAGATGTAGTGCTTCTGATTGAGGAAGTGCTGTTTGTAGAGATACAGAGTCTTTGGGTGAGTGGTTATCTCTGGGCAACCAGGACCCTTACCCTGTACCCACAAGCCCTAGGATGATCCTTAACGTGGAGGACCAGCACATAAGCCACTGCTGCTGGTGGTTGATTTTGTATGTAAGAGACCTTTGTGTTGGTGATCATTTGTCATTAGATCGGTGGCAAATATTTGTTGAGAGAGATTGCGTGTTCCAGGGAAGCATGTGTGGTTTGAAACCTAAGGGGGTGAGGGATGGTGAAGGGAATAAGGCAAAAAAGGTAGGTGTGATTCTTCCTCTGGTCAAGGACTGACTTGACTGTTCCCATGGCAACAGAGCTCAGTGCTCTCCTTAGGCAGCTGCTGATTACACTTTGAATTTTATTTGCATTCATGATTAAGGAGGACTATAAAAGGACGGAGGTAAAGAATTAAAAAAGCAATAAGAGGATAAAAGACCTTTCAATCAGTGCTCCTCAGAAGCTTTAATTAAAAAAGTAGAAGGAGGGGGAGGGAAAGAAACAGAGATGGAAAATGTTGGCAAAAATTTTAGAAATTTTTATTTAATGGGTGAATTCCTGTTTCCAGAGGTATTGGAAGGATTGCTAACATCACTGTGACCTTCTTATATTTCGTAGCTTTATACCATGTAAAAAGTAGAAGATTTCTTCATCATAGGGAGGGCTACTGCACTTCAGTATAAAAAAATTCATTCTAAAACTGTATTTAAGTGAAGGGTTTACATTATGTTAAAACATCTTGGGTTTTTCAGACCTGACTCTGCTTTTCATAAGGCTGTTCTGATAATGCACATCGCCCTGGCTTTTTAGTCTGTTTTATTGTGTCTTGCATTATTTTTATCAATCATTAGAGACTTCTATGTAATAAATACATGTCAAGTGTATATTACGTGTTTATGTGTGTGCATGTTACATACGCATTTATTACACCCATGTAAAGAGGGAGAGGCTACCACTGAAATTCAGAAGCAATGGCAGTTTACAAAAGTCTCCTCTTCTACCCTTAATAATTGATGTGCAACTCAGTCAAATTTCTGATGTCATTGAAACGAAAAGCAGAATTTGGCATTTCAAATATACTTTGGAGCAAGTGATTGTGAACTTTTTTACATTCCTTCTAATAAAATAAAACTTTATAAGAGTCTGACAGTAAGCAAGCAGTCCCTCGCTTTCCAAGAAAAGGAGGGTTGTTGACAGGCATGAGATTTACAAAGGAGCAGAGTTTAGCCATTGCCTTCAGTAGAACTAAGTTTTCGCTATGGATCTTCTTCCAAGTGCTGCAGCCCAGTCATGAAAAACTGCATTTTTCATGACAATTAATATGTTTGTATGATGTCATTAATAACACCAAGTTAAAAAATTTTAAAACATTGCAATAGTATATAATAATACAGCTAGTTAATACATTTATTATTACTGAACTGCTGCAGGATTTGTCATGTCCAAATACAGAAACTTGACTCTAAACAGCTTTGTTGTCCAATTTCTGTTTCTATCTGCTTTTGTCTATCAAGTCTCTCTCTAGCCAAATACTTTCCAGATTGCAGTTACTGCCAGGACTATGTATGCCCTGGACCAAACCGAAGTTACACCGGGGAAGTAGGACATTTCTCTTTCTGAATCAAATATATATGGAGAGTTAGGCGGTCAGGCAGTGAGGCAACCTGCGACTATTCACACAGAAGGAGGGAAACTGGGGCTTTCGCACCCATATTTTGCCCCAAGTTGAGAGGAATTTCTCTGTGGATACTGTTTACGGTCTTGTCTGTATTTCTAGCCTGCTCTGTATTTGGTAAACACTATCGGTTAAAAGGAAGAGCTGGTTTTAGATAGCAACTTTCATCTCGGTGAAGAGAGTTGTGGCTGTTTGGTTAAGTGATCATGATTAACAGGTATTCATCATGTCTGGTACATTGCAGCAAATTTTTAAGCTTATTTGCCAGCTGGTGAAAATAATGTTTGGAATGATTTAGGGCAAAGGAGACACAGGCTTACAGAAATAAACATATGTAAGTATCTAACCTCTAGGTAAATATATACAAAATAAGTTCTACTGAGTTTTTGGGAACTTTGAAATTGCTATCATATTTCAAAATTAAAAGTAATGTATTTCGATATTAGGTGTTAGAATGAGAGGTGTATAAATATGAAAAACAGGTTCCTAATATTAAATCCTCGTACCTGAAAAGAGATACATATAAGGACTGAACAAAACAAAATATAGAGTATATAGCTTTCTATTGGGAGATATTTGTCTTTTAACAGACAGTTCTAAAGTAAAATGGCTCACCTCTAGAAATGCTTTCTTTTAAAAATTGTTCGAGGTTTGAATCAGCCTCTGTCTTCAACAACAAACTAACTAACCGAGCTTTTCAGTTAAGATAAGTTGATTTGGCGTAGACATCCCAGCTATTGAATGCCTCTTTCCCTCCTCTGGTAGTATTTGGAGTTTTGATCCTGCAAGATTTAATATTTTTTTTTATTGAACCACTAGCCTGTCTATTATGTCAAAAGATGATTCAAACTTTTAAAGGGTACTCAGCAGGGAATACTGAAGAAAATAGGTATTGAGAAGATGAGTGAGAAAAAAATGCAGAGGGTATCATTTGTCACTGCTGAAATTCATTACTGATGTGAAAGAGATCTGTGAAGAGCTGAGCGTTTCTAGTAGAAAATGTCAGAATCATGTCTGAGTGAGATTTGTAACAATACACGTGATGAAAACGAATGTTTACTGCTGCTGTGCTGTGGTAAATCTGATGCTACAAGGAAGTAGGCTACAGACATACCCAGAGCAGCGACCATGGTCTCCCCAGGTATCTTCAGGTATCAGATGTGCGTCTTGTGTGGATGCATGGGCCACGGTCCCTCAGGAGTGTCTGCTCTGCCATGGAGCACCTTCTCCTCCTCCGGCTCCAGCCTTCATCTTCTCTGCTATTTTCATCACCCCTTCCCCTTCTCCATGTTCCCTCCTGCTCCGCTCTGCCGTGTTTTCTGCCCTTTCTTAAACACACTTTCCCTAAGCCACCGCCACCTGGGCTGAGGGGCTCAGCCGCGCCCTGTGGTGGGTTGGTTGGAGCCGGCTGGAACTGGCTGTGTCTGGCCCGGGGCAGCCCCGGCCGCTCCTCACAGGGGCTGCCCCGCAGCCGCCCACTGCCAGCACCTTGTGACGTGCACCCCGTTAGCAGATGTAATTTTATTTGTTGTTTGTTTGTTTGTTTTAAAGAGTATGCCGAGAATACTAAAGCAGTTACATTACTGGAAAACTGTTCCAATACAACCTTGCTATTTTAAACAAGTAGAAAATAATTCCTCAGGACAATCACAGGTTTGACGAAAGATGGGGGAGGTAACTGCATGTGTGTTACCCACACACAGACACAGAAATGCAAGATGCAATATTGGTATTGCTGATGGAGATAGCATGCTGTTGGAGAATTATAACAGGCCACTCTGAAAATACAGTGTTTTGCATTTATAACGATGGTGTTAGTTCTTTTTCACGTTCATCAGAGGATATTGACTAACAAGCAAGTATCCAGGACTGTATTTTCTGCATTGTAGTTGTTAAATTAAATAATGGGACTGGGTATGTATTTTTATATACGGTTCCTCCCCCCTGTGCCACATAAATCCTGCAGAGTGGTGGATCCTGGCAATATAACTTTCATCAATGTAAAAAAAAAATTTTAGTAAGGAGAAGTTCTCAGGTGTTGAAAAGCCAACAAATATCTTTCTGGTGCTATCTTTTTAGTTTACTGTCATTTTTCAGTCTAGGAAGTATACTGGGAAACTGCTATGCCAAGAAAACAAGTTCACTTCAGCAGTGCAAATTTCCACAGAATATGAAATAGTCTCATAAGAATAATCTGAGTTTTTCCCTGTATTTCCCTCCTAAATCAAAGTTGTAGAGGAAAATGACCCTAGATTGGTAGTGTCTGTGAAGTGTTTTGATTGTAGAAAACAACGGTCACGTACTAAACTAATGTGACTGCCAGTTAAGCTGAAGAATAAACACAGATTGCCTTAAAAATAAGGCATTTGAAGAAATGTGTCCCATTCCTGAATAAGGAATCTTTTAGATGTATTAATTTCTGAAGCGAACACAGAGGTTTTCTATGCTGCAAATGAATTGAAATTGATGTGGTCTGAATGATTCGAGATGTACACTTGCATGCATGAATGTGATAAAAATAACCAAATAGAGCACATAAATGCTTGAGTAATGCATGTTGTAATTGTAATGTCTAGCTTTAGCACTCGCAAAATGATTGCAATATACATGAACGGAAGGACCTATTTTTAAACTTGCAGCCAAAATGGACTGCAGTCAAATTTGAGCTAGCTAAATCATTTGGAAAAAGTTCAGGTAGTTGGCAAGCCATAAGCTGGTTGTTAATGAATGCAGGATATACTGCCATCTTCTTCTGGGCATGTGGATGTTTCTTTCTGTACTTTGATTTTAGTGAAGTTTTTGGATAATATATGTGTTTACTTGGTGACATTCCTCTCAAACACCACCCCCCCCCCCATCCCCCAATTCCGTTTTTAAAAGAAAAATATTTGTCTATCATTCTGGCAAGGAGTCTATTACATATTTAACATCATGGTGGGTGTGCTGTGCTGTTAGAAAATTGCTTTCTGATGAGAGTTAGTACGTCGTGGCTTGGCAACAGTTTTTTTTAATTTCATTTCTTTCATCCTAGATGTTATGAGAATATATAATCTAGATGCCCCTACTACTAGGAAATCACTTATTCTGAAAAGCGAACATTTCTCATGTGGTGTAAATACGGGACATTTTGATAAATCATTGCATCTGATGAACAAGGTTCTCTCTGACATCTGCGAGTCATTGGCGAGCCCTAGTCCTAGAGGTCTGTGGTTCCAACATCTTTCCCCGCCGCCCCCCTTAAACTGGCAAATACAATATAGTAGGGAACTAATGCCTCCATCAGAGCAGCTTGCACTTAAATTATAATGGATTGATTGGCCTGCGCTCAGGCCAACAACCATTCTCACAAGTTGCTATTTTTGTGGTCTTTGCCCACATGAGCTAATAGAGCACTTGTAACTAATATGCATTTACATAGATTGTTTTCTCAGTTTCTTTTTTTTCCCCTTTTTCTTTTAAATAAGCTAAAAATCAATGCAGCTTTCTGACTTCTTTTTGAAGGGATGCAATATCTCTGCTGTTTGCTTTCTCTATGACAATGCTACCATAGCGCTTGTGGTCAAACATCAGTCACTATTTCCCACAGAGAAGATTTTGCTCCTGAAGTTGGACTTTCTACATCATGGCCAATCACCCCGTGGCCAGTGAGCTAGCAAGAGTAGTTACTGTCTGTTTGCTCTGCAGGGGGCTGTTACCTAGTGACATCACCTTTGCACTTCACTTTTCTGTAGCACCAAAAATAATTTATAACTAGAAGACCTATTTCTATGTTCAGTTCTGGCTGAAAACAACGCAGTATCTTGTGTATGTGTTTTGGGTTTGGGGGTTTTTGAGCACTTCTTAGCACTTTACAGCTGATGACTCACGCAGTTCCCCATTTCCAGGCTATTTAGTCAATGTGATGGCTGTCGGGTAGCTGCTGATGTGGGCTGTCATTGTGATCTGACATTTCCTTGGTGGAGCTAACAGGAAGTCTGCTTCTGTAAAGGCCATGAAATTTGGAGCCCCCTCCTTGCTTTTCTTACAAATCTGAGCATATTGATTCCTCCAAAGCCTCTCTATAAATGCCAAAGAAGTGGAAAAAAAATAAACATTTTCTTCCTTGCTCCACTTTTTTCTTATCTATGTTTCCCTCAACCTGCTGAAGTTGTTTAGAATTGTGGGTCTCTAACAACGTTCTCTTTACAAGTCCTTGAGAGAGATGCTGTGAAGCAATAAGATGTGGCAGTACCTTGCAATTGTTTAAGGAATCATTATTTAAAAAAAAAAATCAAGATTAAGCTGCTGCTTCTTTTTGTAAGCTTTTTTTATAAGTACATTCAGGCTAGGGACATGCTCGAGCCACTTAGAAACATAAATATCCCTCATACCAGGGTTAGTTTTGGCAACAGCAAAGAAGGATGCCATTCTGAGGTTCGATGTCCAGGCTTGCGTTTGATAAAAGAAGGATAACAAAGATGTAAGGGGACGAGAAAGTTTTAATTAAATGTGGTGTTTTAAAGATGATCTGATGGCTTAGATCTCATCCAATGACTCAGCAACCTGAAATGGCCTGTGTGTGGTAAGTAAGGAGGAAAGCATCCTTGATGTTGTTATCCCCTGCTTCCTGAGGGATAACCAGGAGTGATGAAGCCTCTGTTAGGACTAGAAGCGGTGTTACCTCCAGCAATCTAATATGATTCTCCTCATGTTACACGGTGCTTTTCTTAACCTCGGAGTACTGAACAGTACATCCCAATTGATACAGAGGAGTACCATCAGGTAGGTTTAGTAGTTCTCTTATCTTTCTAGTAAGTGTTATGGGATAAGGCAGCTTTCCCCTAGGAAAAATGGTACCAAAGAAATAGAGAGCAAATGAAAGCATAGCGGAATTTTTTTTTTAACAATTCCATAGCAGCATGGAGTTCCATTTGCTTATACTAGCTTTGAATTTGACCCAGTTTTTCCACTCAGAACAAATTAATTATTGCTAATGGGAACTACACTGATGCTTTTTTCCATTCTATGTAAAAATGGAGCTATTGTGCATGCTCCAGCAGAACTCATTTGGAAATATTTATGCAGGTCCACAATGGATTTTTTTTTCCCCCAAAGTAACCAGGCATGTTAATGTGGTGACACAATGTAGAATATTTGCCTTCCTATTTTGATTTTCAGTGATTTTTGGATCAGCATCTCAAACGTTTGGTTTCCCTCTTATCCCAGATGAGTGCCATGAACATTATTTCTAGCTTATTTTGAGACAACCCTGGTTCAGTCTTTCCTGTTGCAGCAGTTTCAGTCTATAAAAATAAAGGCTTACCAATCCTTTTAACTTTTCTCTTTTTCACCAGCACTCTTTCCATAAATATAGCCAAGGTTTGAAGTTTGGTCATTGTCATTTTTGTGTTTCTAATGTTTTTTGATAGCAAAGCTTTTACATGTATTGGTTTTGTTCAGATGCAAAGCAATAGAGATTACTGAAACCTCAAAATATCTGGCTGAGGTAAATTGTCTCCCATGTAACTCTAAGTTCAATATCTGTTATCACTGTCTCATGAATAAAGCTGTGTGTGCTCATTTCTGGTCCCTGCTTAACAGCATATCTGTCTTGTAAACTAGTATAGCCAAGAAATTTCAGTTCGGGAAAGAATAAAAGCAAAGCAGAGTTAGAGGAAATACAGGGTGGATTCCTCTAAGTGCCTAAAATGAGAATTTTCATATTTATATTTTTGGTTTTAGCATGGTGAAAGGTGTCCCTAGTTTCTGTAAGAGAATGCTTGGGTTGGGAGCAAGAAGTTTGAAGGGTTTGATTTTTAAGATATAATCCTTGAAACATTATATGGTTTTAGTTTCTTTTTTTTTTTTTTTAATGTTCATACATTTTACTATCTTGTTTGCATTTCCTGTTTGCCTGGCAGGTTTTTAGGTGGGTTGGGTTTTTGGGAGAATTTTGTTTTGGTTTTGGTGGGTTTGTTGTTGGTGGTAGTCTTAAATTTGAATAACACAAAGAAGTGAGCTGTCTTAGACAACTTCTCATAAGTATTACTCTCTCTGGCAATCTAAAAAATGGCAAAATATTGGTTAAACATCAAATCCTGTTGTGTAATTATTTTGATTTCATTATGTCATCTACCCTAAATAAAATTAAATAATATACAGTTGTCTTTCAAAATCTATGTAAAGTATCACCACAGGAATCTTTATATTGCTGGATTTGAAGATTCTATATCAGGTTTTTTTGTGCATGGATTTCAGAGGGACATCTCATTTATATTTGAAAAGAAGATTACAAGACTGTGGCATAGAGAGTGTGTTATTGGGTACTAAGAGAGAGTGTAAATTTTTGATTTGTCAAATGCTCTGTGACCATCTGCAATAAAGGGGATAAGTTACCTTACTGTTCTCACAGGTCACAACAGGGTAAGATTAAATACATGAATTACAATGGTAGTGATGTGCATTTACGCTATCTCACTTGAGTGCCATATCAGTTGTCCTTAAGAGGAGTGAGACAACTGTAATTCCTTTTCTTTAAGATGTTTGTTGGATATGTGTTCCGTATACCTTCTCAGCAGTCTACTAAAGACAGCTTGGATGATGTGGGATTTCTTGCCTGTCTGCAATTAGACTTCTTGGTTTGGCTGCTGAAAAGAAGAGATTAAAAGAATAAAATAAGAAAAAAAAAATTTATTCCAATAGACGAGAAGTATCTGCTCTACCCAAAGCAAAATGGTTTGTCTGAAGTTTTTGTAAGAAGCAGCAAGGGAGGTGAGAGTCTAGGTTCACAGAATTCCTAAGGGAGGAGATTTTCTTCTTTTACATGATAGCCGAGTGATTCATGCACGCAGTCAGGATATAGGAGCCACAAATTCTTTTCTGCCACAAAGGATTTCAACTTATCTCTCTCATAATCACTGTACTATAAGGACAGAGTGTCTGATGGGAGAATAGCAGGCTGTTGGACCCCTGGGTTAACAGTCCTTGTTCCATTACCCATGTTTGACAGCCTGTGCCAAGTGAAATGGTCGGAGAGGCAGTCTGGGGCTTCACCACCCTGTCCAAGTAGTAACAGGCTCCCTTGGACTGGGGCACATGAGATGGTGGTGTTAAGCAAAGAAAAAAACTGGGTCTAAATCCTTCACATCCTGCATGATCGCTTTAATTGTTTATGTGTTGATTACATGTGTAGGCATGACTCACAAGTGGTAAGTCTCTCCCAAGTAAGCAGGGCAACAAAAATTGTGTTTTCCAGCAAGCCTGTAATTAAGGAAAACATTCTCCCAGTACTG
>WAAD01034559.1:58235-102644 GCA_013389945.1 Fregata magnificens | reverse complement strand
GGGGGGGGGAATTAAAAAGAAGAGGTGGAGGAGGAAACATGAAGAGTGAGAGCAAGTTACTTTGCCTGTCTGGAGCAGATCCTAAGGAGAAAGGGAGAACAGGCGATGGGAGGATGAAAGCCGATGTTCTGCAATGCTCAGGGGAAGAAAAAGCAGATAGGAAGGTAAAGTTAGATTCGAGATAGAAAGGCTGAAAGGGAAAATTACCTGACAATCTGACTGATAGGTGGCAAGGAAAGTGTAATTTTTGTCAAATGGCATGAAGTTCAGTGTTTTATTCTCTTAACAAGAATGTTGCCCTGGCTTGTTTTGAGCAAGTCCATAAAATGAGAATTGTTGATTCTCAAGGTTTAAATAGGTTTTGTTGTTGATGTTTTTTCCCCAACACTTCTATACAGACTTTCAAAGAATACAGAACTAGAGTAAATCCCTATGATTTTATCAGGATGTTATCTTTTGATAAAATTGTCTTTAATTTTATATTAAGCCACTTTAAGTCTCAGCCTTTTTGTTTCCATATAATTGCTGCTATGCAGCAATTGTCTGCTCTGCAGCAGGCAAGCTAGCTATTAAAAAGGGTATCAGACACTATGTGCTGCTTAATAACTTCTCAAACAGTGCTGGTTAGGGAAATTAAAAGATTCAGCAACAGTGCAAGGACGAAGATGAACAAAGTAAGGGATGGAGGAAGCTGCACAGTAGACTAAAGTAATATATGCTTCATCATTAAATAGGTAATCAAGGTAAATAGGTAATCAAGTGTGTAACCAATGGTTACACAAGAAATGAAAAGTTTTCCTTTTCCTGAATGGATGAATGGAAATTGCTCATGCAACACTTTGAGCAAGGATGCTGGCAGTAGGTGAGATTTAGCTTGTGTCAGTGAGGGATCAGCACAAAAAAGGGAGGATTTTGGAGTCATTCTTGGAATCTAGGCCTGGATTTCCCTGCACTTCTTATTTTTCAATGGGCTACATTAACTCTGCAGATAGACATCCCTGTTGGGATGCCAGTATCCTAGAGGTCAATTTTGTGATGCGTCCCTAGCCCTTTCTCCAATGAATGTCACTGCCTGGCTTTAATTGATTTTAACCTCCTTCTTTCCCTGCCCCTCTTCACCCATTAACGCTCATGTCGAACCTTTCTACAAGAGTACTGGCTAGCACAGTCTCCTCTTTCCAGGTCTGTCAGCACTGCAGCCTCTTTTTACCTCTCAACCATAGGCACCCTGAAAAGCTGTGGTACTTTTTGGGGAGCATACTCATGTTCACGTGCTACAGGAGAGGCAGCTAAAGCCATTCTTCAGCTGAAGATTTGTGGCTGTGTAACTTCTTTAAAATGTTGGAGGTTATTAAATGTTTTTTCAAAGCAGTTCAGGCTTCTTGAAGGGCTAGGAGCCATCACTCCTCTGAGACAAAACCTGGGTACAATTGTTGAATACCAGGTGAAATCAGATTAGAAAAATACAACAAGTTGTACTGCTGTTTCTCTGCCCGGTGTGGTAATCTGGCAAGACATGTGCCCTCTATGAGCCTCTGTGGAATTGAACAGAAGAGCTGTAGGCTGGCTTGCAGGAAAAAAATAAATAAATCCGGACTTTTGTCCAAAAAGAGAACTTGTGGAGCCTTCCATTTGGTAGCCTTTGCAAGCTGTGCTTCTTTCAAGCTCTCCCAATGCATTCTGCAAGAGGTGGTGTCAAAATACCTTTTGTGTATAAATCTTGCCTCCCTCCAAACTTGTGAGACTTCTAGTTTATTTTCAAGGCTCAGATGAATTATTAAATTTTAATGTGATGGATTTAACATTGCCATAATTGGCAAAGCCTGTATACAGGAAGAAATCTGACCCAGAAAAGACTCTCACAAAATGCTTTTCAATAAAAACATCCAAAAGTGGTTGTGGTGTTTTGTGCAACAGAGATGCAAATGCGCTCTCTGGTAATATTTTTTTACTCTTAGATATTAGAAGTTTGGATTATTTTTCCCAGACAAAGAAATCCCAAGGCTTAGGAAGCACAGCTGTTAAAACTCAAACACAAGTTTGTTCTACAGTCAGGACAAACTAAAATCCCTTAAAGGTTAATTACAAGTGAATTTAAAATACTGTTAGCAGTCCAAGTTGTGTATAATGCAGTGGAGGGGAGGGGGAGATTGGCTAATGTTTACAGAGAAGATGTAAATGAAGTGAGTTTCTACAACCTTATCAAGAAAAGGGACAGGATAGACTCTGTTATCTGCATTGCAGAGGAGAATTTTCTTTAAAATCCAGTCAATAATACTCCCACACACACACAGACACCATCTTACCCTTATTTCCTTTTGAATGGTTTTCAGGATATATTAAAAATGTGCTGTCACTCATCTCAGAATAATTCAGTTCTAAGTCTGGGATGAACCGTTGTGTTATGACGGAAAAAATAATTTGCAAGAGCAGAATTGCTATCCAAAAGTGGCTAAAAAGATTTATTGAAAATGTGAGGCCAGGCTCACTTGATCATGGGTCTCATAATCACGTTTTATCCTTACTTCTTGCATCTGAGATCATGAACACCAAACAAAAAGACGTGTAGTTTATCTGTTTAAAGTTCTTGTAAGTTTTCATGGCTTTTTTCATGTGAATACATTATCTTTCTGCAATGAGTTCATGAATGTTTTGGGACTGTTGTTTAAAGGTGACAGATAAAGACCAAAAAAAAATTGCATTGTGATTAGCATGGCCACTTGATAGGGAGGGAATAGAACATCTCAGAAGAAATCCAGACTTTAACCTTATTCCTTACCCTTTGCAATAGGGAATTTGTATGCTATGGTCCCTCAGTCTTCATAAGCATCCTGAAACTAAGAAAGGATTTGAGGAGCAAATCAAGAAATAATAGCTTATATTTTCAAAGCTACATAGAAGTTCTGATGGCCTAATATCTATTTATTAAGTGCTGAAGTCACCTGATGTTGTATTTTGCCCCTTGAATCAGCTGCTTATCCAGATTTGGATGTGGATTAGTACAAATAGGGTGATGGAAAGGATGATTAATTTCCAGAAAGCATTAATAAATCTGTAAATACTCTGTTCTTGGCTAGTGTATGGGGAAAATCTGAAGTTCTTATGGACTAGATTTTTCTCCCTGACCTCTGACTGGATTGTAGGTTCCTGGCTATTTTGTTGAAATGGTGAAGGAATCTGAGTATCCTTCCAGGTAACCTGTGATCCATCTGGTGGTGAATCGTACAGACCCCAACAGAGGGTAAGAAGATAAAAAATGTTTCTGTGGAAAGGCTGTACTCAGCTTCTACAGAAATCAAGGGAAAGCTAATTTAGCCCAGGACTCCATATGGAGTCCTCCTGGTTTCAGAGTCCTTGGAGCACTTCCAAAACACAGAGCAGATACACAGGGAAAATACTGTTTATAACCCCTCACTCTCCATCCCAAAACAGAGATATCGGTGAAGAGAGGTTTTTTTCCCCAGCTTCACATTCAGCTAAATAGCTTTGAGGCACTACTCTACATGGGTAATATGTGGAAAACATCCAGAAGCAGAGAGACTGAAATGATGCCAGCTTTGAAAAGGACATCCAGGGGAATGACACTGGGGTGTCCAAGTCAGTCCGATGGGACCAGGACTCTGGGAACAGGGTTTAGATCTAATTTCTGTTCAGTCAACATATACTCAGTCAAACGACACTACTGTTCTGGAAGGAGCCTGGCAGTTTCTAAATTATAGAAGATGAAAAGGGGCCTAGAATACATCTCTAATTATTTAAAGGGATACTACCCACTTGTTGTGCACAATATTTAGCATTTGCAAAAAAAATAATGTTAAGAGTTGGTCTGACTTTAACCAGCTATTTAAATGGGAGCAAAATTACACTGTTACTGAAGTCTCCAGAGATCTTATACTAATTTTTTTCACTTTGGCTCATCAGTTCGTGGTGTGTGAGGGTGATTTTGTTATGATTTATTAGCAGGAAGAAAAAGGGAGAAATAAGTAGGAAAATGCTCACATTCATAGTAATGGTTAAATCTTTGTAGTCCTTTTGTTTGTTTGTTTTTTGGTGCTCCTTATTTATTCCTGCATCTGTTTTTAAACTTGTTGTTAATTATAAATTTTTTTTTTCCAAATTACAGCAACTAGTAGTTATTTCAGGGCCTACCATTGTTTCCACTTTACAGAGAATGCATTTTAAGGACACATTTGTAACCATAACCATTTAAATTCTGCTTTGCTGGAAGTGCTTATACAAGCTGATAGCCTAGATGTAAATTATTTATTTCAAATTGCATTGGCTATGCTCTTTATTTTAATAAATAGCATGGTGAACACAAAATTAGGTTTTTTATTTTCTTTAGATGTCATGCCAAACTAACTTAGAAGAGATTTTACTCTGAAAGATTGCTTTTTTTGTTATTGGTGATCAGCCCACCAGTGTTGGAAATTCAGTAACTTTGCATTTTGAGAAAGACAAGATAAGCTGAAGAGTTAAATGTAATGCTGGATGCATGCCAGTGTGTGCTATACATGAGATAGTCTTTATGTATATCTACAATGGAGAAACATTTTAAATTATCTTATTTTATAGACAATCCTGATAGTCTCTCTACACAGTGTGTAAAATTCTGTGATCAGTTTTATTCCTTTAGCTGGTGAAGATCCAGTTTTTAGTAGCATCTGCTATCTGGTGGTTATGAGTGCAAATTAATGTCTGGACAACTTCTGTTTAAACATAACTTATGCTATGAAACAGTAGTGTTTTATAAACACTATTACTAAATTTTCTGTTCCTTCTTTGTTAAACTTGCAGTGGAGCTGCATACAAGTCCATTTGAATTTGACATTTCTACTGTCCTGAGGTCTTAAAAGACACAGCAATGTTTTTCTTTCTGTAGTTAATGGTAAACTAATATTCCTTGATCATATTGGCAGTAGACTAAATACCAGCTTGGAAATACAATCTCTAAGGAGGTCATAGTAAATTAAATTGCAACAGAGTTTTGAATGGTAAGGTAACATTTAAGTCCTTTTATATATATATGTGTGTGTGTGAGAGAGTGTGGATTTTTTTTTTAGCGCACAAAATATAACCTGGATATTTCAGGCTCAAGAAGGAATGCAACCAGGATTTCAAATAGGTTTGAACTAGAGCTTTTAGTCAATTAACAAGATACAGCTGAAAGATTTGGATCACTATGAAAAGGATTTAATAGAGCTTTTGTTTGTGAGGGGAAAAAAGGGTTAAGAAAACCTGTAGACCTCAGTCTTATGCTTTTTACCAATCAACTCTTCCACTGGAGCCAACAGAAGTTCTGCTTGGCTAAGGAGTATACGAATATCTGTCATGGCTTAACCCCAGCCGGCAACTAAGCACCACACAGCCACTTGCTCACTCCCCTGGGTGGGATGGGGGAGAGAATCAGAAGAGTAAAAGCTTAGGATTTGAGATAAAGACAGTTTAACAGGTGAAGCAAGAGCCGTGCACGCAAGCAAAGCAAAACAAGGAATTCATTCGCTACTTCCCATAGGCAGGCAGGTGTTCAGCCATCTCCAGGAAAGCAGGGCTCCATCACCTGTAACGGCTACTTGGGAAGACAAAACGCCATCACTCTGAACATTCCCCCTTCCTCCTTCTTCCTCTGGCTTTTATTGCTGAGCATGACATCATACGGTGTGGAATATCCCTTTGGTCANCTTGTTCACCCCCAGCCTACTTGATGGCGGGGTGGGGTGAGAGGCAGAAAAGGCCTTGACTCTGTGTAAGCACTGCTCAGCAGTAACTAAAACATCCCTGCATTTTCAACACAGTTTTTAGCACAAATCCAAAACATAGCCCCATGCTAGCTACTATGAAGAAAATTAACTCTATCCCAGCCAAAACCAGGACAGTGTCATACATGATAGATTGACATCTCATATAGGCTTTACTTTGTATGTATATATATTGTAGAAATTATATTTCTATTCAAAGAATAATCCAGTTAGACTGACTCAGAGGTGAACTCTGCAACTCGTGCTCTCATTTTCTAGAAAAGCTGCCTCTGAGATAACAGGCCTTTCTCCAGCAGCTAATTCTCTGTGTATTAAATAGTCTCTAAGTGTACAGGAATAAGGTCCATTTGCGAGCATAATTAAGTGCATATTGCCCCAATCCAGTGCACGCAATTCTCATAAGCGTATCATGGAAGAAAGAGCCATACAGGCAACTTCAGTCCTGAGGCTATTGTAACAAATGTGGTGCAGTGTCAAGAGAGATGATTTTAATCCTGTATTCAGTTTGTTTGCCAGTATTAGCATTCGACCCTGTGGAGCTAAATGTTCCATGCTGTTTTCTTCCCCTTCATGATTCAATAACAATTTTCACAAAAAAGCATGTTTCCCACTTCATAGCATTACAGGGAGTGTACTGGTTATTCTCAGTCTGAAAGTACGTGTGGAAACTTAGACATTTTTCAAGCAATTTTTGTAATGCAGTCCGAGTCTGCTATATTTTTAAAAATCATGTTTGAGAGACTGGAAGGTCACACTACATATTTTATTCAAACAGGTGGCATCAGGACCATGTAGACCTAAATTTTCATTGAATTAAAAGCAGGCTTTTGCAAAATCTAATATCAATTTTATTCTTCTGTCGATATCTAGCTATAAGGATATCTATTGGCATATAGATAGCTACAGGTATTTATTGATCGATAGATCAACATATCAATAAAAATAGTTTGTTTCTGAAGTAGTAGCATTCTTACTGAGATATGCAACTTAGATATGGCAGTACTTGGTGCAGGAGAACTGTATCAGGAAAGAGATTCAGCATCTCCCTAAAAAGATGACTTGACAAGCCTTTTATCTTTTTTGAAAGTGATGATGAAGACTGTAAACAAGCAGCATAAAAGATGAATAGCTAATAAAATTGTTTTGAAATGTTCTGACTATTAGAAACTTGTGAGATACTACTGAGAATTTTTTTGTCTAATTACCAATGATATTTGGTACTTTTCTGAAAAAGGATACTTGTGGTTATTGAAAATGTATTACCTTTAACCTGAAGCCCAGAAGCTGGCCCAAAAACTGAGATATATTCAGAGCATATACAGAGGGAACACTTTATCCTAAGCCAAAACATTTTGAAACCTCTCTGTGGGAACACTTGCCCTCCCACCTTTATCTGCATGAAGGAGTTCAGAAGTGTTCCCATCAGGCGGAGCCTCAGTGGCATCAGTACACGCTGGGAATCCACTGTGGCATGTTCCAGATCTCTGTATGTTAGTGAGAATAATGCACTGGCTTTAGGAGAACGTGGTTCTCTGCATTCATGACCTCCGGTGCTGTCCTTTGGCTATGAAGTCAAGCTCCACATGGGCCTGAATGCAGAACCCCATTCCTCACACTGTAAATATTCCTACTGAGATCAATAAGTGTTTGTGGAGTAAAACATTACTTACTGTAAGAGCCGTATGACATGAGACAACAGGTCTGGCACTAAAATATGTTTTCATATTTTTAGGGGAATATATTCTCACATGTGGGTTTCTTGTTTTTGGCTGCACCTGTTGTGTATACAGAATATTCCTGCAAAATAAGTAATTGCACAGTTTAGTATTAGATATGCATATGTAAATACATACTACTTTCTACCATCCCATTACCTAATTTACATGTGTAAATGCAGGTTAACTGCACATGTAGCTTTGCCAGTGGCAAATTGAGTATTTCAAAATTTAGCCTTGGGTGTGCTCTGGGGAATTATGCTACAAGCCTGTGTTGTTTCTTCATTCAAGCTCTCAAGTCTGTTAGAAACCCAATATAAACACTTTACTCTGCTTTATTTCACAGGGTAATCCTTCAAAATTACAGACCTTATAATTATTAATTCTTTTGGTATTTATTGATTGCATTAACATTAATCATGATAAACACCTTTGGTATTAATGTGGATGTCATTGGTATTGTGCTCCACACTGCCTGCTGTAACTCAGCCCTCATTAACAGGCCATTAGTTACAAGGTGTTATTTTTTGCATAAACAACTCCATGCCTTTCTTATGGAAGTGAGGAGAGTAAATGTATATAAACTGTTCACTGACATTTTGCTATTTATAAGACTAGCTTTTTTGGGTTTGGTTTTTTTGGTTGGTGTTTTTTTTGTTTTGTTTTAAAGAAAAAAGAAAGAGAATAAGTTACATAAGATCATTGCATATATCTCTTAAAGCCCAAAAGCAACTCAGTTTTTGCTTGGACAAGTTAATGTACATAATTATATTCAGTTGTCTTCAAAAGTTGACAGCAAGCCTGAGCTGTTTTTCAAGCTTTTTCTGTGTAATGCAAAGATCCTATTCATGGAGCTGTTGTGCTAGACTTTGAAGAGTGCTTATCTCCTTGGGTGGTCATGTTAATTCGGTAGCTGGAATCAGTTCTTACTGTTTCTCAGAAGGCCCAGGGGTGGGTCTCATTTTCAAGGGATAACTCATTTCTGGGCAAGGTGGATGGGGCAGTCTTCCAGCTTTCACCACAAGACAGGTCAAAGTGAACAGAGAAGCCTCGTGATTTTCATGAATTTTAGGTCTGAACTACCCAATGTGCAAAACTTTGTCCATGTTTCACTTGATTGAACCTGTTGTGTTTCAATTCCCAGTGGCTGCGTTTCAACAGCAAAATAGGCCCTATGCACTGAACCTATCTCATCTTGAATATCGCTGTGTTTTCTTACAGCCTGTGACCTGATGAACCAAGGCATCCTGGCCCTTGTCAGCTCCATCGGCTGCACATCAGCAGGATCCCTGCAGTCGCTGGCAGATGCCATGCACATCCCTCACCTCTTCATCCAGCGCTCAACAGCAGGAACACCAAGGAGCGGCTGTGGACTCACCAGGAGCAACCGCAACGATGACTACACGCTCTCTGTCCGCCCCCCTGTCTACTTAAATGATGTCATCTTGAGGGTCGTCACGGAATATGCCTGGCAGAAATTCATTATTTTTTATGATAACGACTATGGTAAGTATTTATTTAGCCAGGTAATTTTTGTCAAATCCATAATTCTGTTGAAAGCAGTCACATTACATCTTTATAGTCTTCCAATAGATTATGTTTTGCTTGTGAACATTTATGGTTCTGTCAGCATTTCACAGCACCTCAGAGAAATCTATTTCTAAAATCTATCAACATTTACAGGTTTATTTGATAATTTTTTTGTTAGAGTTAGCTGATAATTGGAGAACTTATCTGGCTTTCTTTTCTGCCAGTGTTTATGAAGCATAAAAGGTTTTAGCAAGCTCTCTTGGTTTTTGGACTATAGGAAATATAGGATGACAATTCAAGACGTAATGTGTAAGATTTTACATTCTGTAGAATTGTTTCTTGCGTGGTGAATCTCTCCTGTTTGTTGGCATATATTTGATGGCCAGAAGCTGAAGCAGTGGTGAATGTAGGACAGAGACCTTGGCAAGAATGAGCTGCTATTCATATATGTAAAACTTGAAGAGAGAACTTCTGTAGAGTGAAGAACTTGAGGAGGAGGGCCGGGAGAAGACAATGTTTCTTCTTTTTTGAGTTCATTCAGTGTTCCTGAAAGGTACCGAATTGATGGTGGTTGTGCGATAGAGTAAGTGTGACACAGACGGCAGCATCGCAAGACCGCGCCATCCAGCTCAGTGACTCAGCCAGGTTTGGCACGGATATTTTCTGTGGCTGAGAGGAGAGCTGGACAGATTTCTGTAGTATAGGTGCATTATCTAACTAATTTTATGATCTCTTTTCTATGGAAAATTGCTTTGAAACCAGACCTGTTTTCTTCAGATGCATCCATTATTCATAAGTAATCATGACTGGTTTGGATGAACATTTTAAAACTTATTTTCAAAGTTAAATCTTCAAGTTATGGAAAAATGCTCACTCCAGCGATTTGCTGTGCATAATATCTGGTTCATTCAGGTCAGGTGTTATTGATTTTTGTTCCCAGGCTACATAATAAATTCTTAAATTAGAAAGATAGAAAATGATGAATAGGAGCGTTCCTATTTATAACAAAGCAGCACCTAAAAGCACCAGCCATAGGATAAAGAACACACACATAAAAACCCATCCAAAACGCTTGCAGCAAAGAGTAGTTTTGTTCATGTTTTATGATTTTGTGCATTAAGTACCAGTGTACCTGTGAAGACCCTAATCTTGCCAGCTAAAAGAAACGTTTTTGCATGTATTTTTGAGTTCAAAAACCTCAAACAAATTTTATAATTAATATTTTTGAATAATTATATTTGTAAATTCTAGCTTTAAATTATTCAAATTTCATTATTTAATTTGAGAATGCAATTCAGACACCATGTCATTTTGTCCTTGATTTCTGGGTAAGAATCTCATTATGGTGTAGCTTATGTAACACAGATGCCTGCCTGCAAGGAATAAGTTTCAGACCAGTAGCTCATTCAGTGACACATCATCCCCAGACGTGACATGTGGCAGATATTAAGTCTCTCCACCAGCCTCTATGGCATTCTGACTTCAGTAGTCTACAAGTAATGCCATACCGGCCAAGACAGATTGGTAATCTGACTCTGATCAGTGATCACTATCACAACAGGAAAAGGTGCAAAAAAAACCCAAAAAACAACCAAAACAAAAAAAAAAAAACCTTCTTCATTTAGTATACACTGAGCAGTCTGTCCCCTTTCTAACTGTTTCTGTGGTTTGGGTATTTTGGGTGGGTTTTGGGGGTTTGTTTGTTTGTGTGTGTGTGCGTGCATAGTTTGGGACTAATACCATGAACAGAAAGATTTTAAATGCAACCTGAGGTTTCAGTTAACCTGCAACTCTGAATAGGGCTATTATCTGTGCAAAGTTATAATGTTTCTATAAATTGTGCTAAGTCCTTGATTTCAACCGCCATCCTACGGCAACAAGCAGTTTCTATATTCGCTTTATGCTTCCTACAGTTTCTTTATAAAATTTTATGTTTCTGATTTCTTTGACTATCTCCTCCTCCACTTTTAATAAGGAACAAGAGAGTAGAAGTTTCAGATCACCATCTCTAACCCAAAGCCTCACTTGTTATTTCCATTACCATGAGAGTTGTTCTCTGTCTCTCCAATCCCTCTTCTTGCTTGTACTGGAATGCCTCTCTAATTCCTCACTACCTTGTTTCAGGTGAAATCATTAGGCTTGACACAGTATTTTGCCTGTTCTTAATTCTCTTAGCCCATTTTTTGATCTATGGCAGTAGTTTTCCTCATACCCATGATGACATTATTTTCTTATCAGTCTCTAGAGAGCAACCTTGCCAGGAGCTTATTATAAATCTTAACAAATTATCTTGCTTTCTCCCCTTTTCCTGCTCTTTTATTGATATACTCAAAGCATTTCCAGTATGTTAGCAGTGCACATTTTCTCTTCCCAGGTTCTGTATTGACTTAAGATGGGCTTGCACAGGGGGAGGGGCAGAGAAATTCAGGGCATGAAAAGAGGAGCTAGAATCACTTGTTAGTGGATTATAGAGCGGAGAAGTCTGAATTCAGTATTCACCCTGCTTTGAGCAGGAGGTTGGACTATGTTACCTCCTCAAGTCCCATCCAACTCTAATTATTCTATGTTTCTGTGATGTTTGAGAAAACCAATCATTTAGATGGGTCTGTAGACATGAAATACTTTAAAAGTAAAAAAAAAAAAAAAAATCCCAGCATCAATTTGGGTATTATAAAAGAGAGTTGGCCCAAGAACCCCAGAAGAGCTTGGGGAAGGGAACATTACTGTTAGCTTCTGTGCCTGTTTTAGAAAGAAATCAAGACTGGGCACGCAGACATGGGATGGGGGTCGCAGGGTAAGCAGTCCCGTTGGTCAAAGTGTCAGTGCAGCTAAGGGTGGTTGCAATTCCTTCTGGAAGATCCCAGTCCCATTCCTCAGCTTGCCTGAGAGAATCTGCTGCAGTATGAGATTTATTTCTTTTCTCAACTCATACAAACCTAAAATCAAATTCTGGCTGGAAGCTTTGCTCAGTTTAACTGGATGCAGCAGTTAATATTAGACATTTCAATGTAACATTTAGAATTAAACATTAAAGTAGTTGGGAGATCAACACTTGCATTAGAATTAAATTCATATTAGGAAGAGATTATTGATATGTTCTACACAGTCCTCTGCAGAACTGACACTTGTGCAAACAGACCAATTTCTTGCCCCAGTGGGTTTTTTTTGTATGTGGTGATCTTTCCTTCTCAAGGTGTGTATCATAAGATTAAGTGATGTGTCCATAGCAGTAAATGGCAGTTGAAAAGTAATGGGAATATAGATTCTGATATGTGTTAATCCTTTATTTTTTCCCATTGTTACCGTCTTTTTGTAAGTTAGAAAACATGAAAACACTGTTAGACTGACTGGTTCCAGCAACCAGCAGAATTCTGATACTTTCCTTTCTGGGAAATTATTTTGTATAGTGATTTAATTTAATGATTTATAATAAAATATTTTAGTTGTATTACTGAAATTATTTCCAGTAATAATTTAGCTCTGTCAAAGAAAATGTGCCTTTCATATTTAAAATAAATTTTCCTACAGTAAAATTTGGCTCATATCCAAAGTAAATACTGTGCTAAACCAGATCCCTTGTACCTTTAAAAGAGGTTGCAACCATTTATGTGTCAATTTATCAATATCAGTTTTCTAATCCTATGAATTGAATTGCTTTTGATTTTTGTCTTGCAGTCTATCATAGATTCCTTTTCATTATCAGAGAGTTAGAGAATTGTTTGTAATTCGAAATGTGTCTTTCTGCAGGGTTGAGAGTTATTTCCCCAATGTTATCCTTTTTTAAAACTCCCAAATTCTTTTTTTAATAGAAGTAGACAAGTATATTAAGTTTTAACCTTTTAACACTTCTTCTATCTAAATACTAGAAGATTGAGGTCTACTTAAAGGCTCTTTACCAACAAAGAAAGTTAAAGTCTCTGAAGGAAGCAATTATTTCATTGTCATAACCAGCTGGGTGTTGAAGAAGCGACGTAGAAATGCATTTCTGAAATAATTGTCATCTAAGTTTTTAACTGATGGGTTTTTTCAAGTAAAATTGTAGGTAGGCTGATTATTCTAACACAAAACGAAACAAAAGAAGCCTTGATAATAATCAAAAAAGTATTTTGCTGCTGTTGACTTAGTTAAGCTGAGGAACTAGTGAAAGATTTTTAGTGAAGCCGTAGCCTTTTGTCAATGGTAGAGCCTTGCCAGTAACAAATCTGAGGCTAGCACACAGTAACAGTTAATGAGTGAGGAGATAAGAAAAAAGAGCATTTAACTTGAGCAGACTTAGGTGGTGTTTGTTTGTATTTCATTTACTACAATTGTATCTTTACCTTTAGTGTATAAACTCAGATTAACTTGTGAAAATCAGAATGAGTCATCTTTTCCCCCATCCTTGCTCTCTGCTGGGATGATCTAGATCAAACTGCAGTGAAAATAGTACAGTCAGTCCCCTTGTATTCAGAGTGTTCTGTTCCTTGAGGTAAAACAAGATAAAGGCCTGCCCAGGACATGAAATCTGATTTGGTTTAAGAAAATTTCATATGAGGATATTAAAAGTGTTCAAGGACAATTCTGCACTTCTGTCAAATGCTGTTAAGGACAGTCTTCTTGCAGAGTTAAAGAGTAGGTGTCATGAAATGCAGCAAAATTATGCCGTAGATTGATGCCTTTCTCAACCTGCTATTAAAATTACTATCCACACAGTATGTACAAGCCAAGTCTACTTCATTTAAGCAGCCAAATCGACTCCTACTCTCTTTACTCTTGACTGCTCAGCTCAAACAGTAAGATCACTGTGCTGCAGAGGGTAGCTGTGCATCTCCTTCTTATAAGCCAGTGTAGAGACTGGGCAGTTCCTCCACTAACTCAGTTCCTCTTCCGAACGCTTCCTTAGGACCATCAGCACCCTTTTCAGTGAAGGCATTTTCAGACTGGACACTATAAATGTATAACTTGTACCTTTGGAAATTGCAAAGTTTAGATTTGTAAAAAGAGCCACTGACATCTGTAAACATTTTGAGCAAGATTTGCCAAGTTATTACATCTTTACTTTATGGTTTCAAGTTCAAAGCAAACAAAACGCAGTTTGAAACAGCAAATCCTGCCTCACCCACAGACTGGCATCAGACAACAGCCAGTCCCCAAATAGTAACATGAAAAAGACCCTTACGCATTCAGTCACAGAGGAAAACAAATGAAATAGTCATTTGAGATCTGAATGTGTGAGCCCAGGCTATATAAACAGAGTAATTGACCTAGAATCCCAGCATATTATTGGTGTTTATCTCTGGGGTGTATCAACAAGGGGCAAGCTTTTGTAACTCATATCTTACTCTTCAGGCAGTTTACGGTTCACTGGATTTTCCAGGAATACATAGATAGTTTTCTGTAGTAGTAAATTCTTTATGAAGAAACCAGTCAATCATTGCAAGAACATAATTGTGAATTTTGTGCAATTTACAGTGTAGGTATCTCCGTATTTCTAAGATCAAAGGGAGAAAGTCTAGCTGTTTGAAAACATTTATTTTTAATGTTTTGTTGGTGCCAAAGCAGATAGAAAGATTCTGCACTTTATAGATAAAGGTTAGGGCAATAAGATTTTTTCTGGAGAATGCATTTTGTCTTATTTCCTATTCTCTTTTGTGGTGGTGACAGTAAAATTTTAAAATCCTTCTGTATTTTGTATTAAAAACAAAAAAAAAAAGTTGAGACCCCACTTCTCTGTCCAAATTTCCAGCCTAGCCTTGTGTTTTTCAATCCAGTGTGCCTTTGATATGCAACCATCGCTGTTGATTTACACCTTATTTACTGACTCCAGGACTAAGATATCTTTTCTTAGAGTTTTTTGACCTTCCTACCAATACTACGTATATTTGGCAATGGATATTTGCCGTTCCCTTAGGTGGTAATTTAATTTTAACTTTCATAACGAAAAGAAACAAAACAAGCATTAAGGCTATGAAGGGCATTTGCTCTGTGAGGCTAAAGGAGGCATTCCCATAGCAAATGGAGGTTGAAGAAGTAAGTAAAGGCTTCGCTGAAAGGGAAGGGAGGAGGTTAGCAGTAGAAAAGAGTTTAGAGGGCATCTGTCTCACAGAAACTTCCTCATGGATCTCCCCTCTTACCTCAGCGTACACAGGGGTTTCAGATTATTCGTGCACCAGGAAAGGATGAATGCAGTGGTATGAGGTACCTGGTCACATCACTGAAAAGATGTCTCAAGCTCAGTCTGAGGGAGGATTTCAGGGAAAGACGATAAAATACAATCTCAAGTTGGAAAGCAGTGAGATGTGTATTATTGAGGATTCCAGCATAACTAAAGAGGTCTGTGAAACTATGAAGATAAAAGAGAGCATCCTCCCCATCCCTGCCCCAGGAAGGTGGTCGTTTTCAAATAAGTTGAGTGTAATGCTACAGGATGGGAGTACTGTTCTTTAAACATCCTGGAAAAGAAGGGATTACACCTGAAACTCAAAAGGCTGAGCTGCTTGCAGAGAGGGTGTCTCCTGTGTTGTAAGTGGGGTGGTATTCTGAGAAGATGCCTGTCTGTACATATGGGCCCCGGATTCCTAGTATCTCCTTTAAAAAACATACAAAGTAAGTGATTCCATTGATACTTTTCTGCATACACATTTTCCAGAAATAAATATATGATGACCACTGACAAAGATGTGCTTGAAACCATAATATTTTCAAATCATTTGAAGTTTTAATGCAAGTTTAATAAAGATTCATAAAAGAATCATACTCTCTTTAATCGATTGCAAATGCTTATAATTACCCTGAGGCTGTTTTCAGCTGCTTGATGACTATAATATCCTCAAGTCTGTCTCCAGACAGTCTTAAAACTGTTCATTACTCATCTGGCTCTTTGCCAACTTCCTGTACTCATTTACTTCACTGTGCCTCAATAAACATATAATTAATTCAAGCTTATTATTGAACTTTTTTTTTTGCATTAGTATTTATTATGTCATCCAGATAAGGAAAGGAATATATATTTTTCATCTGTATTTTTCATCATCAACTTTAATGTGTCAATTATGTTGCAAGTTAGCAGCTGTTTGTGAGAACTTTTGTAACAACTTGGTTTTGCTGTACCACTGGAAATTACATATATATTTTGCTTGACCCTGAAATTATTCAAATTCTGAGATAACTGAACTATTCTATAAAATTTCTTCAGTGGAACAATGGCCATGCTTCTGCTTTTTAACCACGTAGTAGTTGGGGAAATGCATTCCAGGAGCTATAAGTGAATATGTAGAAAGGTAAGAGAGGGTTTGTCATTTGCTCATGTTCACAGAGTCACAGAATGGTTGGGGTTGGAAGGGACCTCTGGAGATCATCTTGTCCAACCCCCTTGCTTCAGCATGTACACCTAGACCAGGGTGCGCAGGACCGCGTCCGGTCGGGTTTTGAATATTTCCAGACAAGGAGATTCCACAACCCCTCTGGGCAGCCTGTTCCAGTGCTCTGTCACCCTCACAGTAAAGACGTTTTTTCTCATGTACAGGTACTCATGTTCTCATGTTCAGGCAACTTCCTGTGTTCCAATTTGTGCCCATTGCCCCTTGCCCTGTTGTTGGGCACCACTGAGAAGAGTCTGGCCCCATCCTCTTGACACCCACCCTTCAGGTATTTGTAAGCAGTAACAAGATCCCCCCTCAGTCTTCTCTTCTCCAGGCTGAACAGACCCAGGGGTCTCAGCCTTTCGTCATAAGAGAGGTGCTCCAGTCCCCCCATCACCTTTGTGGCTCCCCGCTGGACTTGCTCCAGCAGTTCCCTGTCCTTCTTGAACTGGGGATCCCAGAACTGGATGCAATACTCCAGATGTGGCCTCACTAGGGCGGAGTAGAGGGGGAGGGTAACCTCCCTTGACCTGCTGGTCATGCTCCTTTTGATGCACCCCAGGATACCGTTGGCCTTCTTGGCCACAAGGGAACCATGCTGGCTCATGGTCAAATGATGTTGCTGTCTTTAAGGATGGAATGGATAATGTATTTGGAGGCTTGACCTGACAGCCATCTGTGTTATGTTAGTGAGGAAGGAAGAACAAATTTTTTATTACATCTAGAATTTCAGTGCTGAGGTCAAAATAAAACTGTAGATGTTCTCCTAATATCTGTGTAATGGGTCACTGTAAATGAGGTGCTATCTCAAGGTTTTGCAGAGGTATGAGATTTCTGTCATATATGCACAGTCTGCAAGCGTCGGAAGAAAAGTGACTTATTTTAAGAATATTGGAATACCTGAACCTTGCACTGATCTCCACTACTGTTTGCTAAGTATTTTTCAACTCTCAACACATTGTTTTAATATCTTCTCAGAAGTATTAAAATTGAGTTTGTAAACTGATATTTTGGCAGCTAAATAAATGAACGGTTATCAAAAGAGGAAACTATTGAACAAAGTACTTTGCATGTTCAATGGAAGAAATTACACCACCATTGGAATAAAGGCAAGAGTTAGGCATAATAATATTGTAAATGTCAGGTAGTATCACAAATTGGAAAGAAAACTTCTCTCTGAGATTTTTAACCAGTCAAGAAAAAGAGGAAGCAGAGAGACAGGAAAAAGCTAGAAAATATTTATTAGAGTATTTCTAAATCTTAGTTTATCAGCATTGCTTTCGTAGCTTATGTTCTTCACAGCACCAGTCCACTCATAAAATATTCCTGTTCCTATACTGTAAACTTTAATCAACTGAAAAAATTATTGAGGAGCAGATTGATGCACAGTCAGAGAACAATTTGTCTTAAGTAAGATTATAACACACATAGTCACACTTGGTTTATTACCAGGAAGTCTGCAAGGACAGTCACTTCGCTGTTCCCCACCACCTCCTTGGAAAGGGATGCATGGTTTTCCTCATATTTATGAAAACCAACAGGGAGCAGTAGGGACCTACAGGGAGAGTCGGTGTATCGTACAGACAGAAGTATGGATTACTTGCTATTAAACAAAGGCATATATCTAGGAAGAGGTGTGGAGCTCTGTTGTACAGTTGTATAGGATTTAAGTACAATTTTTCAAGTCTGACATGATTTTTAAGAGTAAATGCTGAAGATAAACAGCGCTAGGCTCTAAGCCGTTATCATCTTTGGAGGCACTATGCAGGGAAAATTTATTTCTTTGCAAGAGGTTGTTTCACTCAAAGGCAACTCCTAGAAGCCTTTTGGGAATCTCTAATGCAAACTGTAGTCAAAAAGAAATTGAATGAAGAGGTAGAAAGCAGGTTACACAGTCAAAAGTATGTGATAATAGAATTTATTGGCTTGTCAGCTTCCATGAGTGAGGGGTGATCACAATCTGACTCCCTTTCTATTTTTGAAAAGCTAAGGCAGCAGCTGATACTCTTAAGGATTAGTTCTAGCTTCAATTTTATTTATCTGGTTTATCCTTCACTATTTTTTTTCTTTCTTTCCAGTTAAAAACCTGAGAAACTCAAAGAAAAAAATCTCATGTCAATCACCAGTAAGGTTGGAAACTTAAGTCTTTCAGGATTTGAAAATTGGAAAAGTTATTATCTCTCCCCCAACATTGATTCAGCTACTTGAGACTATCTATATTGATTTTTCTTATTTGAAGGATAATCTCTAATAATTGTTATATGGCATGAAACAAAAAGTAGGTAATGTAAATGACATTTGGATGATCCTTTAAAATAAGGATTACATAGACATCTCAGTAGTGCCACAATAGTTCATATCACAACAAAATTGAAGTTACTTGTTTTTATTATGGTTTGAAATGGAAACATGTTCAAAAAAAGAAAAAAGTATACAAGTATACTTTTCTTCCTTTTTCTCAACTGGATGATATTAAGAAATTTGAGAAAATTTGTTGGCTCTTTTTTGGATGTGTGAAATTTCAGAAAATTGCAAGCAAGGGAGGAAAAACAGTCATTCTTACCATTTACAAATTTTCAGTTCCCCCCAAGAAATATCATCTCCACTTGCTAGGTTCCAGAAATTTTGATAATATAAATGATATTTCATAACTAACTAAACATTTGAGCTTAAATTTACTTATAATGAGTTTGAACTACTGCTATATTCTCTGAAGTTAGATCAGCTGAAACAGTTCAGGTAACTGCTCCCTCTCAGTTCCCATATGCTAATATGAAAGAGCTATGTAGATGGGTTTTTTGTTTATTTTAGTTTGGAGGTTCACTGAATTAGATATAAGCTGACTGATGAGAGGGAATCCTACTGCTGTGAAAGCAGGATGCTAAATTGTTGTTTTCCTCAGTCTAGATTTTAACCATGTTAATAAATATCAACACATGCACAGGAATGCGAACACTTTGCTCAAGGCTTTGAGCAGAGCAGTGGCACCATCAGAGTCCGGCCGGAGCTGTACATCTCCCTTGTGTGCAGTACATTTCCATAATTAATAGTTGCTGTCATGTTAGCCATCATTGTGTAAGGAAGAATCACTGTGCTAGACTTATAAAGCTTTCTTGATAAGAATTTGAACAGCGTAATTTGTTATACAATGGCTTTTCTCATCAACTGTACAAATAAAGTGGTCTTTTGTGTAAATCAGCCAGTGCATATTTATGGCAGGTGCATTCACCTTTACTGCCACAGCTGAATCTGTTGATATTTATCATCTGGATACTGTGAGGCAAATGTTCTCACATCTGAAATGGTATCAGAGGGAGGATGAGCTAATGACTGTAAACCAGGTTGCAGATAACCAGAGTGCTGAGTAACAGTAAGGACCTTGTAATTTAGGTGGAATACAATGGTAAAGGTGGATAGATTAATTTACTGCCGTTGCTGAATAGTGCCATCTTTCTCTTCTCCTGGTCATAGTGTGATCTGAAAACTTTTTAGAAACTTTGCATCTACTTCTAACTTGTAGATTTCTCTTTTTTAATAAGGGCATAAGAGGTACTTAGCATGTAAGTTGTTTATTTAATATTTGCTGTTCATTTTGTACAGCTTATAAAATCTTCATTGCGTATACATACTGGTTTTCCTATATGAGATGACTGAACCCCAGTGTATTTTGTTCTAGGATGTCCTGATCATTAGGCTTTCCCCGAGATGGATTAGGGACTTGCTCCCTCTGAAATTATTCCTCTGCATAGAAAGAGATGGCAACGGAAAGTTACATAGGGCCAGAGAGAACAAAGAAGTGAGAGGAACATCTGATACAGTGATAAAAAAAACCCTTGCTAAAGGACGACTTTTTTTTTTTTTCATATTAGGTCGTGGAAGTCGGGAATCTTCTTGTACAAGGTGTATCACATATATAGTGCAGAGACCTCACTCAATGAAAAGAGAGCAAAGACACAATTTCTCTTGTACTCTGGTGTCGAGGAAAGCTGTGGATTTTAAATCCTCCTGATCTCCTGAAAATACTGGCTACTTTTCCCTATCACCTGGCCGTGCATATTTTCTGCCATGCAACTGCTGAGCTTTCCATTAAATGCTGCTATTTTTTGTGTTAGGTGAGGTCTAAGTGTTCCTGCCGGGTTGATCATTTAAGGAGATATATGTAGGACCTGTAGTCTGTGAAGGATGCTTAGCTCTGCTCTGAGCATGCTCTGCAACAGCATTTAAGATACTTACCTGTTTCTTGTGGTTTCTCCAGTATTGAAAAGTTTGTTCAGTGAAAAGACAGTGTGGGTTTAGGTGCTTGCACGTGATTTGACTTGTTCTTCATTTCCTAAGTTCTTTCTTAGGTCAGGTCCACGGTAACTGACACAGTAATGACAAGTCTGTGGTAAAGTTGGCACCCGAACTCAGATCTCAGCTTGAGTCGTGTCATGCTGAGTACCTGCATTTGAATATATCAGTTAGGTCTTCAGAGCTGAGGAGGCCATGGGCCTTGCGCTCACCCACACAGGATGCTCTGCATGTGCACCTCAGCTGTGGCTGCAGCCAGCCTGGTGTGTCCAGTGTTGGACCTTCTGCACACCAGCAGTGCAGTGCGTAAGACCTTCCTATAGACCTCTGCCTTGCGGTGGCATGGTTTTATATGGGTACTCAGGGAAGGTCATTTCCAACAGAGTCTTTGATAAATTTTGCTTGCCTTGTTCTTTTTTTATTAGACTTTCCAAGCCAACTGCACAATCCATTAACTGGCCACAATTTTGGTTAAAAAGAGAATGTTTGGTAATGTTTCATTTAAATTTCCAGCCTGGTTTAACCCTATAGCTGATGCTGGGTATCTGACTGCAGAAAGGTACTATGTTCTTGTGCACGCACGTGTAGAGTGGAAGTGATGGCTGTATGGTAAAAAAACAGAAAACATCATACTACCATAGTGACGTGAGTTGGGAGAGGAGATAGCAACTTTGGCTCTAGTACTGTCTCTAAGTGGTAACTTTGGCTTTCATCAGTAAGGAGGATAATTAATACTGGTGATAATGGGCAGCTTTTCTGCATTTCTGGAAACGACTGTGACTCATCTGATTTAAATAGAAAACAGAAATGCATCTTCTGGCTGGGCAACAGGTTGGCTAGCAAATTCAGGGCAAGAAACACCTGTGTTCCAGACATGAACAGTCCTGTGTCTCTGCAGCAGAGCCATCTGTGCCACAGGTTGCTTGCCAGATTTTTCTGCAGAAGGAGTTTATCTATTAGAAAGATGATTCCACAGTGCAGTGTGGATATGTGCCACTTTCAGACAATCCACGCAGGAAAGATAATGCTGCCCATTCAGTGGCAGCATCTGTTCTTTGGCATACGCTTTGAATATGATCATTGCTAGTGACTTGCTGCTGAAATATTGGAAGCACCATCATGATTTAAATAGCATTTAAATAGCAGGGTGTTTTTATGTGCTCTCTGCTGTTTCATAGCAGCAGGTGAGCATCACCAATGTCTCCATTCTTCTACTGGGTAAGCTGTATAAGTATAAGCAAAGTCTGTATTTATTTCCTGCTCACAGCTTTGTGTTGTATCAATGCCAAAGGCAGAAGTAGCAAAGAAGTTTTATGAATCCTGGTTTGGTATCTTTTCCACTAGGATAGTGGATAGTTTTCCTGAAAGCATATCACACAGATACCATACTGTTGGCATGGTCACCCAATATATGTAGAACTGTAGAATAATACTGGACCTCTGTCCCTTTTGGCCCTTCATTCTGTGAAGATTCAATATAATTGTTTCATTGTTTATATTTGCAGATATTCATGGCGAACAAATCCATTTGATCCCATAATCTGGCTTCTGGGACAACACAGATTATATAGGATATCAACCAATAACTCCAGTGTGTTTATAAATTCAGGTCAAGTGAAATTATATTCTTGTTTTGAAAGGACAAATAAACTTTTTTTGGTGGTTCCTGCCTACCCTGTTCTGGTGTCAGAGAAGAATATATGGATTTATGCTATAGAATATAAGTTTTTAAAAAGGCTTTTGTGGCCTAAGCAACTTTTCCCCCTGATATTTTGATGGTGTATCTAGATCCCATCTGCATGCGTTCCTTGTACTTCAGTAATTTTGACTCCAACTGGTCAGTTTTATCCAGTTTTTATTCCTTTTGTCTGGATGTTGAGCAACTCTCAGAGCGGGTGAGCATCAGGAACTTTAGAATGAAGGGGTTACAGTGGAAAGAAGTTATTTTAACATTTGCATAAAACTAGGCATATTTGTAGCAGTTCAAATAATCTTGTTGCTTCTTAAATCGGTATTTAAAGTGCCAAAAAAAAAATTCTAACATCTCTGATTAGATTGAATTTAATTTTCCTGATTTAGATATTAAATAGAAGCTGTAATTAGTATCTGATTCTCTTACGGAACTTTATTTTTAGGCTAAGGCCGTATTTTATTCATGTTTAAACTATTCTTCAAGTGTTTAGTAATGCTGGTATTTCAGCAGTGTCTGAAGAATGGGGTTGTAGTGCTGAGTGCCTAAAATAGCTTCAATGCCTAAAATACAATTTCTTTCCAGTTCGTGCTCTTTTAGAGCTCTAGACAAGAGGCCCAACTTGCTGATTGTGACAGTCCAACTTCCAAGACTAACGCTGTTGAATTATATTTATGAACTGTTTGATTATAAGCTATTACATGGCTATTTCTTTATGATTTGAAGTATCTCAGTAATCTGGTGCCGGAGGAGGATGGCTATCTGTAATATGCTCTAGTTAGTACATCTCTGCTGGGGAGGCAGGCAGAGCATTTTCTCTACCGTGGAGACTGAACTTTGTTTTCCTTATGCTACTGTTTGTGGCCTAAACTAAGCAGATCAAGGTGTGAATGTCTAAGCCTCAGATCTTGATAGGGCTGCTGGATTATTGCAAAACCCAGAACTTCTCAGATATCTTATTTTGCCATAACCTGAAGTCAAATGCCGAAATCACCTGTGTTTGTCAGAACCTTTAAACTTCAGAGTAATTTGGGCCCCCCAAATCCTCAAATGTATAGCTGAGTAAAAAGAGTATTCACGAGGCTTGGAGAAGAGGAAAGCTTGAATTTAGTTCTGGTACAGTTTTTCCCCAGCAAAGTCAGCATAAAGATTTCTAGCTCACCATCATAGTTCCCATGTTAAATCCACATGTGACATCTCCATAATATTCTCAAGGGTGTATCACACAGGTTTCTCTGTCATGATGCTGATGCTTTGCTGGGGGTGGGGAGTCACATAATTCTACCCCTGCAGCTCAGACCTCCCACCATGTTTGCCTCAAGTTTGCAGGACTGACCACGGCTGAGTGCTGGTAGTACTGCTCTCTCAACGGTTAGCGGAGGGTGCTGGGGTCTAGGCCGTTTTGGGGAAAAATTTTAGAAGACTTCCTCATAGTATTTTTCTCAAAAGGAGTGATTTTCATTATTTCCTCTGGTCTTAAAATGAACTTCAGTTCCTCTAAAAGCTGTCACCTGCCAGCGTACCCCTATGAGAATGTAGCTTCTGCAATCCTGATAAAGTAAAACAGCTACATGTTCCACTATTCTCTGTGGTTTGTCTTGGGGTTACCCTGAGCTGTTATCACAATGTGCCAGTGCAGTGTCACTTGTATCAACTGCAGAATAGACCATCCTAAGGGCCACAAGAGCCCTTTCCTGGTAGAGTTTATGGCTGTTTGTGTTGTTGACAGGCTTAAAGCCTGTCATGCTCAGGCATCTCTCCAGTCTGCTTTCAGTCTGATTTTCCAGCCTTTTGCTGTCCTCTTGCATCATGTGCAAACTGCATCTAAGGTGCTTTCAGTAGTATGAACGCTTTTGAGATTCTCCATCCCGTATTTAGTCATCCCATGTTAGGGTTAAATAGAGCCTTCTGACCCACCCCACCCCAGCCCATATAAGAAGGGCAGGGAGTAGGAGAAGAGGGTGAAAGATCTCAGAGTAACCAAATAATTGTGAAAATATATTTGGAAGCTTTCTCAAATATCAGATGTTTCATGAAGAAAGATACATGAACAGCCTGTGGATTCAGGTCTGACCATTCCCCTGGAAAATGAGTGATTGAGACAAGGAATTGATAGAGCACCAGGGATGTAGGAGGGAAGCAGAGCGGGAACTGCAATCCAACAGGGATGGGATTGAACACCACACACCTAGGAGAGCCCAGAGTTGGTATTCTAATGGGAGATTTTTTTGTGTGTGTGGGTTTTAACCACAAATGACCTCCTAAACCTGAGGAACCTTTATTTTCAAAGAAATGTTTCTTCAGAAATTCCTTTTTATGTAGAGTTACTGGTTTCCTTTTTTTTTCTTTCTTTCTTTCTTTTCATAACTAATGCCTGTGTCAGTGCCTGTTTTGTTGGCTCTAAGACTGTGTCTTGTTCCTCTAAGAGATCAGATGGGTGTGCAAGAGGCTGGCATGCCAGCAGGAAAGGAAGGTTGTCCTGCTGAATGTCCCCAGGAGAACAGATCTGAGCGACTGCCAGGGGGAGGGGTCACATCAGGGAACTGGTGATTTAGCTCCAGAAGAAAGATTGAGAAACTGCAGTGGTGAGTAGGGGTCAGACAGTGAGGACTCAGTGAGGCGGGAGGGATTTCCCTGAGGTTCCGGACACCCTGTTCTGACTTGTGAAGTCATTGAATGATTTTAAACTTTAAGCTCAAAGTTGGGGTTTTTTTTAGATAAAGCCATTCAAAAGAGCAGGGGGGAAAAAAAAAACCCCAAGCTTTTTGATCACTCTTGTGGAATTCACTACTGGAAAAGGCCTTTCAAAGGCTTGGAACAGCTTGAGGTAGCATCACAATGTGAGAGTACCCAGCCATTCCAGTTTGGGACAGACATTAAAGAAATTACAAGCTAGGTGGTGAACACAGTCAGCATTTTGCTGATTAGTTCTTCCTTTCCAAGTCATTTTTAAAGAAGGATTTACTCAGAGTGAGCCAGAAAGCTCTGCTAGAGCAGTTTGCTATGGAAGAACTTGTTAAATTCAGCCAGAAGTGATGGTATCAGATGAGACCAGGCAGTACAATTGCAACTATCTGTCTGGCTTTTGTTTTGTTTTTGAAGGAAATAAATAGCTGTGCAATTTAGAACAACATTAAGACTTTTTGATAAGTGAACAGCTCAAGCTTCACTTAGATACATTAAGCTACACAGCATTGCAGTGGATAACATAATTTTGAGTCCCGCAAAAGAAAACAATCTGCTTCCTACCTTCCTCCCCCTCGGTTGCCCTCTGACAACCCTCATTCAAAGGCAGCACTGTATGTGACAGTCATCGTAGCTTCACTGCTCTTTATGGATTTTAGCATGAAAGTCCTTTAAGAAAAATACCGAACAAGTGTGATGATTGAATGACCAAATTAGGAAAGTTGCTAGAAATATTTGTAAGTTTGTTTTCTAGTGGCTCTTTTGGATAGTAGCTGGTGTGTGGCCATACTTTCTCTTCTTTTAGTACTTCAAGAAATGCCATGAGCATAGCTCAGGAAGCGCTCCAACAAATATTAAGTGAAAGCCCATAAGGCTGACACTGAACACACCTGACACGGAACAAAATGCTTCTGTGAGATGAATTGAACAGTTATTTGTATCTTTTTTCCACTTACCAATTAACATCTTGTTTGGCTTTTGATTTTCCTAGATATCCGTGGAATACAAGAGTTTTTGGACAAAGTATCTCAACAGGGAATGGATGTAGCATTGCAGAAAGTAGAAAACAACATCAATAAAATGATCACAGGGCTCTTTGCAACTATGCGAATAGAAGAACTGAACCGTTACCGGGACACTCTGAGACGGGCTATTCTTGTAATGAATCCCTCGACAGCCAAATCATTCATAACAGAGGTATGTGTTTATCACTGGTAACTTCTTGTTTTGTTGAGCAAGACTGCAGCTGTTTGACAAAAGATTCAGTTTATTTGACTTCATAAAAACAATCAAACAAAAAAATCCCACCCCAAAACCCCAACTAAAAATTTAAGTATTCTCTCTTCAAAGATCATCATGCAAGGATGTTTTTTCATGCTCATAAATGTGCATACAGAACAGTACAACTGCATTTTGCGTGAGCAAAAGCATTTAGGAAATATGCAGAAGAATTAGCCCTCAAACTTGTTTGAAGCTCGTGGATATTGTATTGCTATTTCCTTGCTCATTGTGTCCCTCACTAAAAAAATCTTTACAACTGACAATAATTTTATTATTATTTAGATATATATAATATGTATTTGTGGAAAAAATGTGTTTACCAGATTGGCATTTCATTTTTTGTATAAAATAATGTTCGATAATGACCTGTTACGTATCACTGAGTAGTACTGAGGCAACAAAATTTATGAAGGATTGCATCTGAATGAAGAATTTAAGTTCTTCACTCTTCTTGATTTAAGCATAACATAAATTATGCTTATGTATTTAAATGAAAGCTGCAAGCAATATGGACAGAATTTTCAAAAAGCTCTTCAAGATTTAGAGATGGAAGACTTGCATATTGCATTTGACTATGACGTATAATTTTTTTAAATGAACGGCATGGTTCTTTTTACATAGCACTGTGCTGTTTCAGATGTGGTTTTTTTACATGCGTGTATACTCTTCGTCATCAATCAGTGCTTAAAAATATATTTGTTTTGTGTTCCGTAGAAATACACTTTCTCTCTGCAATAATTTCTCTTTGGATCTATTTGTAACTTGCATTACTTTTCTTTTATACTTTCCTGTTGCCTTGGTCTTCAGAAATTGAGGCTTAAAAGCTAACTCTGCATATGCAGTCTCAATTGAATGCCTTTTAGGAACATTAGTTGGAAGAGGGCTTTTTATTTCTTTTTGAATTTTTTTTTCTGCTTGTTTTTTTGGCTAGGCATTCTGCTGTCCTCATTACATACTGAAGCTTGCTAATTCTGAGTTATGAGGGTTTGCTGCTCTATCCAAATGTCTGCAGTGCCTTATAAGATGTAAACAATTTGTGGGCATGTTTTAGATTGTTCTGCACTGTTTTCATCACCCAAGTCACAAATGTTTTAGTTTTCAGTAAGTGGCATTGTAAGGTATTTCACATTTCAAACCAAAAGCAGCAGGGTTCAGGGCTCTAACTACAATAACTCAGTGAGACAAAACTCCTGTATTGTTCCTAAAGAGAAACACTCTTTCTAAAAAGAATACACTTTCTGTATCATTTATTTTTACACACTTGAGGACAGTAACAAAGTCATTGTCATCTTTTGCGGTTGCCATGTATGTGTCATCAAGAAAGTAAACAGTTTATTTTACAGTTCTCGCTTTGGTGTTGGCCACTCAAAACCCCAAAAAACCAAAAACCAACAGAAAAACAACTAAACCAAACCCACAATCCCTTCCCCCCCAAAAAAAACCCCAAACCAAACAAAAAAAACCCCAACAACAAAAAACTCCCAATCTTTGTCCTTTCTTGGAGACCGTAAGACTACCAGGAAGGTTCATTATCTTCTTCTGTGAGTGAGGTTCAGGGAGGGAGTCTCACATCAGGTGCTATGTTACAGGTTTTGCCAGCACAACAGCATTTATTTGGGGTGTGATGTATGACTGGTAAAACTGACAGCAGGAGCCTCTCAATAAGAAGAGTTACTCACATGGAAGTACGATTACTGCCATACTTCATTTCTGTTGGTGGGGGTGAATGAACACAACAACTGCGCTCCAACACTCAGTGTCTGTGCAAGGAGAAATTTGCTGCGATAGCTTTGCCAATGGATATTTAAAACTGTTATTTTGCAGTTGAACCAGCAGCTGTACTGTATGGGCAGACAAGTTATAAAGCCTATGGACTGCCAATGGGTTAAGATATTTTTAAACAATTCAAGCGTAGACATGCTTATTCCAAAGACTGTCTCTTGTGCATGATCAGTTTAACTTGGAAATTCATTTTAACATAGTGGATTTAGCATGTAAACCTTATGAAGTTAATAAGAAACAACTGCATATGTAGACAAGCCCTTGGGGTTTTTGTGGCTTTTCTGCTCAGGAGGTGCTTTTGGCTGCCTAGTTGGATTCAGCTGTCAGTCTCTCTCCCCAGGCCTCACATAGTCTCTGCTGCTTGGTCCCTTCTTAGATGACTGATTTGGCTGAACCCTCTCATTGTTTAGCTGAGAAGAGGGTTCATTCACTCTGCAACAGCTGTAGTAAGCATGGGCTTTATTACTATGCAAATAACAACTTTTCCAGGGTAAATAGTCAGACACTGGCCTGTGTAAATAGGCCGTCTGTAAATTGGAGATTCCTTGTGGTAGAATTTATCTTTGTTCTGACTCTTTGAAATTCTTATTTTTAAGTAAGAACATTCTGGGTTTGAATCTTTTTTTTTTTTTTTTTTAAAGCAGTGTTGCTTTTTTATCTTAGATCCTTTCTTTCTCTCCAGCTTTTGTATCTCCAGAGCTTGCAGAGATGAGATCTATACTTAGATACTCAAGATAATGGAGATTAAGATGTAAATACACTGTTCTGGCTATGGAGATAAAACCCCACCTTCTCTTTAACCATTATGTATTAATTTGCCCTCTGTAGGGCATGGAAAGGCAGGAAGACATGGGAGCAGGTATCACAGCATCTCTCCTTACTGACTAAAGGATTAATGTAAAGGGGCCAGCCAAATTCTCTAATGTCCTTGATTGCTTTGAGCTGAGGATGGAGGGGCAGAGGGAAAAAATTCTGCTGAAACAGTGACGTTCAGTGAGGCTAAGGAGTGCAGAGGTATGGAGCTAGCGGAGACTGGGAGCTCTCCCCAGATCAGTTTGTGGCAGCACCTGGGAAAATCCTTTGCCAGGGATATACAGGTGACTTGTTCAGTTTTTTTCAGTAGAGTGAGGTCTTTCTCAAATAATCACCCAGGTTCCACAGCTGAAGCAAAATATTCCCATTGAAACTTTTGTGACTACTGAAAAGCACCTCAGAACCAACCATCTTGTACAAAAATTGCTATGCTGTCTGGCAGCACTGGTGACTGATGTGAACTGTGTGCCGCTTGTTTGCTTTTTATTTTGGAGTGGGGTTTTTTTGCACATGTTCTTCTGATCTGTGATGAACTTGCAGGATATGAAAAGCTATATGGGGGAAAAGGAATAGGATGTCCTTGCCAGCTCAGCATGAGAGCAAAAATCCACAGTCAAGTGGCAGAAAACAAAAGTAGGAAAAAGAGAAAAAAATCACCTGGTGCTTTAGCAAAAGAGCAGGGACTCTTTGGGCCAAGGAAGTCTCTATCACCGTGTCAGCCTTGGCAGGAAGGCATCTCAAAACAATAGGAAGGAAAGGGAACAGAAAAACCATCCCTGTGTTGAGCCTGCCTTGCAAAGCGAGGACTTCTAAAGGCAAGTGTGAGAAGGCTGGGTAGGAGGAAGAAGAGGCCAGGAAACTCAGGTTGCAACAGAGGTTCTGGAGATAATGCAACAACTTTGGGAAGCAAGACTTTAAGAAGCAAACCAGGTGTCCTGAATGGGGCCAAAATGCTGTCAGTATAACTCTGCTTACAATTTTATTTCCATTTAGCTAAGGAAACTACCTTATCAACTGTGTGCAGAAATATGAGTGGTGTTCTGTGCAAAGACTCCGGGAGCTGATAACGAGACTACAAGGGAAGGATGATGCAGCTGATTTGGCCTTTTAGATATAGAGGAAAATTATGTTGACTAGCAGAAGACTTTACACATTGAAAATCCAGTAAACCATGGGTGAAAGAGCCCTAGCATCAGCCAGGGATTTTGCTGGCGTTTTGACAGGCAAGCTCGGGAGGGCCTTGGTCTAGGAGCTGAAGACACTGCCACCTCCAGCTGTCAGTTCTTCCCCTCGACGGAGGGATTACCACCCCAGCAGCAAACTCGGCAGATGTGACTGTATACCTTGCTGCCCCTTGCTACGTCCTATCTCTTGGTTCTGTTGCAGGGGTAGCAACAGAAAGAGGTGAGAACACTTTTTAACTGCAGCAGCAAGATTCAGCGGTTAATCTAGCAAAAATTTCAGAGCATTGGCAACATGTATCAGTCAACAAAGCTGTTGAGGGCTTGACAATTTCAAGCCATCGATGCAGTAAGCATTGTCAGTTCCCACACTGGAGAGAGTACAGCTCCTCAGTTCACTGTACACTATATGTTTTGTGTAATTAAAAATATTAACTTTTCATTATTCCAGAGGCTCTGTTCTGCAATAAACTTGAAGCTACCGAGCCTAATAATATCAGGACTTCAAACATGCAAGTGATTATGCTAGAGATATTGGAAATGTTTACTGTTAAACACCTATTTAAATTTAAGCTCACATGCATCACAGAACTGGGTTATAATTATTTAAAATGTATATTCAACAAAACTAGCAGGTGCCAAATCTGAGAGTTGTAGCAATAAGTCCTGCATGTTGACTTGTGTGTATGCAGACATGCTTATTGTACCAACCTCTATAGGTGCTGTTTTATTTGTCTAATTCATTTTCAAAGAAAACTAAAATTATGTAGCTTTTAGGCATTAGTACAGTCTACTACACGTGATTTTTGCAAATTAAAATGTATTTTTTTTTCTACCCCAGGCTGATGTGGGACAGTACTAAAATAAGGTTACCTTGGATGAAGAGAAGCTACGGTACTACTTTAATTAAATAAAAGAACTCTTTATAAATGAAATGTTAAAATGGACAGGGAAAATAGAATAAAGCATATAAATGAAGTTCTGAAGCATTCTTGCCATGTAGTGAGCAAGTGAAAAAGAAAGAGAAAAGTGAATGTTTAAGGAGCAAATTTAATTTAAAAATACCTTATGTTATTGAACCTTCACCGTGTTTTTTCTAATGGTTGCTGTGAACAGAATGAGAAGTAACATTTATTCTGTGAAATGACATTATTCCTGGTGGCAAGTGTCCTGGGTTTTATTATATTTGATTATTATTCCTCTGTTGAAAATAATAGGTCATTTTAAACTTAGGTATTTGAAAAAATACAAATTTTTCATATAGTGACATAGTTATTGTTTTACCAGGTTTCAGCTTTAGATCTGATCATGCAGCAAATCACAGATTCTTTAGATCTAAAGACAGGGATTTTCTTTAGTGTTACATAGCACTCTAAACAGGCTTATTTCTTTAAACAGCTTATTTGCTGTGAATTAGGAAAGCCTATTCAACTTCTTCTCCACAAGGTTTATTCAGCCTTTGTGTGTCCAAAGTTCATGGAAGCTCAGTCTTTTTTTTTTTTTTAACCTTATTCTGTGATGCTGTGCTCATTGGGCTTTACAAGTATCCTAAGAAATGTTACGATGACATTTGGCTGTTTCGTTCTTCTCTTTCTTTGTGTTAATAAAGAAAATTATCCTGTCTTTAGTCAAAAGCATGATCTACAGACATGAGGTGAAGTGAATGCAGCTGAAAATAGGAGTTAAGAATCCAATGCACCTGGGTGCTACTTCCACTGAAACCTGTGGCAAAAATTCTATAGTTTCCAGTGGGAGTATATGGCAGTAGTTTTTGTTCAGGTGCAAACAGATAACATACATAGCAGGGAGAGGTGGAAGACTCCAGATAGATATCAAGCCCACATACTTAGCTCTGGAGAAGACATTATCATCTAATGCATCCCTTAACTGCATGTGCTAGGTGGTACCTTGCCTCTTTTTGTGGCACAGCAGAATTTGTAGCTCAGCTATTAGCTACTGTTTGCCACCAATGCCTCTTCAAAATCTTGTAAATCTGAGCTTTTGATCTTCTGCCATTTAAAAATCTGCTGGTTTGCCTTTTATATGTGTGCCATAGGCTGCCAGTCCCAGGTACATTCAGGAACAAGCATCAAATTGGGATTTAAGAAAGCTGGATTCTCTTCTTCTACCATGCATGTGCTATGTGACTTTTGAACACGTTACTGAATCACACTTCATTACGTCTTCCCTTGATAAAAAGTAAGAGTAATGCCTGCATACCTGTGTATAGTGCATAAGAGCTAAATAGTAACATTATTTTGTGTACATCCATATGTTTTCCTCAAAAGTAGAAGCATATTCATCTACCATCTAAAACCCATGTTGGGTTTTATGTTTTTAAATGAACTCTACTGCCTGAAGAGTTTCTTCTTGTCAAGGCAACATGGAGACTGGACGAGAAAGGATTTGTCAGTTGAATTCAGCAGTGATGAACAGAACCAGTGATGGACTGGAAAAGGATCCACAGGTCTCATGGGAAGCGTGTTGGATTTCCCATTAGGCTGGGTGTTGACTTGATGGTTTATCACGTTTGTATGTAGATCATGATTTTCTGAGCACTGCTGAATGTAGTAGTAGCTAGTAGCTGGTAGCTGGTTGACGCTAATAATGAAAAAGGTAATTTTTCTATCATGCAGATAGGATTGTTTCCTTCAGAGGTTTTCAACATTTTTTTTTTTTTGGTGAAAGTTTATTCATGATCTCTGGGAGTTTTTAAACAATCCTATTTACATAAAATACAAGTCTGAAGTCTCTAAAGGCAACAGTTGTTCAAGCAGTTCTCTTTTAGGTGGCAGTGATGAAGGTGAAGGATCAGCAGTAGCCATATGAACTTGCCTACTGCTGTTTTTTAATCTCCTTTTCCTATATGTATATGTTGATTATGAAGAATTATACTGGAATTTATCTAGGAGAGATGGTCTTCAGAGGCTAAAATCAGATCTTGCACTGTCAGTGACTCCGCTCTTCTGTCTGTCTTATAAGCAAGCTGAATGTTCTAATCTTTAAGGTCATCTTTCTCACCAATTTTTTCTGAAGAGTGTTTGAGAGTCTCGGGCAGTTTTTAGACCTGCACTCTCCTATAGAGTGTACTTGACTTTTTTGAGTCCATTCTTTACATCATAGCTTGCGGCGGAATAAATCCCATTCAGCATGCTCCACTGTAATTTGTTGTTGTTAATGACAGTGTAATGAAATATATAATCTTTTTTTTGTCTTTCTCCAGCATTAAACACAGAATTTATAGCTGCAAACTGAGGTAGAGGCTTAAAGGATTTTTTTACTTCATAGGATCTTCTAAATCTCTAGTAAAGGGGTGTTCAGAAAACATGTTCAGAATGCTGAACAAGTTGAATCTTTCATCCTTTAAATGTAGCAGAACAGTCTCTTTGACTTTTTTTAACCTACAAGAAGGGAAGCAGGGGTCTTGGAGGATGCTAGATTTTACCTTTCAGTAAAAATCTGCAAATGTTCTTGGATTTACCATTTAGTCCAATTCCTTGACTCTTTATGGTCTTGCAGCCTTGAGTATAGGCCATGCAGCTGATGGCTGAATGATTGGATGTGAAAATTCCTGTTATTTTCCTGTGCTTGATGAAGGGAGTGATGTTGGTATAGATTTTATAGGTACTTGCTTACCATAGGGTACAGGTTCAAAGATAAAACATTTTAGTTACAGAAAAATTAAAGAGGAAAGTATATCTCAGTGGTGAAATAAGTCAACTTCAAAGGGATTTGTATCATGTGCATCATTACAGTAACTGTAACCTAAAGCAATCCTTTCTGGTTTTGTATTTTCAGGAAAGTTTCAGGAGGAGAGTGAAATTCAGGTTTGCAATGTAGTGATGGGGTTCTTGGGGCAGGATGCAGTGCTCGCTGTAGCTAGAGTGGTTTATTTTACTATCTAAAATGAAGAGGAAACATCATGGGAAATTTATCCCAACACAGGGGGTCTAGATCTAGACGAACAAGAGTTGGTGGCCATCTGCAGGTCCTGTGCACTGATACGAATTTTAGAACTAGGGCTGTACCTTCCTGTTCCTGAAAAGTAAGGTTGCATATCAGTAGCCTGGAGCTCAGCTGGTACACTTATGTTGGCTGTGTGTTGGTTCTGTTTCTTAATTAAGGTTGCTAATAACAGCAGCTGAAGTGAAGCAAGATACGGGCATGCTCATCTTGCAATCAGCCATGCCTCATCTGCTTGTGATATGTAAAGTGAGACAAAAGCCTGCCTGATGTTACAAGTCTGGTGGTACCAGTATACCCTGAGGATCATACCATGGCTGTCTATGCTTTTACATCCTTTACTGTGGTTTTGAAAGTATAAGGAGACCCTCATTGAAGTTTGTGTCCAAAGCCAATATGAACTGGAGCATTTGTGTGTTTTGCAACATAAGAAAGTTACAGCGTATTTCTGCATTTTTCTTATTTCTAGATTTTCTTCATTTTGGATTTATGCCATTTAGTGATGTGACACTTATTATACATGGATGTTCACATGATGCTGGTTTCTAGCCTATGCCAGAGTATAGCACAATTGTGAGATGTGAACCAGGTCTACCTCCCTGGTGTCAACAGCAAAAGTTGTAGCATACTATTTTGTTTATAAAAACAAAACTTATTTTGTTAATAAAAAATGCCCATACATTCATTATGTAGATGTATGCATGACTATAATTGCTCTGTGTCTTATCAGTACAAATATTTACACTATCAGAATTTTTATATCTATATATCTATATAGTTATACAATAAAATTCTTCATCCTGGAGTATAGTAAACCAAGAAAAGTACCCCTCTATATGTTAGCTTTGACCGGTATTCTGGATTTGAACTGACTTTCTTCTTCAAATTTTAGAACTGCCTAGTGAACTTTTGAAACTTTTCTTCTATCCTTAACTCTCTCTATCCCAATATGTAACTTGGAATGCAGAGTCATGAGTCTAAGTACAACTCTTTAGTTTAATTACAATTTCATAAGTAATTCATTACAAATATTTACAAAAACTATAGTTAAACTGCTAGTGTGTTTGTGCGTGTTTAAGAGAAAAGAAGACGAGCTTTGGTGATTAAGTACTGAGTAGAAGATGTAGTACGTACTCCATGAGAATCTCATAATATTCTCCTAGAGAAGCTGGCGGCTCATGGCATAGTCAGGTGTACTCTTTGCTGGGTAAAAAAACTGGCTGGATGGCCAAGCCCAGAGACTTCTGGTGAATGGAGTTAAATCCAGTTGGTGGCAGGTCACGGGTGGTGTTCCCCAGGGCTCAGTTTTGGGGCCAGTCTTGTTTAACGTTTTCATCAATGATCTGGATGAGGGGATTGAGTGCACCCTCAGCAAGTTTGCAGATGACACCAAGCTGGGCGGGAGTGTCGATCTGCTCGAGGGAAGGAAGGCTCTACAGAGGGATCTGGACAGGCTGGATCGATGGGCCAAGGCCAGTTGTATGAGGTTTAACAAGGCCAAGTGCCGGGTCCTGCACTTTGGTCACAACAACCCCATGCAACGGTACAGGCTTGGGGAAGAGTGGCTGGAGAGCTGCCCGGCAGAAAAGGACCTGGGGGTATTGGTTGAACATGAGCCGGCAGTGTGCCCAGGTGGCCAAGGCGGCCAACAACATCCTGGCTTGTATTAGGAATAGTGTGACCAGCAGGCGTAGGGAAGTGATTGTGCCCCTGTACTCGGCACTAGTGAGGCCGCACCTCAAATACTGTGTTCAGTTTTGGGCCTCTCACTACAAGGACATTGAGGTGCTGGAGCATGTCCAGAGAAGGGCAACAAAGCTGGTGAGGGGTCTGGAGAATGAGTCTTCTGAGGAGTGGCTGAGGGAACTGGGATTGTTTAGTCTGGAGGAGAGGAGGCTGAGGAGAGACCTTATTGCTCTCTACAACTACCTGAAAGGAGGTTGTAGTGAAGTGGGTGTCGGTCTCTTTTCCCAAGTGACAAGCAATAGGACAAGAGGAAATGGCCTCAAGTTGCATCAGGGGAGGTTTAGATTGGATATCAGGAAAAATTTCTTTACCGAAAGAGTGGTTAAGCATTGGAACAGGCTGCCCAGAGAGGTGGTGGAGTCACCATCCCTGGAGGCGTTCAAAAAACATGTAGATGTGGCGCTTCAGGGCCTAGTTTAGGAGTCATGGTGGTGTTGGGTTGACGGTTGGACTTGATGATCTTGGAGGTCATTTCTAACTTTAATAATTCTGTGATTCACTGTTGTGCAGACAACTGTTTGGTTATGCTTTCCTATAAATTTCTTTCTATTACTCTACATGGCTTTTAATGACTCAGTCATTGATGTTCTTTTCTTTGGGATCTTGCTGGGTATGCTGTTTTCTGGACTAAAACAAATAACTGAGGGGCTGACCCTCCCATGATCTTTAAAGATGTAAAAATTCTTTACTTCTTCTATTGCTGTTGGATATCCTTTGTCCTGCTTTCTTAAATTGCTATCATAGTTAATTATATTCTCCTGTTGTTATACCAGTGATTTTAATTGGATCTGATAGTCTTGGTTACTGCTTATCCTTCTTCCCTGCTTTCATACCTTCACCATAAACATCTCTGTTTTGTTCCTCTTGAGACAAATGTCTTCCCATAGAGAGCAAATTGCTTCAACCAGCCAAACAGAGTAAAGAAATTAAAAAAAAAAAGATATAAAACACATTAATGATACAAAACTATTATATACATATTGGTAGAGACAGTCAGTGTATTAAAGTACGTATTTTCCACAGAGCTGAGGGTGGCTGATTCATGTAGGTGTTATAAAAAGCCCACTCTGAACATCTGCAAAACTAATACGCAGTTGGCTGCCACAGAATGAGTGTCTTTGTGAAATAAAATGACAGCTAGAGAGGATTAACTTCAAGTGGAGATAAGACCTGACAAAACTCTTTCTAATCCAATTCTTCCTCCAAAGTCATGTTGCCTGATTGGCAGAACAGTTCTGCCTCCTTCCTTCCCACCAGCAGACAGAGGTATAGCCAGTGCATTAGCTTACCTAGGCTTCCCTAAAATATAACTGATTTCCTAGCTACCATGAAAATTCAGTGTTGAATGTTTCTAACCCTAAAGCACAATCAATTGACTCATAATCAATTAATATCTAAATCGTTTTGTCCATCTGTTAGACTGAAATGAGAACTAATAGTCATTAATTCTATTTTTAAAATGTTCCCTGTGGCACTGATGGAGCTATCTCATTAGTTTGCTCTAAAGTAAAGCTAGAAGTTTATACCTTATCACCCCTTTCATAGTGTTTGCTGGGAGTGTGCTTATGAAATTTAGCTGAGCAGGACCTCCCATGTTTTTCTCCTTTTTTCAGTACGCATGTTGTAGTTTTATTATGGCTGTAACGTTTTTGCCATGTATGCTTCAGTAATCTTTATGTCAATTTAAATTCTTTCTTTTAAAATTTGGTCAATCAAATTGGATAATTATCTGCAAACAGATTAACAGCACATTAATAAAAATGCTTAGTACACCATTAGAAACAATTGCTATAATGATGGGTACCTCAAGATTCAGCTTGCTTTTGTGGAGGCTTATGTCAGCAGTGACATTTTTGAAGGCTGTTGTAAGATAATTTACTCTATTTTGGAAGTACTTAGCAGACAGTAGCTGACTTTGTGGTCTCCACAGACCGTAAGGAGTTGTGGACTGCTGATATCAAGAGCTGATTTTAGCTTTAGGCGGTATTAGTTTCTCACCTCCCCACAGAATTTTTCCCTAGTTAGGACTTGTATTATTTAGCTTATTTATAAATGGTTTCAAAAGATTTGGGTTTTTCTCCTGGATGCTCTCATTTCAAATGGAAAATTAATTAATGGTTGTGATTCATCTCAGAATTTCTATAAAGCAGTAGGAGTTTATGCTGTCAGCACAGATTAATTTAAGGAACAGTGGCTGGACACAAAACACAAGAAGAAAGACAGAAAGGAAAAGGAAATTTGCAAGAGGATACTATTGGCCTGCTGTGTTAAAAGAGGAAAGAAGTCTGGTTTTTTTGGTCGTTTGTGCTTTATCTGGCTTCTGACTCAGCATTGCTGAGGAGTTAGAGAGACACAAATTCAGAAGAGATTAAATGAAGAGATTGATTTTTGTCAACTTTCTTTAAGAAGTAGGTAAATGAAGTAGCCTTAAAGAGTGGTTCACATATGACATTCATTTAGTTATAAAGGCACCGGAGCAGGGGCTCCTCTTAACTCCTCCTCAGGTAGTTGGAGACAGGCCATAAGAAAGCCTTCAGGCAGTGCCAGCTTGCCTTAGCTTAGGAAAGTAGACTGATTTTCATTATGTGACTGGGCATTTCTCTGTGGGATTATAGTGGAAAAAAATCCCACCGGTTATTATATATGTTATTTGCCATTTTTGCATTGAACAAGAAGTGAGATGTGCTGAGGGGGAAGTACGGGAGGGAAAAGGGAAAAGGAATTGGATGATTCAAGCTTTCTCCAGTTTCAATCAACCAATGATGAAAGCAGCTTCCCACAAGCTGTAATTTAAAAAGAGACTTTCAAAAATAACATACTTGGCATTTTGAGATGCTCTGAGGAATGAAAGCTTTTCATGTGTGATCTCCTTAAAACAGAGTTCATGTTTGAATTGCCTGGATATGTATGAAAAAAGAGAGATAATGTGTCTTGAGAGCCCTTGCAGCTTTCAGAGATAGATAAGTTTTTCATAAATAAACACTGTAGTACCAAAATTTTCCTCTCTCAGGAGAGAGGGTCTGTTGGGTCTACAGAATTCCTGCTTCACAGAGAACCCTGCAGCTGAGGCCCATGGCATCTCCAGCATCCCCAGGTGATAACATGGCAGAGACGTACCTTGTGGAAGCCTCAGGGTACTTTGAGTCAGAACTTTTCCAGGTGCTTTGATGTTCTGTCAAGGGCAAAATATAACTTTCCATCTCTTTAGCTGTTCAAATTGATGTGAGCTCTTCAAACCTGAGCTGTACAGTAGCTCCTCCTCTTCAGAGTGCGATGCAATGTGTCAGTCTGGCTGTAAACCATTCTATGGTTTATAAAATATCTGAGCCATTTTTGCCTTCTCAGTGAAGATCCATTTCTCTGAATGCTCTGGTGGTTTGGTCTCAGATGAAGTTAGATGGTAGGGTAGGTGGTGCATGCTCAGCTCTTTATCAATGTGGTTGTCTGTCAGACTCTAAATTGGGCAACTTTGAAGAACCAGTGTGTGTGATAACCATCAGCCAGGTTTGAACTGTGCACCTTAGCATTAGCTAGTGTTGGAAAAGCCAAGTTGCAGACCCTGTCCATATTTTGCAGATCAGCACAGAGAAGAGTCTGCAAAATACACTCAGCTGGTTAAAATGTATGCTTAAAATGTGTAAATTACACCACACTTCATATCCTCTGTTAATTCTTTGGCACATCCTCATGGTAGCAATGTAAATGTGGATCTGATTTGTGCTCCTTTGATTTTTTTTTAAAGAGTTTGCCTTAATATTAGGAAGTGGAAATTAATAATTATAAAATAGAAACGTGTTTTATTTATATACCTTTTCACATATATTTGTCTAACACATACACAAGCCAAAACGTGTACTTGTACTGCAGAAATCAAGCCAGCAGCACGCTGCTGTAGGAATCAATATTTAAGGAATAAAGCCTGTGGTTTCTGTTCTGTAAATTAGTTAAATGTTGGAAAAACTCCATTGACTTTAAGAGCTCAGATCCTGACTGAAGCCAGCTAAGAGGTTTTTTTCCATCAAAAAATTTCATGTTTCCTATGGTCTGTGGTTCCAAGATAGTCAGGCAGACTACCTGTAAGCCTGGGCTCTGAAGTCTCTTTCACAGTATTTCAAAACTCGGGTTTCATTCCAAGCTGGAATAAAACCAGATTTTCAAATATCTACATCGTCTGCAGAGTTACGTGACCTTTTTTCATGCTGCTCTTCTCCTGACTAGCTTGTAAAGCACTCGGCTTGGAAGTAAATTTAAATTTCAGCCTGGTGTATTACGGTCATGGGTCTTTCATTACAGAGAGAACATTACTGTCTTTGCTGTTAAGGCATCCATATTAGGGCATTTAAGTATCCGTATTGCCAACCGCTAAGTTTGGGCTGAAAATACTTTTTCATTGTCCATTTCATCAGTCTTCATTTTAATCTTGTTTAGATAGTGACTGCCATCCTGCTATTACTAAGGATCCTAATTAGGCTTGCAACAGTGAATCCAAGCAGACTGTCAAACCAGTGCTCAAAGAGGACGCAGAAAGCTAAGTGCTGTCTTCAAACTAGTTGACAGACTCATGCAGGCTAAAGTGCGGCTGGATCCACCACACGCACATTGAACAAGAGAGGAGGCAGAACGGGGTGAGAGGTCCCATAATGTACTGCCGCTTTCCCATCCCAGCTGTCTGATCACACCTGAAGTGTATGAAAAGACAAAACCCCTCAGACTCTGTTTCCTACCTTTGCCATTGCCCATGGAGATGAATCATGGGAAACTTGCTAAACCGCAACAAAAACTGCCGACAGATCCAAAAATCAGTGCTGTCATCTGACTTCTGTCCATTATCAGAGGGAAATGATCAACTGAAGAAAGAAATATAAAAGTGCCTGTTTAGGCCTGAGGTCTAAAGGTAAACTGATAGGTAGAAGGAAGGACATTAATATCTGATTTCTTACAGCTATTTTGTCACAAGCAAACTTGCATATAATATATGTAAATATATGTACTAATACTACAGAAGTTCTGAGAAAGAGCTAGTAATGAAATGTAGATTCAGTTCTGATAACTTAGAGATGCTTTTATTTGTGCTAAATTTTTTTTCTAGTCTGGAGATCTGAGAGAGACAAGTTGAGATTTATTTTCAGAAAGCATTATTAAGAATATATGAACATAACTGAATTTTTATCTTAATTAAAACTTAATCTCACATTGTCATTTCTGTTCAGTGTCCTTGTTATATCAAGCAGCCAAATCAGAGGCTTTACAGTATATTGTCTGTGTCTCTATCAGTGCAGTGATGTTCCCTGAGGTATAACTATTAGTGTTTGCTCAAGTAATTTTGTGTTATTTTTGTACAATACTAAAAAGATATATATACTGAAGCTTTTTGATACTTCTAATGTATGTTACAAAAAGTAGGGAAAAGAGGTATGTCTCAATTGTGTAATGCTTTCCCCTAGGAGAAAAGGAACAGAGGCATAGAATTCCCCTGGGAGAAATTGTTGGAGCTGCTTTCTGTTTTGACAAATACTTTGTTTGGATTTTAAAATAAATTCAACAGGATTAAATTTGTTGAGTTCAAATATACATGTACATAGTAAGTGTGAAATACAATTTTAAGCCTGGTACAAATGTGCATCCCCTGACAGGACTGGGAAGTAATATTGCTTGATGTGAAAATCTACTTTTCTGATTGAGGTACTCTGTTGCAGAAAGACTTGAGAAAGTGGAAAAAGTCAATGAAGGGCAAGGAAAATGAACGATTATTGAGGATCACTTTAAGTGAATAGATTAAAAATAAAAATATTTCCATAGTGTGCTTGCATTCTGAACACTTGATATAGTTTATACTTCAACACAATTCATATAGTTTCCACTTGAGAGCATTTTATTCTTTTGACTGCTCTTTTGTATACTCTTCTTTTTAAGGTAAGTCTTAGTCTAGTGAATTTTTCCTTTACCACAATATGTTATGAAATCCCTTTAATGTTTAGCCTGGTAAATCATCTATTGAGCAAGATTTTCAAAATGCTCTATACATCAATGGTTACTTAAAATCAGGTGTATCACTTCATCCTTCTTGCCTTGTTGACTTTCTAAGATTTACATGGAAACATACATATAATATGGCTATGGTCTCGTTCCTTTTGTATACCAATTTTAAAGAAGATTTTTGCCACCTCCTTTTCGCCGTATTGCTTTGGATAGATGCTGTTCTGCACATTGCTGCCTTCTCTCCCTTTGTCGCTGGTCCCCATATGGACTACAGTCAACAGCTCACTGCCTTTGTGGGGCCTACGCCATATTGTTAGAGGGAAAATCAGCACACAACTCCCACATATTTTGTATCTGACAATAAAATTTTCCATATCTTGTCCCTTCTGATCAGATGACATCCTGCTTTGCGTGGGGCGACTGAGTTAGATCCTCCTTTGTGTGATGATCTGGTGGTGTTCACACAAAGTCCCATTTAGGTTTTTTGGGGGTTTTTTGGTTTTTGTTTTCACCTTGATAGGAGTTAATGCCCTGCTGACTTGATATGCCCTTCCTCCTTAGTAGCACACAGCCTGCTAGGGTGGAGATATGACTGTTTTGTGATGTCCCTGCAAACTTTATCCATATGCTAGTTTGTCTTTTTGAATTTATCCAGTTCAGTAAGTCTGACTTCAAGACAGAGTGCTTGAGATCTGAAGATGATGAGCTGTCTGCCTTCTGTGCCCATTTCTTGCTTGCCTGAGGCAATCACACCCTCTGCACTCAGTAAGACTAAACTGGGAATTTTAGCTTCTGGCCGCTTGAGGATTTTTTGGTTTTCTTTGTTTGATCCACCTACTAAATTTAATGCTTGTTTTCATATTCCTCGAGAGTCAGGGTGTAGAACCCCATAACCTCCTCACAGCTCATAGTTCAACTTCCGTTACAGCCTGCTTCTCCTTTACTGTGTTGACTTGAGTTCATTCTGCAGTTTGCTTAGTCCTGCATCTCTACTTGCTCAAGGATTTTGTTTCTTGTCCTGGTGGGTTTTGCTATTTTGATTTAATATTACGTGATATACAAAAATACTAGATTTTCAGCAAGGAAAATTTCATAACTTTTGCCAGAAAATGCAACACTTAGCGGTGAAAGTTTATTCTGAGGCAGAAGGCAGTTGATGAATTTAGGACAAATAGAGTATTAGATGTTTTTCACAAGAGCGTATTTAACACCAAAGCATATCTGTGCAAATCAATTGCATTTTTCTACTTTTCCACAATTAATGTGTTTCTCACAAAAAAATCTTCCCTGATTCCTTCTGTATGACTTTTAACTGATTTTCCTGGTGGTGCTTATTTTTTCAGGGAGCTCATATCTCACATGATAGCTGTAGAGTGGATTTGTTTGACACAACCCATTGCTGTTAATATCTTTTGTTCAATGTGTAGAATTTGATTCCTCTGTCACGTTTCTGCATATTCTGTACAAGGGTGTTTCTTTTTTTCTGCATGAGCGATATGTATTATGGTTTTCCATACTGGTAATTCCCTATGAATTGAATTTCTCTGTTTATTAATGGTAACAAAGGTATAAATATATATTCATATCATCCCTTCACTACGTGATAATTTTAAAATACGAGAAATCACATTGAAGATGGAAAGGGAAGTTCTTTTCTCCTTAAGATTTTGATGGTAGTAGTTATTAGTCAAAAAAATTTATTAACATCAGTAACTCCTTGCCTCTCAAAGGTTACTACGGTAAGTTTTATCAATCAAATAGTTCTTAGTAACCCAAGCTTTCATCCTATGCATGACTCTCACAGTATGGTTGCTAGTGATTTGCAATTGGGCATAACTATTTCCTGCTGTCTTCTCTATGTACGTAATGTCTGGAAAATTATGTTTGTGAACATAAATTCAGGATCTGCTCTGTGCTGATGACTCACAGATTTACCCTCTCTCTGGATCTTCATCCAACTTAAACAAGTTCCTGTCTGTTAGACATCTGTTCAATGTCTAATCACCTAAACTTAAGCAAGTTTTCATCTTTCTTTGTTTATTCTAATCATTCTGGGCAATCCACTACATTCTTATCCATCCCTTATTGCTCAATAGTGCCCTTTCTCAGGATCTTCACATCTGCCCAGTGTTTAAATATAGCTAATTCTGTCTAGAAAGTAACTCTGAGGTGTGGACTTTGTCAACAAAAGGTGCACAGCTACAATTTGTTCCTTGCAATCGCAAAATCTCTTTCTCTGGTCTTTACAAATACAATCTCACCCAGCTTGAAGCTATTCAAAATACTGATGAAAGGTTATTTTTCTAGCTTGTTGCTCTAATCATCTACCTGTTCTTGGGTCTGCTGCCTTAGTGGTGTAGAACACAAAGCTTTTGCTTTTTCTCAGAGTCTTTTTGAAGTACCAAATGTTGCGGTTTATATTTTAAATGGTGTTCAGATGTTGGCTCATTTGCTTTGACCATCTATTATTGTCCGTTGCTTGCTTTCTCAGTGATTTTGCTTCTGCCGTGACTTTCCCTTGCACGTGGAAAGAGCACACTACTAATTCACAGTAAACCAATTCGTTATCCTGCTTCAAACCTTTCCTCAGAACTTTTTTTGTCACCTTGCCTATGATTAACTTGACAATGTACAGGCAGCTGTTATGCTGAGACA